>CM075853.1:20547834-20873041 GCA_037975125.1 Latrodectus hesperus | reverse complement strand
ACTAGCGGATAGGGAAAGTAAACTTTTCACCGAGAGAACAAGTCCTCGGCTATTGAATTCATTCTTGTCACCCCTAAATCCTTAACGTGTGGACAACCGACTGGCGCGGATGTATACAAAGTTGCTGAATGTCCTAAATTTTATGTGCACAACCGACTGGCGGAATACATACAGTAGTATACAACCAACTGGGAAGCGCAATTTATGGTTTTTAAAGTTGTGTAAACTTTGCAAATTTATATAAGATGGCTTTAAAACGAAAAATGTCTTCAATACAACAGGCTTATATTTAAAGTCCTTTAGTGAATTATACAATTGTCAAACTTCAATTATTATTTGCTTTATAATAAACGAAAACTAATGCACAACCGGCTGGCACACTTATTCACTATATTAAGAGCACTGTTAAAAGCAAAAAGAGTGCTTAATTTTTCTTTTGATAATTCAATTGTAATATTTTAGTGATAAATTTATTATTAATTATCATTTTATTCTTAAATGTACAGTTGAATGGCAAGAATTTTAATTATTAATAATTTACTTTTATAAACAGTAATGAAGCATAACTCTTACTTATGACCAATAAATTTCTGAAAAGCAATTATAAATACTAAATGTGTATGTATTTACATTTAATATTCCCAACAGTTATAATTTTATACATTCACATTTTAAGAGATGCAATAAATATTGAACTACTTAAACATGTAAAAAGATTTTTTCAATTAATAAATGCATTTATTTAAATATTTAAAATTTTGAATTCAAATACTTTTATTTCTAGTAACATTTTATAAAATATAAATGAGAAATGGATAATGAATTAAATAATTTCATCATATTGAAAGTGTAAATAGACAGTATATATATATATATATATATATATATATATATATATATATATATATATATATATATATATATATATATATATATATATATATATATATATATATATATATATATATTAATTTCTGCAGAATTTAGATGTGTTAAATTTGGTTCCAATATGGAATTTTATGAAGAAATAAGTGTCTTTCATAAAACTTACAACGCTTGTATTTCTTATTTTGACATGTATTGTAGTCAAATTATAAATTTACTTCATGCATTGTTTGTTGTATCATCAAATGGCTCAATATTATTGTTCTTAAAATATTTAAATTTCAGAGATCTAGATCCATTATAATCTTTTCAATGTAAGTGATGTTGAAATAAAAAAAATCTTAAAATACATAGGTACAGCAAAGAAGTGTTAATTTTTATCTATGTCAGATAACAATAGGAAGCCAAATATCTTACATATCCTTTGAATAATCTATCAGTAGAAAAAAAGGCTTTAAAATACAACATATATAGTACTAAAGAGCTGTATTTTTTAAATAAACTTTACCAAAAAATTAAAGTTTGCTTTAGTAAATTTGTATCATGAGAAATATGCCATGAGTAAGTTCTTAAAGGATGTTTCAGTCACAAATTAAAAACTTGATTTCTGTATACTTGGGCTGTGGTCTAGATGTTGACATCATCCATAACTATTTCCTTGCTTTCTTGCCTTTTCATTACTTTCATATACAATATCTAAATTCTACGTATCAGACTTCGAGATTTTTAATGTAGAAAAAATGTGGTATTAACATAATATATGGACAACCATCTCGGCAAAAAATGTCATTAAATGCAATAAATTTTTGTCATATAAATTATCTTTTATTTGTTTCAATGTAGTTAGTTTTTTATGTTTCCTTACATTAAAAAAATTATAATTAGCAACATTTTATGACAGTTTCTGTCAAAAAAAAAACATTAACTTTTACTAATTAAATAGAGGCTTCCTATAATTAGTTTAAATGTGTTTAAAAATTTACTGACATTACATTTTTCTAAGCTAATACAATTGTGCAAGAATACAAAATAGGCCTTGTGAAATCAGATAAATTAATCTATATGATAATAAATACCTAATAAATAACAAAGAAATGTTGCATTAATAATAAAAATATGTAATTAAACTGCAACAAAAAAGTGAAATCAGAATTCAAAGACATTAGATTTTTTAATTTAATTTTTACTTTTATCACTAAACAATACTAATAACTAGTTAAAAAAAACATTGAAAAATTACCAGTTGCAGTTATGGTTATTCAGTGTACCTTTATAGAAATAGTCATATGGTATATAGTAAATTTATTTGATGTTAAGATTATGGAAACAAGATGTGATAATGCTGTTTGTTAGAAAATTATTACTAGGCTATAATTATAATTGCACAGAAACAAAAATCTTTTTCTTTTCATTTTTTTCAATCTGAAGGAAAAATTATAAATGAACAATGTAATTAGTTTAAACTAAAATGAATTTTATACAAAATATTCAAAAATTTAATTAGTTATGAAAACTGTACCATACTTTTGTAAGTTTTATTAGGAAAAATTGCAACAATCAATGATTAAAAATATTTTATTAGCAGTTATACTTTGTAAACTTTCTCTTAAAATAACCAAAATTTTAATATTACTTAGAGCAGTTAATTCAAGCAGCATGATTCATAATTTCATGACAACCAAATACAAATTAAATATGTAAACCGATTTACAAACAAATAAGAATATCACAACTCTCGACTGCATAACATAAGAGCGAAAAATATGTACCCTATCTTTAAAGAGTATTGATCTTCTAGACATATTAAAAAAAGTCAAGTCTAAGTAAGGAAATAATATCTAAGAACACTATATTTGTAAAAGTACCAATATGTACATTTTTCGAAGACAGTGCCTAAATTTAAGTATTCATAATTTTATAAATCTTAAATTCTAGTACATAACATGGAAAGAATACTACATAGATAGCTATTTTTAAAGATTAGCTAGCTAATGCAATTTCTCACCAAGTCTTTAAGACATGTATTACTAAATAAGATTTAGTAAGAGCATGCCTTTAACACTGGGAACATATGCAATATGTTCATTTAATTACAATTAAAAATGTACTAATTTCTTGAACAAAATAATTATAGGATAAATTAGTTAAAATTATTCTTGAGTAAATATAAAGTTAGAAAAACATAACTTGAATATATCAATAAAATAAAAACAAATATACAGAAAACAAATGAAAAAAATGTCTTGAATAAATACAACTTCATATTTTCACTGAAATTATAAATAGAATCAAATATACTTACTTTAATAATGAATATGCCTGAAATTTCTTTTACAAGAAATAATCCAAATAAAAGTTTATTAACAAAGACCTCCAAGTGAAAAACCTAACTATTTTTTGTACTATTAAAACGATCCTGGGGACATATAGATTTATTTGCCGGTTCCTTACTAACACAACTTAAAGGAAAAGAATTTTTAACCAATACTGCACCATATCTATTTTTTAAATCTTTAAAACCACTTTCTAAAACTGCTAGTTGTTCATCTGTTCCTTTCATAATGCATTCCTGTAGCATGGCTAAATATGATAATAATGATTTTTTTCTTTCTTCATTACTTTTTGTTTTTTTCATGATCTCTTCTGATAAAACAACATGTTCTACTTTCGATGTATCATCAATCACAGATAAAGAATCTGAATCCATAACTGCTGAAGGCAAAACTTTAGGATAAAGTAATAAAAACCAGAGGTTGCCAGATAGATAACAATTCAACAAAAAGATAAAATTCGCTAAAAAAATGACCAAACTCGGAATTGGGCATCCTTGATAATATGGCATCTGTTGTTCATTACACACGTATATAGGAGAATCACTATTTTTTCTACAATCTTCATAACTTACTATCGGAATCGTGAAAAATTTTACAATCGAATATACCTTGATTATTTAGCGATTTTTTTATTTTTTGACGTTAAGATGCGACTAACAAGAATATTTAAAGAATTATTTCTTTGAATTAATCACAAATTTATTGTTTCTGTAAAACCGAGGGGTTTGCCGTTACGCACATTTTTTAAATAATACTAACCAGCTAAATTGATTGAGAATTAATAAAAATAAATGCTTTGATAACATAAAAATAGAAGAATACACTTTTAGAGCTCTATTTTACTACATGAAATCAAGTTGATCAAGAAAAATTTGTTTACAAATATTGTTCCGATGTCAGTTCTAGTTAAAATATGGGTTCAGAATATTCGTTTACATCTGATTAAAATGTAAATTGTTTACATTTAAAAATGCATGATTTATCGCAGTCTTGCATTAATTAAATGATTTTTAAATAATGCTGCCTAGAATGCATTTTAACAGTAACTCCATTTTATTTCTCAATCTTAAGTTATAATTGAAGAAAGAACCAGCTTTACTGGAACCGATAACTGTTTACAGATGTAAATAAACAAATAGATTATTCTAAAAATGACGAAAAATTCTAGGGTTTTGTTTTGTTTTATTTATTTCAAATAACTATAATTAAACAATTAATGAAATAAAGTTTTTTTAAATTTTTAACTCATACTTGTAGCATGGATAAGAAATATAGTTAAAATTATTTCAATTAACCATAATTGTATGTTTTTCCTCTTATAAAAATTCTCATTCTGTAATTCACTTGGTTCTAATTTGTAAAACTTCCAATAGCTTTAACAATTATTGGAAATATTCTCTACTTAATTAATCAAATTAATAATTTTTCAACTTTTATACTTGTTGTTCTATTAAGTTTTACTGCATTATTTAAGATATTTATGGCGTATTGGAATAATTATATTATATAAATTAATAATTAATTTAGGAATGAAATATTTGAGAATTTATTGACTTCACATTTTACATATGGGAAATAAATAATAGGAGTATATATATATTCAACATACTTGAAGAAGTAAACCGATCGATGGTGGAGTGGTTAGGGTCCCTAACTTCGAAGCAGTAGGTCCCGGGCTCGAATTCAGGTTTGGGTTCCTTTCTCTTTCTTTGTGTTTGTCTTTCTTTATCATTTCAATTGTGGGGCGAAGATGGCACACCCACTGGGTGCCTCACAGTATAAGATGCCATCATCTTCTCTCATATTCAATTCTTTCACACAAGATGCCATCAATGTCTCCCATTATAGCTCAAAATAAGGATATACTAAGGGCAGCCGGGCATCAGAAAAAAATACTTGAGAAAATTATTAACATTCTCATTCAATATACTTAATTTTGAATGTTAACAATGGCTTGAATATCCATTGCTTTTTTTAATTTGATTATTTACTGATTCCATACTAAATTTTTAATTACTATAACAAAAATGAAAAAGCAACAACACAGAATTGTGTATTTAGTTCGCTTAAAAATTTCAGACTGGGAGTAAGAAAACTATTAGTATATATATATATATATATATATACCTTTCAAATTAGACTAAAAAAATCCTATGTGAATGCTAATTTAAAGCAAGAAAAAAGAGGCATCTCTTTTTTAAAAATAAAACAATCGGATCCAATATTCAAAGATTTAGTATTTTAATCTTATTTTCCTCTGTATGTGTGAGAATGTATGTGAAAGTACAATTTTTGTTAATGTTTTATCGTAAATTATTGTTTTGTTTATTTAGTTATTCTTATTTCAGCTTCGTTATGCGCGTAAAAAATATAATTTTCAAAAATAAAATTCATCCATAAGCCTTAAAACAAATTATCAAATATAATTCAGTTTTTATTTCAATTTATAAAACCGAAAAACCAAACAAAAGTCATCCTATATAAAAGGAATGTGGCTAAAAATATGTTTTTCTGAAACTTTACCTAATCGGTCATATACAAGTAATGTTATCGTATTGAACTTGTTTCAAAACAGTGAAACATATGAATTCTATCACTCTACTATAGATTTAATCCACTTATAAATTCATTCCTGTGAGATAGGAGCTGCAGGGTCTATTGTTTTTCGGGCGAGAGTTCATAAATAGAGAAGAACAGTTTTATTTAATAGGTACGTACATATTGAAATAATTGAATGTTATCTAATAGTTATTGATTCATGCATTCCTCAAAAATTTAACATAGGAATTTTGGCCTTTGTAAGACATGAGGCCAAATTTCAAGTGATAACATATCAAGTACTCCCATTTAACAGAATGATTTGGTTAAAAAATTTATTAATCTCTTTAAAAATATACAATTAAATAACCAACCTTTTATGTAGTTCAATGTAAAAAAAAAAAGCCTAAGAAATGCGTGTGAGATTTTTGATACTATAGTTGAGCCCTTTTATTAAAAAATGCTTGAGTAATGAATATTTAAGAAATATTTTTAGGTTTTATAATTTGATTTCCATGATAGTGAAAATATTTTTGTTATAAGATCATATTTTTTACAATCGTATGGTTATTTGAAAATATTTTAATAAGTAAAAAATTTAGTTTATTTTGTTTTATCGGTCTTAAATATTAATATAGAGTAAAAAGAAGACTACGTTAAATTTTTTTCTATATTAGTTTAGGGAAAGTTCTACTGTTTTAAACTAGATTGTAGTGTCTTTAAAAATTAGTTTTTATAATTTAGGATTTGCGAGAAATTGTTATCCAAAATAGCGCGTAATATTTCTTAGCGTATAGATATATTCAGGGACATTGAATAAAAATCATTAAAATATACCCTTATTTTTCATTAAAGTAAAAAATCTTAACAGATAAAAAGTGCAAAAAATATGCATAAAAGTATTGAAAGTAGAAAAATTATCCTTATTAATTTTCCTAAGTATTTTAAAAACTTAATCCCATAATTAATATAAGGGAAACGTCCCAAGATACAAGTGTCTTAAAAACTCAGCGTGCATACGGGTGGCTAGCGGCCTGGCTTTCATTCAATAGTTCGTGGTTTCGAATGCAACCTTGGGTATGGATGTCAGCAATGGTTCGGAATCTACTTTAAAGTGTAGGCCCGAGTTTAATTAGCTCTGGTGTGCAGAGAAGGACATCTTAGCTACTGGGAAATCACGAGTCACGCACAGCCCTTGACTTCAATTCAAGTCCAAAAGTTACACAATGTCATTGTATTTAAGTTGTGAAAAAAATTAGGTTTTGTACGAGTATCTATGATATAATTTTTTAAAAAATGTAACTGTTAATAAATGTTAAATTATTTCAATTAATTCACAACTAAATTTAAATATGTAGTTATAAAGTCTAAAAATACGTAATTTAAGTCAAGCGCGATCACATGCGAATTTTGTTTAAATTACAGTGGTGTGTTTCATTGTACGGTGGCATTGAGTGATAAGGAGTTTGTATGATTTATTTAAATAACACATGTTTTCATTATCTTAAAAATTCTTACAAAACAACTCTTAAAGCTTATCGATATGTGATTAGGAATATGAAAACGGATATAAGTTTTTAATGTATTGAGAATTAATAATTTCGTTTAACTGAAAAATAATCTCTTAAAGTTGAATAAATAATAGATAATTTTATTATGACTGGACAATAAATGCCTTAGAGTTACTTTAGTAATTAATTTATGTGCACTGTAATTGTTTTTCGATATTGTTTAGTAATATAAAATCTAGATTATTAATATATCTATGTTTGTATGTACTTTATTTTTTATTACTCTTAATTAAATAAATCAGGGCTTCTTAAACTATGGGTCGCGACCCCATTTGGGGTCACGAGAGATAAAAATACAATTTAACAGAAAATGTTTTTTAACTTGTAAAATTATTGTTATAAAGATAAAATAACAATTATCGTAGATAAATATATCATAAAATCTTCTAGTTCGGAAAGATTGTTTGTACCTGCATTTCCATTAAAAGTATTATAATACTCTTAATAGAAATGCAGGTACAAACCGAAGAACCGAAATGATCCTGAAAAATATTATCAACAAAATTTCTAGGTATTATTGCTGAAGAAACTATAAAAACATTTCGTTTTATTCTCATTTAGCCATTGTTTGATTGTGAACGAAGTGCATGTTATTCCGAATTTGTCAGTTTAAAAAAATTTTTCCATTTATACTCGTATATTGTTGGATCTACCACCAGCCAGTTAATTGAATTTATTTTTTTATCACTGAAAGTAGTAGTGTTAAGAAAATACAAGTTGCTAAGGCATTTAACGATTTGTTTTAAGATTTTAAGTTTATTATTGTGTTTTTTATAAATAGCTTTAAATATTTCACAAGTTTTTATAATAATTATCTACAACTACATAATTGTTCCTGTAGGACATAACAACCAGGTATGTATAGTATTAATTATTGCTCCAAAAAGGGTTTCATATTCTTAACTTTCTTTTGCTGGAGTTTTATTTAATTGTTGTTTGAAAAAAATAATACCATCAAGTAAATGGAGTGGTTATTTGAATATATTCGTGAGAATTAAGACGGTCAGAATCCACTTTTATTTTTGAAACTATAATAAATACAATTTTATAATTTTTTGTGCAATTTTTAATTTTAGATTTTTGTATATTTCAAAACTAATTCTAAACTTATATATTTTTATATGTATATGTATATTGTTACCTAATAAATAAATCATCAAAAAATATTAATGTATGGGGTCGTCAAGAAACTCGCAATCATAAATGGAGTCGTGAATTACAAAAGTTTAAGAAGCCCTGAAATAAATCAAAAATTTCGATTCGAAATAGATCAAAATAGAATAACTTTTGAAATGATTTATATAACTTGAAATCTTATTTAAATATCATTCAATGGTTTTGACAATTGGAACTAATTGAAGGAAATTACAAAAAATACAAAAACGTGTAAACAAGAGATTTTATATCAATCGAAAATGTATACATTTACTGCAAAAATTACCTAGGGTAGATTTATCCTGTTTTCAATGTTAAATACATTCAGTTTATACTTTAATGAAGGAATTTTCTATATATTATATTAATTGTGCATTTCAGAATTAAAAAAAAAACTTTTTTTTGATTCTGAAATGCACAATTAAATTATAATTAAAGTAAAACAATTCAAATATCTTTTCTTTAAATATAATTCATTACTTTCTAACGCAAGAAAATAAAGGGAAGAAACTACTTAGGCGTTATATGAATCTGAAAAATAAAAATGAAGGTTTTTTATCAATCGAAAATGGATACATTTGTTTTGAAAAGTCTACATGGATAAAAGAATCCAGTTTTCAATATTAAATGCACTCAATTTTACTTTATTTTATATTTTACACAATTTTATTTATATATACTATATATTTTATTATATATTTGAAATCCTCTTTTATTTAGCTATATGTTATATTACTAATCAGAAATGTTTTTTAAAAATTTCGAAACACTCAGCGATTTTTATGTTTATTTTATATACTAGACAAAAAAACGTAACACATTGAAATTGTATAGAAAAAATAATTTTGAAAAAATTTATCATTTTTCGATTGGCACAAAACCTTTATTTTTATATTTCGCATTCATATTTCTGCATTCAAATGGTTTGTTTCCCCTAGCTTCTTGTGTGTTTAAACGTGATGCAATAATATTTAAAGTCGAGTGAAAATTTTATATTTCTTCATTTTAAACATAATTCATTTTGTTTCAGAATTTTCAAAGAAAGAATTTGTGATAAATAATAATATTATCAAAAATTGTAATAATAATGTGATTGAAAAATAATAATTTAATCGAAAAGTAAGAAAGGTAAGTTTTAATTGACGATTGGAGTTAATTGGACCAAGAAATCTGAAAAAGATGCAATGTAGTTTTACATGTATGCCTTGTTTTTCTTCATTCTCTGAGAGGTTTTCTCAGTCAGACTATTTATTGCAAGAAAGCTATCTCGTAATAACGAAAAGATAACACCAGGTAGTTGTGGAGAGTTTTGAAATCTTTCTTCTCTGCGATGCGAAGCCAAGAAATCGAAGACATACATACTTGTGGAACAGGTTCTTGGAACAGGTATTGCCCCAGTGAATAATGTTTTCGGTTACACCCATCCACAAGTTTCGAAATGGACCACCTATGAGGTGCAGGAAGACAAGAATATATTTTCCTTCCGTTTCAGTCGTAAAAGATGCGGGAAAAATAAAAAGTAAAAAGAAATCCTTTAGAGAGAGTATTTCAGAATAACGGAGGCCATAGAGGCGCCGTCTGGATTTTACCCCCTCTTCAGCTCCAAAGGTCACGGGGAAAGATAAAAGCCTCTGTAGTATTTATATTTGGAAAATCAGCACAATTAGAGATAAGAGGTTGACTGAAATGAGCGAACACTTCAATAATGTCTCAAAAATTAATATGTAGGCGTTATTTTCAAATTAGATATCTTGTAATATGTTTAAATATTATCTTTAATATTTTAATAAGGAAATAATTCATTTGGAATTATCATTTGTTCAAAAAGTTTCTCCTTCTCTCTATATATATTTTTACATTCTTCATATGTGAGTAATAAGGCCTATCGCTGCCTCTTGGTTCTGCTGATCCGCTGTATTTTTAAATATAAATTATTGAGCACTAAGCAGGAATTTATAAATTATTTATTATCATTAACTCTTTGTTATTCAGACTGATAATATTTTCAACATTGCAATTAACTAAATTATTATTCATAATGTCAATGAAATATTTTAACTTATTATGTATTTTCCAGAAATTACAGTGAAAAAAATTCCTAATTACATTATAAATAAATTTTGATTCAGATAATAAAAAATAACTGCTTATTTTTCTAATCACTTTAATTTAAATACCCTTATCCTAAAACACTCATTATGAATCGACATTTTCCAAATACTAGCAATGATTAAAGATATTAAACAAGCAAGTATTTAGTCATCAAATATAGCTGCCATTTCACTCATTAATTATTTTTTAAACTAAGATAAGTTTTCCAGAGAGCCACATGAAAACTTAGATGATGAATGGTTTTCCTACACTTTTAAAATTGCTGATAGCGAAATATCTTAAAATTTCCCTTAAAGCAATGCTTACCACAGGTGCAAAGAGCCCCTGAAAAGGCCTCCTTAACTTCATGGGTCGTTGGACTTGTTGGAGGACCTTCTATTTACTAGGTCTAAGCTCTTATAATATATATCATATAGTTCTTATAGTTCATATAAATTGCGACTTATAGGTTACGTTTTTAGTTAGTTTATAATATATAGCATTTGTTCGGAGGGTGCATGTGAACTCCAAATATCTTTTCAGCAAAAGTTAACAGAACAAGTATGAAAATATATAGTGATTTTATTGTTTTTAGATATTTTATAAATATAATTGCAAAATAAATTAATTTCAGAATTTTTAGTCATACAATACTTTTTAAAAATATTATTTGTCCTTATTAACAGTTTTTATGATAAAATAAAATTCTTTTTATATTATTTAATATTTTTATGATATTTGTATTATAATTAAGTTAATTTTGATAACAAATATTTCAGGAAAAAATTTGAGTAAATTTTAACCATAGCAAAACATTTGGAAAGAAAATCATACTAATTTAAAATCTCTTTTAAAGTATAAGACATTCTGAAATGTATTTAAATAAAAAAGTTACTTTTTTGATTGCAGCTTTGTCAGTTTTAAGTTCATTCGTTTCAGTTTTATTACAGTTATCTAAATTATTTCAAAGAAATACAATTCATTGATTTTTCTTATTATTAAAGTGATATATTTTTTTAAAATAATAATGATCCTTATTAAACACACCATTTTAAATGAGGCGGGTCTTAAAGAATATTAACAAAATTTACCATATTAAATTTATTTTGTTAAGTATAAAAAATTAATTAATTTTAAGTGGTTCAAACGTTAAGACATAAGTGTCATTAATTAATTAATAATGGAGAGAAAACCATTTTCTTAGGAACATTTGATTTCTATTGAAGAAATCGCATATAAATTTACGGAAAACTTATAATTTCAAACGATTCTTTGTAATATGTAAATGTTATTAGATTTCACATGAGGAAGAATTAAATTAATTTCTTGAAATTAATTTTCAAACAATTTCGTTTTAACGAAACGTTAAACATATCAAATATAATTTACATGTAAATCTTATATTTATCTTATATCATTATTATTTTAAAAAAATATATTATTATCTTCTCATGATTGATAATAATGACCACTTACATACTGTAAAGGACTTGTATTTTACAGGGTTTTTATTGATAAAAACTTCTAGATAAGTACTATATAGTATCATTAAAACGATGTATTTCATGACATGTATAAGTTTTTAAGAAACCACTTTTAAGTCTAATTACTTATTCAGTAACTAAAAATATGCAGATTCATAAAAGGGATAAAGATCTTTTTTATGAATCTGTATTTAATAAATTATTAGGTATACTTTTAATATATTTTTAATTTATGTAAAATATCTATCCTTTATGCAAATATTTGTTGTTCGAAGAAAATTAATTACAATTAAAAACATCAATATTCAAGAAACTTTCAAGATTTATTTTGATAACGTCGTCGTGTCGAAAAAAAGTACATTTAATAAATTTAGGCGGTGATCCCTTCAAGTTGGAAAATTTTCGGAAGCTGCCAGCCGTAAGAAAAATGGCGTGCATCATACGCCCACTGTTTTTTTAATGTCATAAATAATTGATATCGGATGTTGAAACGAAGCTTTAAGTGGTACATCAAGCAAAAAGATTTCACATTCTCTTTGATTCTGAATTGTGAAAAAAAAAAAAGAAAACGGTAAGAAAAGAAGTTGATTGGATATCTGCTGTATAAAATGAATTCGCTTGAAGCTATTTCTTTAATAATCAATAGCTTCTAACGATAAAAAAATGAGGATTATTTTAGGAAAACTTATAAACTTTTAATCACGTAGATATCATTAATTGTAAAGAAATAACCGTCATTTTATGTATTAAATACAACCGAAGATAAAAAAAAGTGTTGGTTTGAAAACAGCGTAAAGATTAAAGGGATCAAACTCTTTCTTTATGTCCTGCTGTTGCTTCAAGTGATGGATAGTGAAGAAAATGAATCTTATATTTTTTATATATATGATTTTAAGTTAGTCTCCAAATATTTAACAATCAAGTGCTTCGTTGAGCTGTCATAGAAATAGTTTTTCAAAATGTTCAAAATTATTATATTTAATCAAAATTGTTTTTCATTCTTCTCATTAAAGTTATAAATGTGCTTAGGGTTTTTTTGATATGGAGGAAATGGATTTTGTAAGTGTTATTTTAATCGAAAAATTGTAATTTTTTATATTTTGATCCTAAGCGTTAAGAAGTGTTTAATAGCGCATTTATTAAGTTAGTACTATTATGTCAACTTAGAACATTTTTATGAAGAATACTTTTCCTATTTTTGAATATAACACAAGCATTATTTAATAGAGCCCCTCAAATTATTTCAATTATGGTTTTTTCCCCCAAATGTTATTCTTTATTCCATCTTCCTTTTATTTTCATTCACTTATTGATTTTTTTGCCAACAATGATTATTTCTCTTGTAAAATTGAATTTTATGGTATTTAATTAAATACACAATATTTAGTTTGTTCGTTGACTTATTTCTCTACAACAGCTTTTTTGCACACATGCATTAATTTGATCGAGATTTACAATACAAAATGGATTTCTAGTTGTTGCTCTAAGCATCCACAGACTAAGTAGAAATCCCAAGCATTAGAAATCGGACGTCAAGGTGATAACCATTTATTTAGCAGCTTGGCAGACACATAAGAAAATAATACAGTTAAGTTGAAAACTCTAGAATCATATAGATTTTAGCAATTCATTTCATTTTGCGCATCTTCATTAGCTTTGTTTATAATTTTAAGATATGAGTCTTATTTCAAGTATATATCATGCCTAAAAATATAAATTATAAGACATTGCTAACAATTATCTTAAGAATTTCATGACACATTGACACCAGTGAGTTTACTTAAATTGAAATATGTGAGTTTTACTCTTCTATGAATATAATTTTCTTATAAAATCTAGTATTAATTTGGATAAAGTAGGAATAAATCAGTTTAACATAATTTTTTCCTCTTTTTTAAATATTTCTGTCAAGAAGAAAGAAAAAGCGACAAAAATTTGTAATTTTCTGTTATAAATAACTAGTTACCTTTTAGTAACATTCTAGAGGTTGAAATATTTCCCACTTTCCCTCAATTGAGTTATTTGTGTATCATGTCGCATCATAGATAATGATAATATTTTGTATGAAGTTAGAAAAACAGACGCTTTCTCAGACATCTTCGAACGTTAAAAGTGAAAACGAGAAAGCACAAAAAAGAAAAAAAAATGATGCTGAACCAAAAGAATTTTACAAGAAAGCAAATCATTCAACATTTTAGCAGCACCTCTTTAAGAAATGCCTAAAAGCTTTATTTGTAGAACTCTTTCGCGGTAATTCCGATGAATTTGTAAATTTGAAACATTACTTTTTTTCAAGAAACAAGAATCAGATAAATTTTCTAGAGCTTTCAGCAGCGAGGCTGCTTTTACTCTTCCATCGGAAATAAGACGTCATAGAATAGGGAAAAGGTGGCTAGTGGGAGGAGTCATGAGAAGTAGAAGGAGAGGAAGAAGGAGTCCGGGGACAGCGGACGTCTCTGATTGGTCGGCAGCGTTGAGCCGGCAGTCGAAAAGAGAGTGCGAATTCTGAAAATTTTTTGTAAATAAAAACAACTTTACAGGGGCAAAATGAGAAAATCTGTCTTGTTTAATAGATACAAGTGAAGAACTAAATAAAAGCAGAATAACTAAGCCAATATAATTGAAATTAGAAAAGAATAAAATCTGAATATATAAGTAAACACTAGGAAATAAAATGCAATAAATATGTACAGAGAAATATGTACAGAGAAAAATAAAATCTAGATAGATAAGAAATATACAAAATGTACAAAATATTATGGAATTACTGTAGACAGGCTAGACATTGTGGCGTCACTAAGGTAGTGCGCAGCAATGGGTCTCAATTTGATTTCATCGTATGAGTTAATACAGTTGAATAAATCCTTAAAATTAGCTGCTGAGCAAATCTCGGCTTTGTTGAAAAAATTGATATTTCTTTTTGCGAAGTATTGTTCAAAAGTGTCTAGTTTTAAATCTCTTCTAATAGCTGAGTTCTTGAGGTATCTAGGGGCTCCAAGAATATTCCGCAGAGTTTTATTTTGAAATCTGTTAAGTAGTAGCATTGTTGATTTATCAATTGCGCACCAGGCAGGAGAGGCATAGGTGAGGATGGGAAGTATCATTGTTGTATATAGTAGTTTTTTCATTTTTGCGTTTGTTTTGCTGTAATAGCCCATGATGGGTCTAAGTTTGAATAGCATTCCTTTGGCTTTATTGATGATGTTTGTGACATGAGGCTTCCATTTAAGGTGTTGGTTGATGGTGAGACCCAGATAGTTTGCATTGTTGACTATGGGGATTTTATCATTGTACATTAACAGGTCAGATGTTCTATTGCTTCTAGTCCATGGTCTTTTAATGATGAGAAGGTTGGATTTGCTAGTGTTTATTTGGACTTTCCAAGTGGAGCACCACTCTTCAACTGTATTTAATTTCTTTTGAAGTTTACGGATAGCTAGCTCAATTGATTTGGATTTAACTATTATGCCAGTGTCGTCGGCGTAATATACAGTGATACTATTGTGGTCCAATCTATTAACAGGGAAATCAACAGTATAAAACAGGTAGAGAATTGGTCCTAGTATGCTGCCCTGAGGAACTCAGGCCTTGATGTTTCTCTGAGATGATAGACATTTATTATTTCTAATGAAAAACGATCTGTTAAGTAAGTAGTTTTTTATGAGGAGTATCATATGTGCATTGAAGTTTAAGTTTTTGATCTTGCAAATTAGACCTTCATGCCATAGTCTATCAAATGCTTTTGCAACGTCAAGCATCACAAAAGCAGAATTTTCTTTGTTCTTTAGTCCTCTGCTGATAAATTCTATGATCCTAAGGAGTTGCTTGGTTGTACTAAGTTCCCTACGGAAACCATATTGCTCATTAGGAAGCTTGTTCATGTAATTTAAAAGGCGATTGTAAATAATTCTTTCTAAAAGTTTTCCCAATGAAGAGAGGAGACTGATGGGCCGATAGTTGTTTGGAATAGTAAGATCTTTGTGTGGTTTAGGGATCATGATTATGATAGCTTCTTTCCAGGTGTGTGGGAAGTAGCTGAGATGAAGACAGGAGTTGAAAATGAGGGAAAGCTGTTTGATGATACTGTTCGGAAAAGATTTAATCATTTTATTGGTAATGCAGTCTTTACCAGGCGATTTTTTGATATTGAGGTGTTTTATTATTGCATCTTCAGGGGTTGTGGGTTCGAGTCCCGGGTCCTCTATGTTTGTTCGGTTTATCTCCTTGTAAGTATTATTAATAATATTTTCAAAATTTTGATCAGTTTCAGTGATGTTCAATTTGAATTGGTCTTCCATACTGTCCGCAAAGGTCTCGGCTTTTTCTTGATCTGTATATATTAAACCCCTTTCACCCTTCAGAGGTTTACAGGTTTGAGTCCTATGTTTCAAGTTTCTGGCAAATTTCCAAACGGAATTATCTTCAGTATTCAGGGATTTGAGCGTTTCTTCCCATTGCTGGTTCCTATGAGTAGAGCATTTTTCTTTAATTAGTCGATTAAGATTGTTTATTGCCGTTTTATATATAGGATTAAGCGTCTTCCTGTACTTTTTTCGAATACGATTTCTAGTTTTAATTAATTCTCTGGTCTCTTGAGGAATTTTGTGGTAGTTATGGATACATTTAATCTCCTCGGTGGCATCTTTAAAGGCTGTGGATAATTCCAAGTTGAGAGATTGAATTGAGATGTCTATATCTATGGTATTGTTAATGACGGGGGCTGTCCAGTTTCTTGTGAGCAATATATTATGGTAAAGGTTCCAATTCGTACTTTTGGTGGTGGTGGGAGTATTACTTTTGCTAATGTTGATTGTAGATATAGTCGGGAGATGATCTGAGCTCAAGTCATTGCACACATCAGAAGCAATGTGAAAATTTGTGTTGGTTAAGATAATGTCCAAGATGTCTGGTATTTGTGATTGGAAAGTTGGGTAATAGGTAGGTTCCATGTGGGAGAAGACTTTAAGTTGGTTTTTGTTAATGATATCGATCAGTTGTTTGCCATTATTATTGGTTGCTCTGCAGCCCCAGTGTCTGTTTTTACAGTTGTAGTCTCCTAAAGAGATGGTTTTGAAGTTTCCAGAAAATAAGTGTTCAATATCCTTTTGTGTAAGTTTTCTGTGTGGCGGGTTGTAGACTGCCGAAAATTTAATTTTCATGCCAGCATTGAGTTCGGTAATCACTGAGACTTCCTCGTAGCCTTCATCATTCTTGCTGCTATACAGAGTTGATGGAATAGCTCTTTTGACATAAAGAATTACCCCACCTCCCCTATAGTGTAATCTATTTGTTGCGTAAACTTTGTAGTTGCTTATGTTGTAGTTTCGACTGCCGTTGGAGTGAGTCTCTGTGACTGCGCAAATGTCCAAGTCTTTATTAATAATAAAATTTTTAAATTCTTCAAATTTGTTTGCTAGGCTATTGGCATTCCAGTTTCCAATTTGTAGTAGTTCTAAGGAGATGGGGTTATTACTCATTGTTAAGTTGTGGGTTTTGGCTAATAAGTTGTTGCTGGTTAACGGCTTGCATTACTCCAGATTTTTGAATATAGTTCACAATGAGTTGTAGCTGGTCAAGTAAACTCTTTGCCTCTTGTATTGTATTATTGCTGGTAGCCTGTGCATATGTTTTATTCTCTACTACTACTCCTTTAGTGATGCGTATAGTGGTGTTATCTTTGTTTTTAGTTTTTGTTGCTTCAATGAAGGTCCTGCATCCTCTAAAGTTCGCAGGGTGGTCCCCTTGATAGTTCGCACATTTAGCAGGAAGGTCTTTACTTTTTGTGCATAAGTGTGTTAAATGATTTTCTCCGCATTTAACACAACGTGGTTCATGTTTGCAGAGTCTTTAAGAATGATGTAAGTTTTGGCACCTATGGCATTGCGTAGGGCCTCCTCTGTTTTTATATTCTTCTATGCGAACATTCACTCTGCCTATGTATTGTAGGTGATATATTTCCTTTGCTCTATTAGTTTTTGGCATTGTAATGAGAAAAAGCGGAAGTTTTTGAGTCTCTCCGTTTCTGCGACGTGTCATCTGGACAATAGTGCTGATGGTGAATCCTTCTTCTATTGAAGCTATCAGATATATCAGCTATTTCCGTGTCATGTGGGAGGTCACGAATTACCACTTTGAGTGGTTTATCCTCTGGTAGGAGGTAGGTGTGGTAGCCTGCCTCTATTTTTTCAAGTATTTTGATGGCCGATCTGAGAGATTCAGCGTCTGTGAATTTGATTTTCATTTCGTAAGTAGAGGATTTTGCAGTATAGCCGGTGAGTTTGGCATCTTGAAAGTGTTTATCGAGAGTCTTCCAAGAGAATTTTCTATCTCTGATAACAATAGGCGGTATTTTCCTCGATGGCTTAGCCATGATGGAGGGATTTCCATTTTCGTTGTTTTCTCCCTGGGAGTGTGTGCTAGTAGAAGGGATATCCTGTTGTACATCTTTGGTACTATCCGTGTGTTGGAGTTTTTTATTTTTAGTATCTGCAGTGGAATCTTCGATGAGGGTTTTCTTAGTTTTGTTAGGTGGTTGTTGATCCTCATTGATTTTTCGAGTTCTTTTGATGTTGTTTTTGTTTTGGTTATTTCCTGAGTAATTATCATCCATAGTAATGAATATCAAATTTATTTTGTGTTGGAATATCCTGGTTTATGACTTCCGTCATTTCAATAGAGTTATCTTCTGTTGAGGAATCATCTTGACTCGCTTCTTTAGCTTTAATAGTAGCTTCTTGAGTGATGTGTTTTGCAAAGGTGAAGAGTTTTCCTCTAACAGTTTCCTTGTCTTCGGTAGTAAATTCATCCGAGTTCGTAATGTCGTTCAGCATGCTGCAGACTTCATCTAGCCTGGCAAACAGTCGTTCCAGCATAATTTTTTGGGTTGCCCGAAAAGCGTCCTGTCCAGTAGGTTTACTAGTATCCATAATCAATCGAGATTCAAGTGAAGAGATTAGAGAGAGTCTCCCCTGGCCAGGGGAGAACAAAGAGCGAGTTAGACCGCTCAGTGACTCTGGATGACAGAGTGTGAGCTCCTGGTCTGAGATAAGAAACTTAAAGTAACCAGAAATTGTCCTCAGGGACCCAGAACTAAGTTAGCTAGGTGTGAGTAGTCTGCCTCTTCCATGTTGGGCTGCGGTATTTATACCTGACTTGGCGTAGAAATCTACCAGTTTCGCCAAGGTTCTAGAAGCTTCTAGGCTATCTCGCTAAATATTGGTCCTAGAGCTTAGGTGATGGATGTTTCCATAAGTATCTATTTCTCGCAAAATCACCAAATCATTAGAAAATCCACTTTTAAACTACAACACGTCTAAATACCGCAATTTTTGCCCAAAATGTGAGAATTTCCGATCTGTCTGAGATATTTTAAGACAAATACAATCATTATTTATAAATTTGTAACAATATGTACTTCAAGATGCTTCTCTTCCAAGCGAAATATTGAAACACTAAGCAACAAGTTTTTAAAAGCAAATTATTTATTTTATTATGAAAAATTCATTCAATTCAAAGAATGAATAACAGAAACTTCTCACTATTCAGATAAAAACTATCAATATCGTTAATTTGGGCCATCAAATGAAATATTTTTAAAATTATATAATTCTAATAAAAATTGTTAATTAAATACAGGAAATTGTTATACATTAAAACAACACATAAAACACAAACTACAGTAAATTCTTAAAACTATTCTCACTATGTAAGCTGTTATAACCAATGATAACACATCTGGAATAAATTCAAGATATTATTAAAGTAACTGGCAAATAAGTATAAATGACTTTTCGATCTAAAAATTATGCATAAATGAACACAGTGTAAAAAACAAAAATATGATACATAATTTATATAATATACAAGAGCAATTTTATCATTTCGATTCTTAATATAAGAAAAATCGGCATACCCAATATATAAAAGATTTGCATAAAAAAAACAATAAAACAGGAATTTCACACCTTAGAACAATTTACGAAATAAATCAATAAGGATTATTGAAAGTTAGAGCATCTGAATATCCCATGAATACAAATACATCATAGTGCATCAGTTTAAAAATTCTAAAGTACTTTGAAAGAGATATTAAATTAATGCTAATTAAGTAATTTTTAATAATTAAGGTTTTCGTTTAAAAAATTATTAAACTTTTTAACACTTTTGTAAGTGTGAAGTGTCTTTCAAAGAGTGAAGTGACAGATTTGACAACAAAAAAAAAGTTCTATTTTCAGCAGAAACCATATAATACTGATGTTAATCAGTTCTATCAATTTTAAAAAAGTGTTTCTATTTGCTCAAATTTATGTAAATAGTTTTACATAAAGATTCTTTAATTGCAAAAGGCACACAAAAATATGAAGTGTAAAGAAGTTGTAGTCAACTTTTCTTCAACTTTTAATAAGTTTTTCTACATTATATTCTATTTAAAAATATTTCTGTTATTATGTCAATAAAATCTTGATGCTTTTCAAAAACATAATAGGCAAAGTATTTCAAAGTATTAGTTAAATTAACCCATTGAAAATATGAAACATAATTTGCATTATGTAAAAGCAAAATCTGTAATTAAATCAATTTAAAAAAAGAGACACATAAAGTGCATTCTGGGAGCTTATAGTAGATAAACTCTATAAATATCTAACATTTTTCTAGAATAATTTTACACGTGAAATTTACCTAAATTAAGAAAATTGCAAATGGATATTAATGAAACATCAATAAATAATTTTAAAACTGTTTTCAGAGTGTAATGTCTCACCATCGACACTTTCGATTTTAAGATCCTATGGGTTTTTTTTTTTTTTTTTTTTTTTTTTTTTGTTTGTTTTGATTCTGAGACTCGTTGTACGCTAAGCAGGCGAGAGAGATTGTCGCGAACCCATACATGACTCCTTGTAAATTTTATTCTTTTTTTAATTAAATGTGTATGTTTCAAAATTGGAGTCATTTGTTTGTTTCATAACAAACTTATGTTTTTGGTGGAAGCGGTTTGATGCTTTTTTAATGCTTTGCATTAGCATCCATTATGGAAATTAATTATGTGCACTATAATGGATTACGTGCCGCAATGTTGGAATACTGGTAGGCCATTTTGATCAATCTTTCTCTGGCTACTAATGAAAATAAATAGTTTGGAATATTACATAAATTTATAGAATATTTAGTTCCAATCTTATTTACGTGGTTTTTCATCTTATATCAATTAATTTTGTTTATAAGTTTGTAAAGGGTGTATTCCATATTACAAAGCTAATTTCTGTATTTCGTCTATTCGAATTTACAGTGTTCATGCTAAATCAATTAATTTTGTTTATAAGTTTGTAAATGGTGTATTCCATATTACAAAAGTTAATTTCTGTATTTCGTGTATTCGAATTTACAGTGTAATATTTTTTATAAGAAAAGTGTATCTTATTATAAATTTGCATTTCATAATTTTTATGTGGTTGATGTATTCCAATTCACGTAGGAATATGTTAAAATAACTAAGTTGTTATAGATTAATGTGTAAAATCGAAAGTACACTTATATTCATAATTTTTTGAATGTTTCACTGAAAGTAGATTTTATGAAAGTAATATATACTTTAGAAAGGTTTTGATTTCGTTATGTGAAAACGAAAGTACATGATTACAAATAGGTTTGAATTTAAAGTAATGTGAGATTTATTGATATGTTTTTGATTTTTGTTTGCAAAGTATCAAACTGATTTATTTGATATTTAAAAACGCATGTGTTTATTTTCATTGATAAAGATTTGAAAAGATATTTTCTTACTGTTTAAAATATCGTACGTTATTATCATTTTCATGTCGTGTATGATTAACTAACTAAGTTTATTGATTTGAAATCGAAAGCTGATTTCTGGTTTAGATTAGTTAAAGCTTTTAATTTATATTGTTGCTATTACATATAAAAATATATATTGTAATGTTCTATATTTTGAATTAAAAATATGTATAATTTCATTTTCTGATTTAATATAGTAGTATTTGTATAAGAATCTGATTTTATAAAATTTATACATTTTTGATTAATAATTCAATTTATCTGAGTATCAAGCATTAGCTTGGTGATAAAAAAAAACTTGAAATCGAGAGTAGAAGATTTAATAAACTTGTTCTTCTTTTCAAAATATATGATTTTCTATCTATACACTATTTGTTGTATTACAATATAGTTTGTTTTCGATTAAATTTTTAAATGTTATGGATATATTTTATATTAGTAGAGTGTGTTAAATAATTTCTATAGTTATTTACGAAATTTTGCATATAGGTGGGTGTAGTCTGTTGTTTCTCTCATTATTGCATCTCTTCTGAGATAAAGCGTTAATAAATAAAATGGCTTTTTTAGCACGGGGGAAAAAGGGAGATTTAGTAGAAGTAGCTGAAGAGTTAGGGGAAATGGTTCCAGATTCTTTTAAAATCCCAGATATTAAAATATTAATTTTAACTAGTAAAAACTTTAACGAGGAAGAAGTAAAATGTATATTAGATAGGGTAATCGAGGAAAGAGTTAAAAGGGAACAGGAAGAAAATGAAGAAAGAGTTTGGAGAGAAATACTAGAAAAAGAGGAAAGAATTAGGCGAGAAGAAATAGAAAAAGAAGACTGACGTGAAGAAAGAGAACATATTTTGGAAATGAAACGTCTGTAAATCTCTTCAAATGCTGCAATTTCGAATACAGAATCAGTTACAAATAGGACTGAACATGCTCAAAAAATTCAATTAATGCAAATAACGCCAAAATTCGATGAAAGGAAAGATGAGATGAGTTTATACTTAATAAATTTTGAGCGTAGAGCAGAAATGGCTCATATTCCAAAAAACGAATGGGTAGTTTATCTTGTAAGTGCTTTACCTTCAGAGATATCTAACATGTTAGCTAGAGAACCTCCAGAAAGGGCTGATGATTACGATTACGTGAAGGAAATTATTCTTAAACGATTCAAGTTAAATAGCGAAAAATTAAGACAATTGTTTCTTAAACATCAGAAAACGTCAGATAAATCATGGAGAAATTATGCACAAGAATTGAATAGTTACTTTACATTGGCTTACGGAATTAGAAATAACGACATTTGAACAGCTTAAGGAACTAATGGTAACAGATCAATTGAAACGTCGTGTGCCAATTGAAATTAAGGAACATTTTTTGGCGGAATGGCTTAAAATAAATTCGCCGTATGATCTGGCAGAGAAAATAGATGAATATGAAAGTTTAAGAGATAGTTTTAAGACGAAAGATTTTACAAAACTCCCTCGGAATAATTTTGGTTTTCATCAACAAAATGAAAACCGTGCCTTTAAGTTTAATGAAGTAGTTCGGAATCATAAATCTCATGTTCCTAAAAGAGTCGAGAATAAAAATTCTAATTATTCAATATTAAGAAAAGGAATTTGAAAAACGAAAACAACTCCGATGTTATGAGTGTAGTTCTTATAGTCATTTGCGACCTCAGTGTGACAAAATAAAAAAGAACTTATAATCGGTAGCATCCAACGAAATTGTTAGAAGTACATTTAATGAGTTGATGGCTCCTTACACAAGTATCGGCACTGTTAATGGAATTCAAATGCCAATTTTCAGAGACACTGGAGCAACTCTTGATTTGATTTGTGGAAAATGCGTGAAACCTGATATGTTCACGAAGGAAAAGGTTTGGCTAAGAACACCTCTTGATGAAACTTTAGTATGCTTACCTATTGCCGAGGTTGAAATAAATTGTGATTTAGGTCACATTTTGACAAAGGCAGCAGTTCTTCGAGATTCTTTAGATCAAGGAAGATATTTACTGGGAAACAAAACAGCCGCTTTATTTGAGGAAATTAAAAAGCATGAGGAGGTGAAAATACATATGATAAATGCTATAGAAATTCGAGCTAAAAAAAACGGAAGGAAAATAGCACGAATAAAGAGATTATTGATTCTGAAATAGAATCTTCTAGGTCTTGCTTCCAAACTAAACAAAATGAAGAATTAGAGCAAAATACAATTTTGCTACCATTAGAAACCGAAGTTGAAGGGATGGATTTGATAAAAACATCTCCAGAAGAATTTGCTCGGGAACAAAAGGTGTGCGAAGATTTGAAACCTCTCTTTGAGCAAGCTAAACGACAATCTTCAAAAGACAATAAATATATTATAATAAATCAATTGTTGTTCTATAATAAAATGGACAATGATGGAACTGTAAAAAGATTATTAGTTGTGCCCAAGAAGTTTCGCAACCAACTAAAAGGGATCTGCCATGAGATAACTGCAGCTCATTTAGGTATAACTAAAACAAAAGATATGCTGTGCAAAACTTTCTACTGGCCTAACTGCTTTAAAGAAATTGAAAATTTTGTTAAATCTTGTGACAAATGTCAACGAGTAGGAAAGCCTCAAGATAAGAAAAGGGCTCCTTTGAAACTGGTTCCAGTAATTCCGGAAATATTAACAAGAATTAACGTTGATGCATGTGGTCCTTTACCTATAACTTCCTGTGGTAACCGGTATATTATAACAGCCATTTGCATGTCATCCAAGTATCCAGATGCCATCCCAGTACCAGATATACGTTCTACTACTGTGATTGATGCTTTTCTTCAGATATTTAGCCGCATGGGTTTTCCTAGGGAGTTGCAAAGTGATCAAGAAACATCTTTCATGGGTGTCCTGACATCAGAATTTTTAGAAAAATTTGGTATTAAAGTTGTGCATAGTTCCGTTCAGCATCCCCAAAGCAATCCTGTTGAGAGATTGCATAGAACTTTAAAGAGAATACTGAAAGTCCTTTGCTTAGAAAAAGGTACAGATTGGGAGAAGATTTTACCTCAGACACTTTTTGCTCTTAGAACTTGCATTCATGATAGCACTGGATATTCTCCTGCAGAATTAGTCCATGGTCGGAACTTAAGAATACCCGTAACACTATTATATGAAAATCTAACTGGTAAAACCATTGAAGAAGATAGTGTGATTGCTTACGTTTTTAATCTTTTAAATAGAATGAAAAGATGCCAAGAATTAGCTGTGCAAAATATGACAGAGGCTAAAGAAAAACAGAAACTTTGGTATGACCTTAAGGCTACGAAAAGAGAATTTAAAGAAAATGATCTTGTGTTAGTTGTTGCACCTTCTAGATCAAACAAATTTTCTGTTCATTGGATAGGTCCAGAAAAAGTAGTAAAACGACTATCGGACACAAATTACGTAATACAATTTCCCGATAAGGAAAAATTACATGTATACCATGTAAATATGTTAAAACCTTATTTTCAGCGGCCAGAAGATGTTAATTTAATTTTTACCTCTAATTCTGATAATGAAGATATTGATTCTGAGAAAGAAGATATCCCAAGTTTTGAAATTAATTCATCTACCCTTTTAGAGACTTTTCCTGAAAGCTGTTTTAATGAAAAGTTAGAGGAGGAGCAGAAGAAACAATTGAGTAGACTTTTGATTCAATTTATTGATATTTTTTCAAATGAACCAGGTTGTACAGAACTGGCTGAACTGGACATCGAGTTAGAATCTAATAAACCTATTATAGCTAAACCATATCGAATGTCCCTACGACAGACAGAAATTCTGAAATCGGAAGTAGACAAGATGTTGAAATTGAAGGTGGTGGAACCAGGTGAATCCGATTACACATCACCTTTAATATTAGTTTAAGCTCCTGGAAAAGAACCTCGTCCGTGCATTGATTATCGCAGGTTAAATGAAGATACCAGAACGGAATATTATCCATTACCAAATATTGAAGAGCGTGCTGAATCCGTTTCGAAAGCGAAGTTCATATCTTTATTAGACTTAACACGAGGTTATTGGCAAATACCTTTGAGTCCTAAGGCTCAAAGATATGCTGCATTTACGACGACATTTGGTGTTTATAAACCCTTGAGAATGGCATTCGGTTTGAAGAATGCTCCTTACTATTTCAGTAAGTTAATGGCTGATTTATTAAAAAATTGCGAACATTTTGCTGTGCCTTATTTAGATGACATAGCTATATATTCACTTACCTGGTCTGATCACATCCAACATCTTAAATGTGTTTTGGAGAAGATTCGATTTGCGAAATTGACTGTAAAACCCTGTTCCGTACCCATAAGCGCTGTGAGAGCAGCGCCATCTTTGTTTATGGAAAAAAAATACACACACTGAAAAAACTGTGAGACCAGGAGTCGAGCTACGGCCTTGGAGGAGGGCAGTTGTAAAATGAGAGAGGTGAAGTTACGAAAAATAAAGAGTTTTTGTTTTGTTTAAATTTTACAGTCCACTTATTCATATACCAGAGCTACACACTAAAACATCTGGTCCCCTTCGCCGGAGTTTTTTGAGGAGATATTGCCTACAACGAGTGCGAGAATGAGTGCCAACTGTCTTTGAGAGCGATATCAGTTGCTTGAGGTATGTGCTTGAGCTTTTTTGGTCATTCACTCCCATGAGATAATTTATATTATCAGTTCGAATTTTATTTTGTTGAGCTTAATAACTATGTTTATAATTTGTGTTGTTAATTAACTTAATTATATATAAATTTAAAAATTGAGTTTTGAGTTTCGTTTTCAAAATGTTTAAAAACGTGAATAAAATTGATTTGCAAATTGCGGCTACAGAGTTAGGAGAGGTCATTACGGATAAAATGACAATTGTAGAGTTAACGAACATTATAAAGAATAATGCCACGTTTAAAAATGAGCCCGAATATGTAGCTGATCTCTTAAAATCTATAAAAGAGAACCGTTTACTAGAATTAGAGACAATTGAGAAAAATAAGCAAACAGAGTTGCAATTAGAGCAAATAAAATTAGAGAGAATGAAAGCTGAATTAGAATTAACACGCTTGAGAGTAGATGCAAAAATTGTTGAAATTAATTCAGAAAATAAAACGGAAGACAGCAACTCTTTAGATTCTTTAATAAAAAGCATTAAAACATTAACAATTAAAATACCGAGTAAACCAGAAGGCTGGAATCTATTTTTTACTTCTTTGGAGAGAGCATTTGTAACAAAAAATGTTTCAAATAAATTTAAATCAGAGATTCTTTTAAATTTGATCGGTGAAAAAGCATCAAATGTAATTACTTACATAGGCGACGAGGAATTAAATAATTATGAAAAAGTTAAAGAAATTATTCTCAGAGAATTTGAGCCCACACCACAATCATGTTTAGAGCAATTCAGAAAAACAACAAGACACCCAAATGAAACTCATGTCCAGTTCGCTTCGCGCTTAACAACAAGTTTCGATTACTACTTAAAATTTGAGAAAAGTGGCTGATTTTGCGAAATTAAAACAATTAATTGTATCTGATAAATTATTTCAAACAATAGATAGAGAAACCGCTGCTCATATCAGTATTAGACAGTCAGATACTTGGTTTGAACCCATAAAATTAGCAAAAGAAATTGATTTATTTTATGCATCCCGAGGGAAACCGCTAACGGTAGAAAATAAACTAGTGAATCCGAAAACACAACCCGCAAATCAAAGAAATACTTCTAGAGTGTTTTTCCCCGATTTTAAGAATTCAAAATGTCTCCTTTGTTCGGAAAATCATCCTTTATATAAATGCAAAAATTATATGGATTTGCCTATTTCTGATAGAGTAGAGATAGTTAAGAAAAATAATTATTGCTTTAACTGCCTTGGTAAACAGCAAGTAAGTAACTGCAAATCGCGGTTTTCATGTTATTTATGTCAAAGAGAGGGAGTCAAAAGGCGGCATCATTGCTCTTTGCATTTTCCGAGAACTGAGGAGTCACCACCTGCACAAAGTGAAAGCGTTAACCGACCCTTATCAGCCCCCCGTGAAGAGTCCTCACTTTCCCCACTTGCCCCGATCTTCCCTTCTAACCAAAACAACCCAGTTCTTTCTACTCTAGTCGTAAATTTGTTAAAAACTGTTTTGCTTAGTACGGTAAACTGCTTGATAAGAGATCATGGAGGCAATTTTTACAGAGCGCGTGCGATTTTAGATCAAGGCTCAATGAATAATTATATAACGACTGATTGTGCAAATTGTTTAGGCTTAAAGCGAAATAAAACAAATTTGACAGTTTGTGGTATAGGTGATACATGCACAACAATTAAATCGGTTGCTAAAACTACAATTTCTAATTTAGAGGGAAATTTTAAGAAAGAGTTACAATTTTTAGTTGTTTCTAAAATTACTGATTTCATGCCGTCAAAGATGCTTAAAGTTAATGTACCAGAGTTAAAACATGTAAAATTAGCAGATGAAAACTTCAATAAACCAGGATGCATAGATTTACTTTTAGGCGCTGAAATATTTTACGAATTATTACGTCCAGATCAGATTTTTCCTGTAAATAGTGATTTGGTTCTTCAAAATACCGTTTTTGGTTATGTAGTTAGTGGAAGCTTACCCACTGCAATGGGGGAAAAGTACATTGCGGATTTATTAAAGATAATACTGCTTTACATGAAGCAATAGAGAGATTTTGGGAGATAGAAAATGTTGAAATTAAAATTTCTAAAAATAAAGAAACAATAATATGTGAAGAACATTTCAAAACAAATGTTAAGAGAGACAGTACAGGGAGATATATAGTTAAAATGCCATTAAAAGAAGACACAATGTGTTTAGGTAAATCAAAAGAAATTGCATTAAAAAAATTAAATTCATTATGGAATCGTTTTTTAAGAGAGCCTGAATATTTAAAATTATATAAGGAATTTTTTAGCGAGTATGAGAAATTGGGTCACATGACAGAAATTCCAGATTGTAAGGAAGAAGTAGGAACGTATTATATACCCCATTTAGGTATTTATCGCCCTGATAAAAGTTCTACAAAACTTCGCGTAGTATTTAACGCATCTTCTCAAACAACTTTAGGAAATTCACTTAATTCCTTACAATTTAATGGTGGTACTTTACAAGAGGATCTTTTTTCAATAACGGTGAGGTTTCGTAAACATATTTATGCCTTTGTAGCAGATATTAAACAAATGTATAGAATGGTTTTAATTGATCCTAATCAAACTAAACTTTTGAGAATTCTTTGGAGAGGGGGAGTGGATGAACCAGTTAAAACTTATGAGCTCGAAACAGTTACGTATGGCACAGTTAGTGCACCATACCTTGCAACTAGAGTGCTGTTTCAGCTATCAGCAGATGAAAAAGAGAAGTACCCCCTAGCATCACCCGTCTTAGAGAGCGACTTCTACATGGACGATGTGCTTAGTGGTGCTGCCACTATAACTGAAACCAGTTATAGTGGCAGCACCACTAAGCACATCGTCCATGTAGATTCCAAAGCTTCAAACTGAACTGTCCACCAAAAGCTTCAAACTGAACTGCAGTATATCCTAAGGAGTGGAGGAATGACGCTACACAAGTGGTGTAGTAATCATTCGGAATTGAAGACATGCTCTGATAATGAGTACAATTTCCAGGAAGAGACAAAGGCGTTAGGAGTTCTGTGGAGACACAGCACAGATCATTTCACCTTTCAAATACATCTTGAGAGTCCAATTCCCCCAACGAAAAGATCAGTGCTTTCTACAATTGCAAGAACTTTTGATCCCCTTGGCCTCTTGGGTCCAGTGATAACTAAAGCCAAGATTTTCCTGAAAAAACTTTGGTGTTTAAATCTAGAGTGGAGTGATGCCCTTCCTGCAATGGAAGCACAGTAATGGCAGAACTTTATTGAAACTTTGCCAAAGATCAACAATGTTAAATTTAAACGATGCATATTGATAGAAAAATCAATGCACATTGAGCTCCATGGATTTGCGGATGCATCTGAGTCTGCGTATGGATGTGTCATCTATTGCAAATCAACATCTGAGGCTGGAGATTCTGAAGTGACTTTGGTTTGTAGCAAATCACGAGTGGCACCCCTTAAGAGAGTTACAATCCCGAGGTTGGAATTGTGTGCAGCAGTTCTCTTAGTGAAGCTGATTACAAAAGTTAAAGATGCCTTAAAGCTTAAGGAATGCAGTAAGAACATCTATTTGTGGAGTGATTTCATGATAACTCTTTCGTGGATGCGGAAGGAGCCTTACCTGCTGAAGACGTTTGTTGCCAACCGAATTACTCTAATACAGGACTTGACAGAGATTCATCAGTGGCGCCACGTGTCATCGAGGGACAATCCTGCTGACCTTATCTCGAGAGGAATGGAATCTAATAAACTTATTGAAAGTGAACTTTGGTTTAACGGCCCCGGTTTCCTTGCTGAAGAAGACTATCCCAACCGAGAAATTCCTGCATTAGTGATACAAGATGAGTTTACCACTGAACTGAGAAATATGCCTCAAAATGACTCATCTGTGTTGACTTTAACTTCAAATTCCTTTATTTCTGACTAACTCAACATTAGTAATAATTATACTAAAATTTTGCATGTTGTAAGTTATATTTTCAGATTCCTATACAACTTAAAGAGCTCTACTAAAAGGAGGATAGGAGAATTGTCAACTGAAGAAATCAAGGTAGCAGAAAAATTCTTAGTAAAAGAGGTTCAGAGACTAGAATTCGCATCCGAAATGAAATGTTTAGGTCAACAAAAACCAGTACCTGATAAAAGTAAGATAAAATGTTTATGCCCCTTTTTAGATCAGGATGGATTATTAAGAGTTAATGGTAGGATAAAAAATGCAAGTATAAATTTCAATAGTAAATTTCCTATTATTCTTCCAAAGGGCCATAAACTCACAAAAATCATTATAGAAATGTATCATAAGCGATATTTTCATTTAAGGCCAACTGCTTTGCTGAATTATGTCAGACAAAAATTTTGGCCTATACAAGGTAAAACAACGTGTCGAAAAATTGTGCATGATTGTATTACATGTTTTAAAGTTAAACCTATAGGAGTTGAGCAATTAATGGGTTATTTGCCTAAAGAGAGAATTACTTCAAATTTCGCATTTAATTGCTCAGGAGTTGATTTCTGTGGACCATTTAATATTAAATATAAACATCAAAGAAAAGGTGTCTTGCACAAAGTATATGTATGTATTTTTATATGTTTGGTTACCAAAGCCATTCATCTTGAAATGGTAACAGATTTAACATCAGAAGCTTTCATTGCCTGTTTAAAGAGATTTGTTGCTCGTAGAGGCATATGTTCAAAACTATATTCCGATAATGCAACAAATTTTATAGGTGCAAATAAAGAATTGTTCAGACTGCACCATTTAGTTTTAAAACCAGATGAGAAACTTGCAAATTATCTTTCAACAGAGGGAATTGATTGGCATTTTCTTCCTCCTAGAGCCCCCAACTTTGGTGGTTTGTGGGAGAGTGGCGTGAAAATATTTAAATTTCATTTTACTAGAGTGTGTTTCAATGCTAAACTTAATTATGAAGAGTTTTTAACTGTCATTACTCAGATAGAGGGTATTCTTAACTCCAGACCGCTTGTACCTCTGTCCTCAGATACTGATGTGTATGATGTATTAACACCTGCGCACTTCCTAATTGGTAGACTTTTAAATGCTATTGTTGAACCTAATTTAATTGACATTAATGAAAATAAATTGAGTAACTGGAAGAAATTAACAAAAATTATTCAAATATTTTGGAAGAAATGGCAGGTGCAATATCTTAACAATTTACAACAGAGGTCCAAATGGAGAATTGAGAAAGAAAATGTTAAAATCAATGAGATAGTGCTCATCAAAGATGAAAATCTACCTCCTCAAAAATGGTCATTAGGTAGAATAGTGCAACTCTATCTGGGCGATGACAAACGGGTCAGAGTTGTTAAAATAAAAACTTCTTCAGGAATTTTCAAAAGACCCATTTCAAAAATTTGTATTTTACCTATTAGTATATAATTGTTATTATATTTTATGTATTACCTTTAACAATTTGTGTTTATATTAATTTTTGGGTTTTTGTGTTTATATAATGTTCATATTAATTATGTGCGTAAGTTTTTTTTAAATTATTTATATGTTCATTGGTTGAATGTAACATTGCAACGTGGGGCGGAATGTTCTGTACCCATAAGCGCTGGGAGAGCAGCGCCATCTTTGTTTATGGAAAAACAATACACACACTGAAAAAACTGTCAGACCAGGAATCGAGCTACGGCCTTGGAGGAGGGCAGTTGTAAAATGAGAGAGGTAAAGTTACGAAAAATAAAGAGTTTTTGTTTTGTTTAAATTTTACAGTCCACTTATTCATATACCAGAGCTACACACTAAAACAAACCCCTTAAGTGCAAATTCGCTCAACTTCGTGTTAAATATTGGGACACTTTGTAGGACAAGGTCAAAGAACACCACATGATATTAAAGTGAAAGCCATTACCGATTTCGAATGTCCCTCAAGCAAAACCGAAGTACGAGCTTTCCTAGGTCTTGTTGGGTACTATCGCAAGTATACACCAGAATTTTCGGTAGTTGCTGCGCCTTTATCCGACCTGTTAAAAGGGAAGTCCAAGAAAGGAACTGTAATATGGAATAATAACTGCGAAAAGGCATTCATACAATTAAAGAACACTTTAATAAAGAAGCCTGTACTTTACAGTCCAAATTTTCAAAAACAATTTATCATTCAATGTGATGCCTCAAACTTAGGAATAGGTGTAGTTTTATCTCAGAGAGATCAAAATGAAAATGAACACCCTATCCTATTTCTGAGTAAAAAATTTTCAAAATCTGAGAAAAATTATAGCACTATAGAAAGGAATGTGCGGCAATAATTTTTGCTGTTACTAAATTAAAATATTATTTAGATGGTCAGTATAAATTTATTATCGAAACTGATCATAAACCTTTAGTTTGGTTAAAACATCATACAGGATCTAATCCCAGACTCTTAAGGTAGGCTTTGGTGCTTCAAAGCCTAAATTTTGATATTGTTCACAGAAAGGGCAAATTACATCAGAATGCCGATAGTCTCAGTAGAATGCTGAATAACCAAACTTAATTATTTTCTTTTTTCTCAGATATTAAATTAAAATGTTTTTTTTTTTATAAAAACTTCCATTGTTGTTACATGTGTACATAATAAAAAAAATGTGTTTTTTATAATAAAATGTGTCTATTTGTAAATTTAGTTAGTGTTGAAGATTCTGTTGTGTTAGATAATTATTTTGTGCTATTTCAATATATATTTTTATTTTATATTTAATATTATATAATTCCATATAATTTTGTGTTTCAGCCAGAGTCCGATTGATCAGGGCTATCTGTAATATTAAATTTTGCTCTTTGTTGTTTGTGTGTGTTTTTTTCTTTTTTATTTGCAGGTTGATTTCCTTAGAATGAGAAGAAAGAAAAAAAAGAAAAAAAACTCCGGGAAAGGAAGGAATAATTTAGTCTGTAATGTCTCACCATCACGAAAGTTGCACTTTCGATTTTAAGATCCTATGTTTTTTTTTTTTTTTTTTTTTTTTTTTTTTTATTCTGAGACTTTCGTTGTACGCGAAGCAGGCGAGAGAGATTGTCGCGAACCCATACATGACTCCTTGTAAATTTTATTCTTTTTTTAATTAAATGTGTATGTTTCAAAATTGGAGTCATTTGTTTGTTTCATAACAAGAGTAATAACTGTCAAAGAGGATAAAATCTATCATACTGAAAAGTAATAATATTTCTAGTCAAAACAAGTACTGGGAAATGCTCTTAAGAAAATGTTTCATAGTTGGTTTAAAAATTAAAATCAAGAAACCAAAAGTATAGCATAAAGTACTTTCTTACCATGAAAATTTAAAATTTTCCTATTCAAAGTAATTTTTGAGATATTCTTGTACATGAATTGCAATGTGAATTGCAATGAGTTGCAATGTGTATGCCCTGATCTGATCAAAGATCAGATCAGGGCATACTACACTGATCTTTGAGAGGAAATATTATGAATTATTTCAAAATTGTACATTTAATGTTATTTGAAAATAAATGAAAGGAAAAGGGGAGAAAAATAATAAATTGGAAACAGGAAGCATAAAATTGTGTAATTAAAGAGAATTATCAATTTTTTGACGAATATTTCCTTAAATATTTTTAAATATTGAATTTTTAAAACATCAAAACATATAATCAAAATAAAATTTGTTTATTAATAATGAAAGATTTTTATTCTTAAAAAATACCCAGAACTAAAAAAAACAGTAGATTTTTAAAACTCTACTCCTTCGTAAACATTTATAACCAAAGAAAGATAAAGAATGTGGAATAAATGCAATATATTATAAAAGTAGTTGGCAAATAAGTATAACCTAATTATTATTTCAATAATTATATATAACACATAGTACACACAAAATTATTTGTACATAATGCTTATAATATATAGGAGGCATTTTATCATTTCTATTCTAAATATAAAGATAAAATTGCAAGATTCCAATATACAAAACAAGATATTGTGGTGAAAAATATTACTCACAATAAAAAAGGAATTTTAGACCATTCAGCTATTGAAGAGAAAAATCTAGAAGGATGATTAAAAGTCCAAGTAGTAGAATACACTATGAATACAAATTAATTTTTCCCCGCAGAAGTTTCAAAACTCAGAAATCCTTCGAATGGGATATTACACATATGTTTACAAAATATTTTTCATTGCATTTTATTTATTAAACTATTTAACACTTTTGTAAGCGGGAAATGTCTTTAAAAGCATGAAATCAGATTTGACAACATAAAAAAGAAAGATTTATTTGCATCAGAAACCATAGAATACTGATGTTAATTAGTTATATCAATTTTAAAAATTGTTTCTATTTGCTTATTTTTATGCAAATACTGTTACAAAAAGGTTCTTTAATTTGAAAGTGCAAAAATAAAATAATTAAATGTATACCAGTTGTAGTCCAATTTTCTTTAATTTTTAATAAATATTCCTAAATAACATTCTAAAAATATTTCTATTAACTCATTAAAATCTTCTGTAGTTTAGAAACATTCAAGGTAAAGTATTTTAAAAATTACTATTAAATTTCACGAATTTATAACATAAAACACCATTTGTATTATGCAAAAACAAAATCGAAATTTAAATCACTTCAAAAAACCGTGGAAAACATAAAGTGCATTCTGAGATGGCATATTAATTAAGGGATGGTGAATTATTGATATGTAACACTTTTCTACACTAATTTATAAGTGGACTTTTCTGAAATGATCAAAATTGCAAGTGGATATTAATCAAACAATAATGAATAATTTTCAATCTAATATCAGTGTAGTTAATAAAAGTAAAAGGGCATAAAATGCAGCTAACAAAAAGTAATAACATTTCAAGTCAAAGCAAGCTTTGTGAAAATGTCTTTACAAATTACTTTAAGCTTAGTTCAAAAATTATATTAAAGGGAGGGAGGGAGAAGGAGAAACATAAAGTACATACTTAACATCAAAATAAAATTTTCCATTTAAAAATTATTTTTAGGTATTCCTGAACATGAATTCTAATCCAATATGACACTCATCTATGATAGAAAATAATATATATAATTTCAAAATCAAACATTTAATCTTGTTTAAAAATGAAAGTGAATAAAATAACCTGTTACAAAATTTAGAGAAAGTTACTGAATCTGAAACTCTTAAAATGAATTATTTAAATTTTATTGAGACTATACATTCTTCCTGTAATCTTTTAAAATTCACTTTAGGTGGACATATATTCCTTCAAAATGTCACATATAAGATTTTTGTAACACAACAAATTTTTATTTGTTTGTACTATATCAAATGCAAATTTAATGAATTTAGTAATTTTAAATAATATTTAACTAGCATAGTCAGAAATAAATTCAACAGAAGTGTCAACAATATAAAAGTAATCTAAACATTATTAATTACATATAAGTACTTAAATATTTACAAAATATATATTACTAATCAAAAATATTTATTTTACTTCCAGGATCTTGGTACAGTCTAGCAAAATTGAGAAACACTTTTGACATGGTATATCAATTATTCTTAACAGGAAACAGAAAATATGAGAAGCATTTCATAATTTTACTATGTAGAATAATTAAACTTAGGAATGTTTTATTTATTCCCATTATGTTTTACAAAGTATATTATTTGTCAGCTTATCTTACCCTGATCTGGGCTTATTTATAAATAGTCAAATGTATTAGGAAGGTTTTACAGATAATTATTAAAAAAATACTATTTTCCTTCCATGATTTATTACAAAGCAATGTTTACATTTGCTTTCACGTGACCATTCTAATTTTTTCTTATATTGTCACAAAACTAATCTAATATATTCGAATTTATATTTATTTAATAATAAATCGACATTAATGTATTAATTACTGTAATTATAAACACGTACAAATTTATGTACGATTACTAAAGATTTTATTTACATTTCTTTGTTTTCTCAAGTCCAACAAATTTATTTTGCAGACACATTTCTTCCATTTAAAGTCTAATATTTTCAGCTTTCCTTAAATTTCTTTTCTGAAATATTTTTAAGCTGAAAATTAATATTTAAGACGATTACTATTCAAATTTATTGATTTACTGAATTAATGAATGATTGGTAATTATGCTTGATCGGGAAACACTCCCGCCGTTTTTTTCTATCCATTTCAGCCCCAATTAGCTCAGTTTTTGGGTTGCCGATCCTTCTTACACTTGGCGATATCCTGTACTTAGCGAAAAAAAATCGCCAAATGAGATCGTATTACTCAGTTTAACCTTTTGCGGAAATGTTCGCAATTTTTCAACAATTTTTTCTTTGTGTCATTCCTAACCTAATTTAATTATGGCAATCAAAAAAGCAGAAATTTGTCCAAAGTTACAGTTACATATATAATAATGTGTAATAAAATTTGTAATGCTTAAAAATTTTAAATATAACATAAGAATATAAGAAATTGAAATTAACTAAATGAAAAGTTCAGAATTTGTCAAAGTATCATTTAATAGTTGTAAAATTTTTCTGCTTGATGTAAGAATATACATGAATTGATGACATAATGGATTTAACTGGAACCACATTGAATATTGTGTATAATCTGTAAAAATACGAAAGATAAATTTATTTGCTTAATTTACGCTTTTCGCTTACGTTCTGAGACTCTCATCGACTGCAAATATATTGTGTGGTGATGTAATATTTACATAAAAATCAAAAGCAATTCTATCAATTTTTGCTTTTAAGCTGGAATTTTCCATTAATTACGATTTAAATTCAACTATTTATGTAATTTTGATTTCCTTTTGCGCTAATTATTGACGATTAATTTGAAAACTTGATAGCCTGGAACTCTATCTAGAATTTTCTGATAATATCCCAAAATCAGAAAACTTTCCGATTACAAATTATAGTTAGAATACCAGTTTGCCTTAATCATTTAAAAAAATTTTATTGTAAATGTACTGGCAGTATCAAATCAGTTAACTGTACTTTGGATTCATGAAAACAAGTGTTTTCCTCAATTTATAACTATAAATAGATGAAAATTATAATTCTCTGTTAATGAATCTGCCTGTACCAATAGAAATTTTTATAAGCTTTTCATGCTTTTTTATAAAAAAAAAATAGAGTAACACACCAAAGTCATTTATCATTTTTTAAATTTTGCTATAATTATTCCAATTGTAAGCTTAAACTCTGTAGAACCATTTCCTATACATATGCTCTTCATAAAAAAAATTTGGAACTGTACTGTATTGCAAGAATTCTTTCAGTATGCCCTGATATTTTGTGTAGTACTTCATTTTATAATTAAATAAACTAGGGACACATTTTCGAAATTGAGCAATTTCCAAATTATAGAATATGAGATAAATAATAAAATTAAAACGCAAAAAAAATTGTCATGCATTCTTTGTTACTCATTACTCCTTTAGTGTTATAATATATCTTGTATTTGAAAAGTTTAATAACAATTTTGAAGTTTAATAACAATTTTCATGAAAACTAACTATTAAAAGTGTATCTCTTTAATTCACTGTCTAAATTCCATCACTAAAAGCCAGATATGATTATTATTAGAAAATTGATTTTCCCAACATCTGAATTTACTAACAAATCAACACTCACTGTATCCATATTTCGTGATGAGATTTGTTTTTATATTTTCTCTCATTTTATTATTAGATAGATTCAAAAAGACTGTTAAAAATTAGTTTCATTTCTATTTTATGGATGGCAAGCAAAGAAAGCTATACCAAATCACAGCCATATTTCCCATGAAATAGAAATCCTATAAAGATTTTTTTTATTTCACTATACAATATGGAAAACTTCCATTTACTGAAAATTTCCCAAGTGATTATTTTCTTATTTATCAATACCTTGCTTTTAGATACATTAACATAAATAGTATGAACTATTTACAAATGAACTCCTTGTAGGAAACAATCTGTACCAAGATGTGGATAACTTGTTTTACCATATACATATATATATATATATATATAATATTTCAGAGCAAATTACAAATATTAAAATTTGGCATTTACTTTCAGTTTAAAAACAAAATGTGCCAGTAATTGATTCTATTTAAAACTCTGAAATGGATTGAAATACATTCATTTTTTTTTGTTTATTTCTTGAACAGGAAAAATTTTTTACCCAAATGATATTCAATATTGTACATGGTTTTGAATTAGTATTACAAGGTTTCCTTCAAAGAAGAGAAAGTCATATCATCATTTAAACTGATAGGTAGCCAGAATATCCCACTTAAATCACAAGATTAGCTAAAGAGAAATATAAAAATTATTTCAAAATGTTACAAAATTTTGTAATTTGGATTTACCTTGTCTTATATAATTCACAGTATTTCATTCTTAAATAAAAAAAGTCATTAAGAAACAAAATTCAGTCCAAAACATGTATCAAAATGGACATCGCACGAAAAACAATGATGGCACAGGTTGACACATTATTTAGACATTTTCGGGTCGACAACAGAATATACAGGAAAATTCCCATTAAAATAATAAGTCATATTCTATCATAATGAGTAAATATTAGTGCAATTAGTAAGACGTGTTTGAAGAAGACATGTCATGATTTTCAAAAAATAAGGTAAAATGAAGTATAACATTATCGTTTAAAATAATTTTTCAGGGACAAAAAGAAATAAAATGCGAAATAAACTTCTGCTAAGTAAGGTAAAATATAAAAGAGAAAAGTTTAGAATAGTAGTGAAAATTATGCTTTCAATGGAAGATTCCCAAAATTTTAAATATTGCAAGATTCGCCAGGAGTTTCAATATAAAAATTCAATTGTACTTTATTTCAGCACTGTTAAAACATGAAGACAATGTATATACATACAGAATTTTATCGTGTTGATTTCTGAAAATGAAACAAATCAAAACCCTGATTGAATAAATAAATATATTGCGTACTATTATGCAACAAAGTTCAACATGAATCAAAGAAACATTGAAAGCAAAAGAGTCATTTTAACATAATAAATTTTATTAAAGCTACTTTATTGATTTAAGCAAAGCACACATTTTCAAAGTAATAAAATTCTTATCAATATAAATAGTGTAAAAGATTTCAGATATTGAAACTGTGATACAAAAATATGATTTTTTATATTCTGTTATACTAATCGTGACTTCAAATCAAGTAATCAATAAGGAATGTTATAATAATTTGAAAACAATTTATTAATTTTACAGAATTTGTCAAACATAAAGAAAGTATCTTAGAATCATATTCCATTTCTCTATAAAATTCTGTTTAAATATTATTAAAATAATTCTTTACCTCGTATGAAACTTGAAAAATGTAGCTATTCTTTGAAATTAATTTCATATCCCAAATCATTGCCCAACTTTTTTTTATTTTTGATGTATTCGGGATATTCCTTGGCATCTACATTATTTATTTATACTTATCAATTGTACAATTTAAAGATATAAAAATGTTACTCACACTTTAAAAAAAATCCCATTAATAAACTTTCTTATTCACTTAAATAAGACTTTTAAATCAAATATTAAAAAAAAATTATATATTTCTTGGAAATTGAATACATAAAAATGAAATAAATGTCTTTTCAGTTAAAAAAAATGCCTTGCAAAATCAAAAACTTAAAAACGCAGTTAAAGCATATCCGAATAAAATTTCTTTCGGTATATTAAGACACTCCTTGTGCTTCCAAGTAAAATATTTCAACACTACACAACAAGCTTTTATAATCATACTATTTATTTTCTGAAGACAAATTCACTAAATTATAAGACTTCATATAGTAAAGATATCCCTATTTGCATAAAAATATTGTTAGATCAGCAAGTGAAAATTTTTAAAATAACTCATTTCTGATAAATGGAAATATCTGAAAGTTTCAATAACTTGCAATTTGTAAACACTATTTCAATTCCACATCAAACTTCTTTATAAAATATGAGGGATTACTACACTTAGAAATAAGTCACATCACCAAAAACAGAGTAAACATAAAATCTATACTCCTTTGGAAGCATTTATAACCAAACAATGATAAAGGATGCGGAATAAATTCAGTATGTTACAACAGCAATTGCCAGACAAGTATTATAGACACTTCATTCTTACTAATTTCAATAAATGAATTCATTGTATAGATAAAATTATTATACTTAATGTTTATAATACACAGGAGCAATTTTTTTCATTAGGATTCTAAAAATAAATAAACAAATCTTCATGTTTAATAAATAAAAAAAGATTTTTTACAGAAAACATTACTCACATTCAAACAAGAATTTCAGACCATATACCAATTTAAGAAATAAATTACAGAATAACTATTAAGTCAAAGCAACAAATTATTCCATGAATAAACTAAACATATAGTGAATAAGTTTCAAAACTCAGAAATAATTGCTGCAAATTGCATTATTATACTAAACGTTTTTTTTAATTACATGAAATTAATTCATTTGATTTTTTGGAGTTTTCTAAATTATGCTTTTCGTTTTTTTTTTTTTTTTTTTTTTTTTTTTTTTTTTAAATAAAGTAACACACCAAAGTCATTTATTATTTTTTAATTTTTGCTATAATTATTCCAATGGTAAGCTTAAACTCTGTAGAACCATTTCCTATACATATGCTCTTCATAAAAAAAATTTGGTAGTGTACTGTATTGCAAGAATTTTTTCGGTATGCCCAGATATTTTGTGTAGTACTTCATTTTATAATTAAATAAACTACTGACAGATTTTCGAAATTGAGCAATTTCCAAATTATAGAATATGAGATAAATATAATAAAATTAAAACATAAAAAATTGTCTTGCATTATTTGTTACTCATTACTCCTTTAGCTATGTATTTGGTGTAATAATATATCTTGTATTTGAAAAAATCTGCACCAGAAAATGAGCAAATCACTAAATCAGAATCTTGAGGTTTAAAATAATACAATGGATTGAAAATTATTAAAAAATTTTTTTAAATAAATTTCTTTAAACTAATTCAATATTTTGTCATTTTAAAAATCATAACAGCTTATTCAAATAAAACTGCTTAATTAAATTAGATAAATTACAATTCTAAAAAAGAACACATAACACAATAAATAGTGTTTATTTTTTAAATTATTTGCCTTTCAAAACATTTATAACCAAACAATGACACAGGATGAGAAATAAATAAAAGATATTATTACAGTAACTGACAGAGAAGAATAACTGAAATTTCAATCTGATAAAAATGCATAAATGAACACTTTGTACAGACATAAATATTATATTTACTATTTATGACAATAAGAAGCACTTTTATCAATTCTACTCTTAATAGAAAGAAAAAACAGCAAGTACAATATATAAAGGGAGAATATGTGCAGATAAGAATTACTCACAACAAAACCGGAATTTCAGACCATCAACCAATTTAAGAAACAAATCAAAATTACTTAATTGATAGCTCAAGCAACAAAAAATCCTATAAAGATAACAAAATTTCAGAGAATCAATTTCAAAATTCAGAAATACATTGAAAGGAAGGTTGTTTTAATATATTCAATTGTTTAAATACGCACACAAAACTTATATAAATTAATATAGGTATTCACTTTGAAAATGTTCCTTTAAAATGGGAGAATGACTGCACGATGAGGATTTAAATAATTGTAATATACTACAACACTGATAAAGTTTCAAAGCATAATATATATTTTCTAAGTAATATATATTTTCTAAAATTACTCTCTTTTGCAGATAATTAAAACCAAACAATGATAAAGGATGAGAAATACATTCAGGATATTTATAACAGTAACTGGTGGAGAAGTATAATTGAAACATCATGTCAATAAATAATTATAAATGAAAACATTATACAGTCATAATTATTAAACTTAATGTTTATGATACAAAGGAATGATATTGTCATTTCTACTCTAACAGAAATAAAAAGAAAACTGCATGTCCAATATGTAAAGGAAACATTTGTGCATACATTCATTACTCACAAAAGAAAGAATATTAAACCATGAAATAATTTAAGAATTAAATCAATGCAGTTTATTGAAATGCAAACAAGAAAGACCCTAAAAACATAACAAAATTACAGAGAATCAATTTCAAAATTCAGAAATACTTTGAAAGGAAGGTTGTTTTGATATATTAAATTGTTTCAATGTGTACACAAAAATTATTTGAATTAATATATGTGTTCTTTTACAAAATTTTCCTAAAATATGGGAGAATGACTGCATGAATAGGATTTGAATAATTGTAATATAGTACAACGCTGATCAAGTTTCAAATTATTATATATTTTGTAAGTCAAACATTTAAGGAAATTTAAAAAAAGAGAGTACAAAAAAATATGTTAAAGTTAAATTATAATATAAATTAATGGGATTTATGAGATTTAAAATGATGCATTAAAAGAAATATTATAAAAACATCTTGGAAATACTTTTACTAAATATTCCTGAAAAAAGGAGGAAAATTAAAAATGAATACATATTTTTAAAGAAATTTTGTTTTATTTATACAAGCATTATATTTTGATAGTAACATAATTGTACAAAATGTTAAAATTTTATGTAAAAGCAAAACTCCTATTTAAATACCTTGAACAAGATAAAAAAATACTATCAGGCACTAAGTGCATTCTGGATCAATCTTATGACTAATTTTGAAAAAATTGTTTATACATAACAAATTCAAGTTTAATTTTACGTTTCCAAAATTAAGAGATTTGCACATGAATAGTAATGATACACCAATAAATTATATTCAAATTATTTCAGTGTAGCTAATATGAGGGACAGGGGATACAATCCATGAAACTATAATGGATTACAGTTTCCAAGCACTGTCAAAAATCCTGGATAAGCTATCTTAAAGTGATTTTAAAAATTATACATGAAAAAAGGAAAGTTAATGTAAAGCGCATCCCTACTATCGAAATAAAAAAAATTTCAGTTTAAAATACATTTTAAGAATCTCTGCAACAAGACTTATAATCTGTTATTACAAGGATATTTTACAGAAAATATAATAAAAAATTTTAAATCATACATTTGATGTTACATAAAAAATCAAAATGAATAAAATAATAAGTTACAGAAAGTGAGAAATTATTAAGTTAAATGCTTCATGCTTAACATTGTGTAATAAAAGAAAAAAATCATTGAAATTTTGAAGTACAATCCATTAAAACAATATTTAATGTGGAATATTTTAAAAATGATGACAACTTATTCAAATAAAACTTGTTTATTAAGTAAATGAAAATATTATTCTTAAAAAGAAAACATAACTGAAAAAATTGAGAAGGTTTTTAAACAACTCTCCTTACCAAGCTTTTAGAACCAAACAATAACAAAGGATGAGAAATAAATTGAAGATCTTTATAAGAGTGTTTGGCAAACCAATATAACTGAAATTTATCATGAAAAATATTCATAAATGAATGCATTGTACAGTCATAAATATTACACTTCATGTTTATGAAAAAAAGAGCAATTTTAACATTTCTACTCTCAATAGAAAGAAAAATCTGCATGTTGTGATTTAAAGAAAGAATTTGTGCAGAAAACCATTACTCAAAACAAAACAGGACTTGCAGACCATCAAGCAATTTAAGAAATAAATTAATGAAGTTAATTGATAGTTCAAGCAACAGAAAGTCCTATGAATACAACAAAATGGTTAAGAATCATTTTCAAAATTCAGAAAAAATTTCAAAAAAATACTATATAATTGTTGACAAAGAACTTTATAATAAGTTGTTATAATATATTAGGTTGTTTCAATATGTACAAAAAACTATTATTAATACCTTAAAAAATATTCCTTAAAAATGGGAGAATGACTGCATGAAAAGAATTTAAATAAATGTAATCTAATACTACATGGATCAAATTCCAAAGCATAAAAATTCTTTTCAAAGTAATACATTTTATGTTATTTAAAAAATGAAAGTAAATAAAAAAATACTCTAGAGCTAGGATATAAAATTATTTAATGGCAATTGTGAGGTTTAGACTGATATTATAAAAGATATAGTATATAAATATCTTTGAAATAATTTAACTAAATAATAATGTAAAAAGAGGGAATAGTAAAAGTAACGATTTATTCAAATACAATTTTCTTTAACTATAGGAGAGGTATATTTTGAAATAAAACAAAATTTTACAGTTAACAAAATTTAAGTCATGTAAAAGCATAATCCTTACTTAAATAACTTATAAATATAGATAAATTTTGGCAGACACTAAGTTAATTCTGGAATAATCTATTAACTAATTGTAGATAAATCATTTACATCTAACAAATTTCAAACTAATTTTACAGGTTGACTCTTCCAAAATTAAGAATTAAAACATAGATATTGATCAAACACCAATAATAATTTTGAAATTAATTTCAATGTAGCTAATATGTGAGAAAGGGAATACAATCTACAAAACCTACAAATCTACAAAGTTATTTATCCTGCAAAAAGAAGAAATCATAAAAGTAACAATTTATACAATAACATTTTTTTTTAAATTATACAAGCACTATATTTTGAAATTAACATAATTCTACAAAATGTAAACAAAATTTACATTATATAAAAGCAAAATTCCTATTTGAATAACTTGATAAATTAAAATAATGGCAGACACTAAGTGCAATCTGGAAAAATCTATGAACTAATTTTGGAGAAATAATTTATATCGAACAAATTCAAGTCTAATTTTACAGGTGGACTTTTCCAAAATTAAGAGATGTGCACATAAATAGTTATCAAACACCAATGAATAATTTTCATATTATTTCAGTGTAGCTAGTATGAGGGAAAGGGGATACAATCCATGAAATTATAATGATTTACAGTTTTCAAGCACTGTCAAAAATCCTGGATAAGCTATCTTAAAGCTATTTCAAAAATTACACATGAAAAAAGTAAAGGTAATGTAAAGCACATTCCTACTATCAAAATAAAATATATTAGGTTTAAAATATTTTTTTAGAATATCCTCAACAGGATTTCTAATCTGTTATTTATCTGTACTTAACTTTTATATCATACATTTAATGTAACATAAAAAATCAAAATGGAAATATAATCTTTTATAGAAAATGAAAAAATTAATAAATCATATAATTCATGCTTAAAATAGTGAAATGAAGGAAAAAAATCTTAAAGAAATTTTGAAGTACAATCAATTAAACACAATATTTAATGTTGAATATTTTAAAAATGAACACAACTTATTCAAATTAACCTTGTTTTTAAAATAAAAGAAATTACTATTGTTAAAAAGAACACACAACACAAAAAACTGAAAAGATTTCTAAAACTACTCTCCTTTCCAAAATTTTAAAACCAAACAACAAAAAAGGATGCAAAATAAATTCAAGATATTTTTCACAGTAACTGGCAGAGAAGTATAATTGAAATTTCATATTGATAAAAAATCATAAATTAACATATTGTACATTCATAAATATTATTCTTATTGTTTAAGATAGAAAGGAGCAATTTTATAATTTCTATTCTTAATTGAAAGAAAAACTGCATGCACAATATATAAAGGGAGAATTTGTGCAAAAAAGCATTATTCACAATTAAACAGGAGTTTTAGACCATCATGCAATTTAAGAAATAAAACAAAGAAGTTAACTGAAAATACAAAAAAAAAAGAAGATCCTATAAATACAACATAAGAAAATCAATTTAAAAAATCAGAAATATTTTGATAGGAATACCACATAAATGATGTCAATATTATAAGTATTTATAATATATGCTGCTTTAATATGCTACATTGCTTTAATACACACGCGTATATCAAACTTATAGGAATTAATATATAGATATATATTCTTTTACAAAATTGTCCTTAGAAATCAGAGAATGAATGCAAGAATTGGATTTGAATAATTGTAATCTATTACTGCTTTGATCAAATTTCAAAATATATTTTTTCTAAAGTCATACATTTAATATAATTTTAAAAAATGAAAGTGAATAAAAAAATATGTTAAAGCTGGGAGGTAAAATGATTTTATGGGATTTCTCAGATTTAAATTGATTTAATTAAAGAAATAGTATCTACATATCTTATAAATAATATTACTCAATAATCCTTAAAAAAGCTGGAATAATATGTTAATAATTTTTACAATTTCAATACATTTTTTCGCATAATCACACATATCAATTTTTAAAGAGAACATAAGGGACAAAATAATTCAATTGAAATTAAAGCCTATTTTTTTTTAGTGTATGATCAAACATGTCGAATAAATTCGAAACATTAAGAGAGAAAAAGAGGGGAACAAGTATTTCTGAAATTTTATTAGAATAAATACTTATAATTCAACACATTTTATAGGCATGAATACTATACTTAAGTGTTTCAATAATAAATTATAGAGCACTCTTATCATTTTGATAGATAATACATGAAAAAAAATGTCAAAGACACAAAAATTTTGTCGGAAAAATAATAAAAAATAAATTATAACCTATCAAACAATTTAAGAAAATAATCTATAATAATAACAGAATCTGGTGTTAACTTTTCTTCTACTTTTAATAAATTTTTATAAATAATAAAAAATATTTCTTTTATTATGTCATTAAAATCTTGAGGCAGTTCTGAAATATTATATACAAAAATCAAGAAGTTGCACATGGATATGGATAAAGCCTCAATAAATAATTTTCAATTTAATTTCAGTATATCTGATATATGGGAAGGGGATACAATCTATCAAACTATAATCGATTAAAATTTCAGTAAATGCAAGCACTGTCAAATGTCCTGGATGAATTATTTTAAACTTACTTTAAAAATTATACATGAAGAAAGAAAAAGTAACATTAAATGTATCCCTACCATTAACATAAAAATTTTCCAATATAAAACATATTTTTGTATACTAATGTTTGACAGAAAATGCTACAAAAAATTTAAAATCATACATTTAATTATACTTCAAAATAAAACTGAATAAAATAATCTCTCACAGAAAGTAAGAAAATTACTAAATCTGAAACTTAAAATGGTGTCATAAAAGAAAAAAACTATTAATTTTTTTAAGAAAATTCCATTAAACAATATAAAATGTTGAAAATTTTAATAGTCCTAACAATTTATTATAATAAATAAATATTAAATAAAAAATTTTTAAATATAAGAAATTACCCCAATCTTAAAAAGAACACAACACAAAAAATACAGTAGATTTTTAAAACTACTCCCCTTTGCAAATATACTTATAATCAAACAAGGATAATGGATGACAAATAATCTCAAGATATTTATTACAGAAAATGGGTGTCAAGTATAATTGAAATTTCAGTCTAACAAATATGCATAAATTAACACATTGTACAGACATCAATATTATAGTTAATTTTTATTATAAAAATGAGAATTTTAGAAAAAACTGTATGTACAATATAAAACGGAAGAATTTATGCAGAAAAGCATTACTCACAATAAAACAGGAAATTCAGACCATCAAGCAATTTAAAAAAAAAACAATTAAATTAATTAAAAGCCCAAGCAATAGAATATTGCAGGAATCAACAAAATTATAGAGATTGAATTTCAAATCCCAGAAATATTCTGTGAATGGAATACATCACTGTTGACAAAGAGCAGTATTATAAATGTTTCTTTAATATATTAGATTGTTTTAATATAAAATTAAAAATTATATGAAGCAATACATGTATATCTTTAAAAATTAGTCCTGAAAAATGGCAGAACGACTGCAAGAATAGGAGTTGAATAATTGTTATCTATTGGTAGTGATCAAGTTACATATTTAAATATTTATTTTCTAAGTCATACATTTAATGTTATTAAAAAAAAGTAAGTAAAAAAATGTTACGGCTATTAGATAAAATGATTCTGAGGGAGACCTGAGCTTTAAGATGATGTAGTAAAACAAAAAAATGTATGAATATCTGGAAGAAAATTTTACTCATTAATCTTCAAATAAAAGGTGATTTCAAAAGGGGAATATTTATAAACACAAAAAGATAAAATATATGCAATAAATTAAAGATAAAAAATCTACATCTTAAATCTAAGTAATTTGTGTACAAAGACAATACTCACAACAAAACTATGAAGCAGTTTCAGAAAGAAACCAATTATAATAAATTAATCTTGAAGCGATGGAATATTCTATATAATAGAATTTTTGTGAGTCAATTGTAGATACAATAATACTTTTATTCTTGCTTTAAAAAGAACATATGTACATTATGAGAAATATAAAATTTCTCTAAGATTGAAATATTTACATGTTTGAATTTTATCGCCCAAGACATGAAATGCAAGACAAATATTTAATTTCACATAAAACAAAAATTAATACTTAAAATACTCTACAGAAAAATAAAATTATCAACTAAAAGTTGCTCATTTTGCAAAAGTTAAACAGACTTTTTAGAGAAGGTTCTTCATTATTTAAATGTGTTCAAAAAATTATACAATTGTACAAAAATTATCAGAGGAATACTCTTGAACTTTTAGGAAGTATTTATAAATAATATTTGTCTTATATCGTCAGAATCTTGTTACTGTGCAGCAAAATTAAAGTAAAACACTGTAAAAAATTCCCGAGAAATTACCTTCTTTATTTATTGGAAAAAATAACATTAAAAGTAAAAATGTTACATAAAAGAGAATTTCAATTTAAAAACGTATCTTAACATACAAACAAATTTTGAGTTATGTAAAGATACCTAATGAAAGAAGGGCATAAAAACTTTTAAAGAATGTGCATTATACACAAAAAATCTGGGTTTAAATTACAATCGGGAAAAACTGCCATATATCAAACATGTAGTAAGAGAAAACATAAGTAAATAATATATCAATTCATTATATTAAACCAATTACTATAAAAAAATTTTAAAGACCGACATTTTATAAATTTATATGAAAGGACATGGATATTATAATAAATGAAAATGAAGATAAATAAAACATATTACTGCAAGGACAGCAATTTGTTTTATTGGAAACTAGAGAGGGAAACATATACAAATAAGAAAATAATAGATCAATTTCTTTCAGACAAATTTACTTTAAAAAACATAAATCATATTAAAATAGAATTTTTAAAATAATAACCTGATAACCATATACAATATACATACAATTGAAAGAAATTGAGGAATTTAAAAATGGAACACAATTAGACAAATATAAAGTGATTTCTAATGTAAACAAAAACATTTACACATTACGAGTTAGAAATTTTACACTCAACATGCTCATAGAGCCTTATTCCAAGTTTATAATTTAGAGTTTTAGCATAAAATTGCATAACAAAACACAGAAAAAGTTTTTTGTGTAAAATAGCAATACTTACAGCAAAAGAGGACGTTCAAACAATCAAGAAGGTTCTCAATTATATTCCTACATGCAACAGGATCTCAAAACCAGACCATCCTATAAATACAATATAATTTTAGTGAATCAATCTCAAAATCAAAAGTACAGTAGATGCTCATTTTTCCAATCCCATAATTTACCAACACTTGCGATTTTACATACTGGTAGCCCCTCCTGAACATCTTACTATAGTTGTGTAATGATAAATTTAATACCCATTTGAAGACAAACATTTATAAAAATGTATTTACGACTTGATTTTAAGCATTGTTCTACAAATCCCACAAGTTCATAAAACGAGTGTTTACTGTTTTCTGAATACTACGTTACAGCACTTTTTACAAAGTATATTATAATTAATTCTTTTAAATTAATGGAATTTATAAACATTTAACCAGAAGTTGTATCAACTGATATGTATTTATTTTTAAAATTCTCTTTATACAATGATAAATCTGTTATATGAATTGAATAAATATATATTTTTCTTTATTAAATTACTTTCAATTATGGTACTACCAAATATATTAATTTTAATTTATTAACCACATAAAATAAAGCAAAATATTTGTCAAAGATGTAAAATTATGAAAAATATGTATGCATTCTGTAAAATTGAATTTTGCTTTAGGTGGAAATACTTTACACTTTTTTTTAAATGTCAAGATACTGGTAACACAATACAAATTTTTATTTGTTTCCATCATATAAAATTCAAATTTAATGACTTTAGTAATTATAAAGGCATTGTTATAAATACATTTGACAAGTTTCGACAATTCAAATGATATCGTTATAAGTTAAATATATATAATTTGTTAAACTCTTCCAAAATATACTATATTACAAAATATTAATTTAACATTACAATGTGGCTATATTACAGCCAAATTGAGAAACATTTTACAGTTTTATTATGCTGAGTGATTAAGCTTAGTAATGTTTTATGTAAGTGACGAAAAAAATTAACAAATATAGATTATGACATAGGTTATTTCCTGAAGGTACGTATCATTTCAGCATTTTCCCATTACGTTCTAAGAGGTAAATTTATTTGTTAACTTGTCTTAATCAACCGAATTAAAGCTTATTTCAGAATTGTCATACGTATTAGGAAGCTCTTACGGATAATATTATAAGAAACACACTATTCACCGACAATGAATAATAACACAAATCAATGTTCACATTTTCTTTAAAGTATGGCATTCGAATTTTTTCTCACTTTTTTATTCAGACACAAAACTAGTAAATACTTGCAGTTACATTCATTATATAAGTAATCAACATTACTGTATTTTAATTTCTGAAATTATAAGCACTTCAAATATTAGTTACGATTTCATAAGCTTGTGTTTACATTTGTTTTATCGTGTCCAATCAAATTTACCTTTCACACACATTTCTTCCCTTTAGTAACTAATATTTACAACTTTGTTTGCATTTTGAATATTTGACACTATGATATAACAGAAAATATTGCGGAAATATTTGCAATTTTCCAAAACAATTTTTTGTGTCATTCTAAAATTAACTTCATTACGGAAAACAAAAAAGCAGAAATTTGTCCGAAGTTACAGTTACATATATAATAGTGTAATAAAATTTGTAATGCTTAAAAATTTTTGATATAACATAAAAATATAAGAAAATGAAAATAACTAAATGAAAAGTGCAGAATTTGTTAAAGTATTATTGATTAGATGTAAAACTTTACTGCTTTATGTAAAAATATGCATGAATTGATAACATAGTGGATTTAACTGGAACCATATAGAATATTGTGTATATTCTGTATAAATATGAAAGAAAAATTTCTTTGCTTAATTTACGCTCTTCGCCTACGTTCTGAGATTCTCATCGACTGCAATTATATTGTGTAGTGATGTAATATTTACATAAAAATCAAAAGCAATTCTATCAATTTTTGATTTTAAGCTGCAATTAAAAAAATAAGGAATGTATCAATAAGCAGGTGGAATCTTTTATAACTTATTATTTTATAATATTTAAAAGAGCACTTAACAAAAATAACAACATTAATTTTAATTAAAATATGTTAAATATTGAGAGGAATTTAAAGTTTTAGAAGAATTTACATCAAACAAAAAATAAGACAGATTGTAGTAATAGGTAACCGTAAGTTTCTATTTACTGACATACCAACGACAAATATTTCTATTTATTGACATACCAACGGAAAAATAAATGTTTTTCAAAGACAAAGGTACAAAAAGGAATTGCATTCAAAACATGTTTATTCCAAATATATACAAAAATTATTTAGTCCAATAATTAAATAAAGGTTTTTTTAAGTAAACATAACAAACAATAAAAGAGGAATTCCAAAGGCTCAAGTAGTTTGAAGAAATAAACAAAAATCATTAATCACTCTTATCGTAACAAAATATTTTGTAAATATATAAAATCACAAAAGTCTAAATGAATACTTGATAAAATGAAAAATATTTTATATTGGAAAAAAAATATTTTGTTTACAAAGGCTTTTAGGTAAATAAAAGATTCGTTTCAAATTTATTAATTTTTTAAAATGTTTATAAATGATAAAATATAAATCTTCAACTATTACAGTTGAAAAATTTTCCTTTTTCTTCATAGAAACATGTTTAATTTATGATCGCTATTTGTATGAATATTAAAACATTAACCATATCAAACAAACTATTTATAAAAGATTGGACATTGAAAAGGACATTTGCAGTGCAATAAGCACTCAAAACTTTTAATGGGAGGAACTATTTTACATGCATACATTCAAGCAGCTAAATGTAAGATTATGTAACATTAAACAAATATTTAGCCAAGATTATACACATAATAAAACTGAAAATCGTAGTATACATTCTAAAACCTGTTTTTCTTTGCATAAAAATAAAATAACGCTTCTCAGAAAAGGTTCTTTAGTTTGAGATCCTCCAAAAAAACACCTCAAATGCAAGGCTGTAGGAAATTCTCCATTTATTTTACTGAATTTCTGGTAATGAAACTCCTAAAATATTTTTCTTAAAAATCTTGCAACATTGTAGCAGAACTTAAAAGTAAATAAACTCTATAAAATTTCAGAATAGTTGTATCATTTATTTAATAAAAGGATAAATGGAATGTAATTTTAAAAAGGAGAAATTTTTAGACTGAGAAACAATGAAGGAACAGAAGTACATTTTATAATACAAGCAAGTATCAGCTCAAATTACAGATTTTTAATTAAATAAACATATTAGAAAAGATAAAATTTGCATGAAGTTAAAGGAAAAAGCATATTTAATAAACTTCTGAAAATTTTGATAAATGTCAAGTGCATTGCCATACGCTAAGTGCATTTAAGAGCCTGTACTTTAAAATTTATTTAACACATTATTAATAACTTCAAAATTTAAGAATACTTATTTCACCCAACCACTGTTTCAAAAACACTATAAAATGGAAATATATATTTATCAAACATTAAGCAATAATAATGAAAAAAATGTAAGAGATTACGTTATACTGGAGGTAAGAACCCATAACTAATATAAAAACTATAGCTTTTTAAAATATTTCTCCTTTCAAAACATTTATAAACAAACAAAGGTAAAAGATGTGGAATAATTTAAAGATATTATAGCAGTAATTGGCAAAAAATTATTCTAACATATGCATATAAACTGATAGGAAAGTCAAAAATATTATACATAATGTTTATAACAAATATGAGCCATTTCATCATTTCTATTCTAAATATAAGAAAACATGATGTTCAACATACAAAAAATGATTTTGCTCTGAAAAATATTGCTCACAATAAAAGAGGAATTTCAGAATATCAAGCAATTTAAGAAATAAATGAATAAGGGTGTTTGAAATTTTAAGAAATAGAATATCCCATGAATACAAATACATTATACTGAAAATGTATTACACACAATGTAAATCTAAGTATAAATCACACAAGGAATAAAAAATTCCCATGCATTAAATATTTTGTGGGTGACTGCATATGTAAATAATTAATCAATTAATTATATCTAACAAGCTACAAAAATATTTTTTAAAGACAGACATTTTTAAAATTAACATAAAAGGAAATGAATACTGAACAAATGGAAGAGTTTTCAATTGATTTTTGCAATCTCAAACAAACAGAAAAGATGATATAATCATTATTTAAAAATATTGAGAAGACTTTACGGAAAGAGATAACTGAAAATCAAGAGAATATCTTATTGATTTCTTACAGTTCAAAAAATTATTTAACTGAATGCTCAAACTTAATTCGAAACCAAAGTAAAAATAATTGTTAAACATACTATTTCACATAAAAGAATGAAGTTATAATTTTTCATGATATTACTTCTAATCAATGCAAAGATTATGCTTTACATAAATGGAAAATTAAAATAAACAAAATATAATACTGTTAACTTAATTTTATTTATTATCAGAAGCCTGAGAAAGAAACTGACACAAAATAAGATAATAATGAAGAATTTTCTTCATGGACAATTGTATTTATAAAGCAAAAACCACATTTAAAAAAATAGTCTTAATCTGCTAATCATATAATATACATTTATGATTAAAAGAAATAAAAAAAAATTTTAAATGGAAAACATTTGACAAATATAGAGATAAATTCATTTTCAAAGTAAATCAATACATTCAATGAAACAAATTTCAAAATAAAAATTTTATATTAAATAAGTTTATTAAATAAAATGAAGAGAAAATTTCAAAGTTCATAATTATTATTATTATTATTATAAAATAGTGTATTATTATGAAATAGTTTTTCTTGTTATAAAACAATACTTACATCAAATGAGGAATTTCAAATCCAAAAATAGTATCAGAAATATCTCTTTGCATTAAATAAAATAACACTTCTGAGAAAGCGTGTTTCAGTTTCAGATTCTTCTAAAAAAAATCCTAAATGAACAAATTCTAGGAAAATTTCCTTTTCTTTTACTTACATGCACTAAATAAAAGTGAAAAAGAGAGTATAGATTTTAAAACTTGTTTCTCTTTGCAAAAAATTTACTTTTATTTTATTATTTTCTACTAATAAAAGGCATAAAATGTTCTTCTTAAAAATCCCACAACATATTAGTAGAATTTAAATGTAAATGAACTCTATAATAACTTAGAATAGTCATATCATTTAGTTAATAAAAGGATAAATGGAATATAATATTAAAAAGGAGAAACTTTTAGACTGAGAAACAATGAAGGAACAGAAGTACATTTTATTATACAAGCAAGTACCAGCTCAAATTAAAGATTTTTAATTAAATAAATATATTAGAAATGATAAAATTTGCATGAAGTTAAAGGAAAAAACATATTTAATAAACTTCTGAAAATTTTGTCAAACATCAAATGCATTTAAAAGCCTGTCATTTAAAATTTAATTAATACATTATAAATAAATTAAACTTTAACAACACTAATTTCATACAAGCACTGCATCAAAAGCTTAATATAATTGAAGTGCATATTTTTCAAACATTAAGAAACATTTATCAAATAAATTTTACAGAGATTACTTCAAACTGAAGGTAAGAAAATGAACTGAAATTTAATATTACACTGCTCAAAAATAGGAATTAGAGAAAGATTTTCAAAGTTTTCCTCTTAAATGTTATATGAAAATAAAAGAAAAAGGAAAATACTACATTAAAGGTCAAAATATGTTATAAAAGGAAAAATGGTTCTTAAAATAATGTAAAAAAATAAGGAATGTCGATAAGCAGGTGAAATCTTTTGTAAATAATTAACTTATAATATTTAAAGGGGAATTTACCAAAAATAATAACATTAATTTTAATTAAAATATGTTAATTATTGCAATGAATTTATAGTTTTAGAAGAATTTACATCAAACAAAAAATAAGATAGATTGTAATAATAGGTGATCATAAGTTTCTATTTATTGACAAAATAAGTGGATTAAATTAAAACCATTATAATGAAAAAGAAGGGATAAATATTATATCATTTATTTTAAATAAATACAAAAAACTAACCAGATTTAAAAGGAAAAATAAGAGGAATTCCAAAGGTTCAAGTAGTTAAAAGAAATTAACCAGAAATAATTATTCACTCTTATTGCAACAAAATATTCTGTAAAGATAATAAAATTACAATAAGTCTAAATGAATACTTGACAAAATGCAAAATATTTTATATTGGAAAAAATATTGCTTACAAAGGTTTTTAGGAAATTAAAAGATTCAATTTAAATTTATTAGTTTTTTAAAAGATTTCTAAAAAATTCATATCAATTTGAAGATATTCATTGAATAATATCACTATAAAATAAAAAATCAATATACAACTATTACAGTTGAAAAATTTTTTATTTTCTTCATAGAAACATGTTTATCTAATGATCATCAAGTTCTATGAACATTAAATCTTTAACCATGCAGAGCAAACTATTTGTAAAAGATTGGACATTGAAAAAGACATTTGCTGTACAATTAAAACTGAAAACTTTTAATGGGAAGAGATATTTTACATGCATAAATTCAAGTTGGTAAATATAATACTATGTAAAAGAAAACATTTATCCAAGAATATGCACTAATTAAAAGTGAAAATGGGAGTATAGATTTTAAAATTTGTTTCTCTTTGAATAAAATAAAATAACACTTCTGGGAAAGAGTGCTTTAGTTTCAGATTCTTAAAAAAAAATCCTAAATTCACAAATTCTAGAAAAAAATTTCTTTTATTTTACTTATTTTCTGTTAATAAAAATCATAAAATATTCCTCTTAAAAATCTTGAAACATTTTAGTAGAACTTAAATGTAAATAAACTCTATAATATCTTAGAATAGTCATATCAATTAGTTAACAAAAGGATAAATGGAACATAATATTATAAAGGAGAAACTTTTAGACTGAGAAACAATGAAGAAACAGAAGAACATTTTATAATACAAGCAAGTATAAGCTCAAATTACAGATTTTTAATTAAATAAAAATCATATTTGATAAACTTCTGGAAATTTTGACAAAATTCAAGTGCATTTAAAAGCCTGTCTTCTAAAATTTAATTAATACATTAATAAAATAAACTTTAACACTAATTTCAAACAAGCATTGCTTCAAAAGCATTATATATTTGAAGTGCATATTTTCAAACATTAAGAAACAATTATCAAATAAATTTTAAAAAGATTACTTTGTACTGAAGGTAAGAAAATGAATTGAAATTTAATATTTAACTGCTCAAAAATAGGAAGTACAGCTAAGATTTTCAAAGTATTCCACTTACACGTTATATGAAAATAAAAGAAAACAGAAAATGCTATAGCAAACGACAAAAAATATTATAAAAGGGAAAATGGTTGTCAAAATAATGTAAAAAAATAAGGATTGTATCCAGAAGCAGGTGAAATCTTTTGTAACAATTTAATTTATAATAATTAAAGGAAAATTTTCCAAAAATAATAACCTTAATTTTAATTAAAATAAGTTAATTTTTGTAAGGAATTTACAGTTTTAGAAGAATTTACATGAAACAAAAAATAAAATAGATTGTAGTAATAGGTAACCATAAGTTTCTATTTATTGAAATACCAACGACAAAATATATAGATTAAATTAAAACCATTATAAGAAGAAAGGAGGGATAAGTATTATTGCATTTGTTATAAATAAATAAAAATACCTAAACAGATTTAAAAGAAAAATAACTGTACTTAATAGATGAATGTACAAAAAGGAATTACATTTCAAAACATGTTTATTCCAAGTATAAACAAAAATTATTTAGTCCAATATTTAAATAAAGATTTTTGAAGTAAACATAAATTACAATAAAAGAGGAATTCCAAAGGTTCATGTAGTTTAAAGAAATAAACCAGAAATCATTATTCACTCTTATTGCAACAAAATATTCTATAAATACAATAAAATTACAATAAGTCTAAATGAATACTTGACAAAATACAAAATATTTTATATTGGAAAAAATATTAACGTTTACAAAGGCTTTTAGGTAAATCAAAGATTTCTATTTAAGTTTATTAGTTTTCTAAAAAATTTATAAAATATTTATATATTTTAAAATATATTCATCAAGAAATATCAGTAAAAAAAATCTACCACTATTACAGTTGAAAAATTTTCTATTTTCTTCATAGAAACATATATAATTAATGGTCATCAAATTGTATCAACATTAAATCATTAACCATGCAGAGCAAACTTTTTATAAAAGATTGGACATTGAAAAGGAGATTTGCAGTATAAATAAAACTGAAAAATTTTAATGAGAAGAAATATTTTACATGTAAACATTCAAGCTGCTTAATGTAATATTATGTAAAATGAAACACTTAGCCAAAAATATGCAATAATAAAAGTGAAAATGAGAGAATAAATTTTAAAAGTTGTTTCTATTTGAATAAAATAACACTTCAGAGAAAAAGTGCTTTAGTTTCATATTCGTCAAAAAAAATCTTAAATGCACAAATTCTATAAAATGTTACTTTTATTTTACTTATTTTCTACTAATAAAACTCATAAAATGTTCTTCTTAAAAATCTCAGATCATTGTAGCAGAATTTAAATGTACATTAACTCTATAATATCTTAGGATAGTCATATCATTTAGTTAATAAAAAGATAAATGGAATATAATATTAAAGAGGAGAAACTTTCAGACTGTGAAACAATGAAGGAACAGAAGTACATTTTATAATACAACCAAGTATCAGCTCAAATTAAAGATTTTTAATTAAATAAATATATTAGAAATGATAAAATTTGCATGAAGTTAAAAGAAAAATATACTTCATAAACTTCTGAAAATTTAGTCAAAGGTCAAGTGCATTTAAAAGCCTGAAAGTCAAAATTAAATTAAAACATTATTAATAAATTAAACTTTAACAACTCTAATTTCATACAAGCACTGCATTAAAAGTATAATATAATTGAAGTGCATATTTTTCAAACATTAAGAAACAATTATCAAATAAGTTTTACAGAGATTACTTTACTGAAGGTAAGAAAATGAATTGAAATCTAATATTTAACAGCTTAAAAAATAGTGATAGGTAAGTACAGCTAAGATTTCCAAAGTATTCCTCTTAAATGTTATATGAAAATAAAAGAAAACAGAAAATAATACTACAGTAAAGAACAAAAAAAATTTTAAAAGGGAAATGGGTTTTAAAATAATGTAAAAAAAAAATAAGGAATGTATCGATAAGCAGGTGAAATCTTTTGTAAATAATAAATTTATATTATTTAAATAGGAATTTACCTAAAATAAAAACATTAATTTAAATTTATTTGTTACTTATTGCAGGGAATTTAAAGTTTTAGAAGAGTTTACATCAAACAAAAAATAAGATAGATTGTAGTGATAGGTTACCATAAGTTTCTATTTATTGACAACCAACGACAAAATATGGGGATTAAATTAAAATCATTATAGTGAGAAAGGAGGGATAAGTAATATTGCATTTATTTTAAATAAATACAAAATATTAAATAGATTTAAAAGGAAAAATAACTGTACTTAAAAGATGAATATTAAAAAAGGAATTGCATTTCAAAACATGTTTATTCCAAATATATAAAAAAAATATTTAGTCCAATATTTAAATAAACATTTTTTGAAGTAAACATAACTTACAATAAAAGAGGAATTCCAAAGGTTCATGTAGTTTAAAGAAATAAACCAGAAATCATTATTCACTCTTATTGCAAAAAATACTCTGTAAATTTAATAAATTTACAATAAGTCTAAATGAATACTTGACCAAATGAAAAGTATTTTATTTTGGAAAACATATCATTGTTTATAAGGACTTTTCTTTTAAGTAAATAAAATATTGTTTTTAAATTTGTTAGTTTTTAAAACGTTTATAAAAAATTTGGATGAATTGGAACATATATTTATAGACCAATATCACTATAAAAAATAAAATAAAAATCTTCAACTATTAAAGTTTAAAAATTTTCATTTTTCTTCATAGAATACATGTTTAATTTATGATCCCCATTTGTATGAATATTAAAACATTAACCATATAGAATGAACTATTTATAAAAGATTGGACATTGAAAAAGACATTTGCAGTGCAATAAACAATCAAAACTTTTCATGGGAAGAAATATTTTACAGGCATACATTCAAGCAGCTAAATGTAAGATTATGTAACATAATATAAACATTTAGCCAAGATTATACACTTAATAAAACTGAAAATGGTAGTACACATTTTAAAACTTGTTACTCTTTGCATAAAATAAAATAACAGTTCTGAGAAAAAATTTGAGATTCTTCAAAAAAAAAAAATCCTAAATGAAACATTTCTAGGAAAATTTCCTCTTATTTTACTTATTTTCTGTTAATACTCATAAAATATTCTTCTTAAAAATCTTACAACATTGTAGTAGTACTTAAATGTAAATATATTCTGTAATATTTTATATTTGTCATATCATTTATTTAACATAAAGATAGATGGAATATAATATTAAAAAGGAGAAAATATTAGACTGAGAAACAATGAAGGAACAGAAGTACATTTTATTATACAAGCAAGTACCAGCTCAAATTAAAGATTTTTAATTAAATAAATATATTAGAAATGATAAAATTTGCATGAAGTTAAAGGAAAAAACATATTTAATAAACTTCTGAAAATTTTGTCAAACATCAAATGCATTTAAAAGCCTGTCTTTTAAAATTTAATTAATACATTATAAATAAATTAAACTTTAACAACACTAATTTCATACAAGCACTGCATCAAAAGCTTAATATAATTGAAGTGCATATTTTTCAAACATTAAGAAACATTTATCAAATAAATTTTACAGAGATTACTTCAAACTGAAGGTAAGAAAATGAACTGAAATTTAATATTACACTGCTCAAAAATAGGAATTAGAGAAAGATTTTCAAAGTTTTCCTCTTAAATGTTATATGAAAATAAAAGAAAAAGGAAAATACTACATTAAAGGTCAAAATATGTTATAAAAGGAAAAATGGTTCTTAAAATAATGTAAAAAAATAAGGAATGTCGATAAGCAGGTGAAATCTTTTGTAAATAATTAACTTATAATATTTAAAGGGAATTTACCAAAAATAATAACATTAATTTTAATTAAAATATGTTAATTATTGCAATGAATTTATAGTTTTAGAAGAATTTACATCAAACAAAAAATAAGATAGAATGTAATAATAGGTAATCATAAGTTTCTATTTATTGACAAAATAAGTGGATTAAATTAAAACCATTATAATGAAAAAGAAGGGATAAATATTATATCATTTATTTTAAATAAATACAAAAAACTAACCAGATTTAAAAGGAAAAATAAGAGGAATTCAAAAGGTTCAAGTAGTTAAAAGAAATTAACCAGAAATAATTATTCACTCTTATTGCAACAAAATATTCTGTAAAGATAATAAAATTACAATAAATCTAAATGAATACTTGACAAAATGCAAAATATTTTATATTGGAAAAAATATTGCTTACAAAGGTTTTTAGGAAATTAAAAGATTCTATTTAAATTTATTAGTTTTTTAAAACATTTATAAAAATATTATATGAATAGGAATATGTTCATCGACTAATATATCACTATAAAAAACAAATAAAAAATCTACAACTATTACAATTGAAAAAATTTCTATTTTCTTCATAGAAACATATATAATTAATGGTCATCAAATTGTATCAACATTAAATCATTAACCATGCCGAGCAAACTATTTATAAAAGATTGTACATTGAAAAGGACATTTGAAGTACAATTAAAACTAAAAACTTCTAATGGGAAGAAATATATTACATACATACATTTGCTGCTAAATGTAATATTACGTAAAATGAAACTAACATTTAGCCAAAAATATGCACTAAATAAAAGTGAAAATGAGAGTATCAATTTTAAATTTGTTTCTCTTTGCATAAAATAAAATAACACTTCTGAGAAATAGTGCTTCAGTTTCAGATTCTACTAAAAAAAAGTCCTAAATGAACAAATTCTAGGAAAATTTCCTTTTATTTTACTTATAAGCACTAAATAAAAGTGAAAAAGGGAGTATAGATTTTAAAACTTGTTTCTCTTTGCAAAAAATTTCCTTTTATTATTTTCTACTAATAAAAGTCATAAAATGTTCTTCTTAAAAATCCCACAACATTGTAGTAGAATTTAAATGTAAATGAACTCTATAATAACTTAGAATAGTCATATCATTTAGTTAATAAAAGGATAAATGGAATATAATATTAAAAAGGAGAAACTTTTAGACTGAGAAACAATGAAGGAACAGAAGTACATTTTATAATACAAGCAAGTATAAGCTCGAATTAAAGATTTTTAATTAAATAAATACATTAGAAATGATAAAATTTGCATGAAAATAAAGGAAAAACATATTTAATAAACTTCTGAAAATTTTGATAAATGTCAAGTGCATTTAAAGGCCTGTAAGTCAAAATAAATTAAGGCATTATTAATAAATTAAACTTTAACAACTCTAATTTCATACAAGCACTGCATCAAAAAGATTATCTAATCAAAGTGTATATTTTTCAAACATTAAGAAACAATTATTAAATGAATTTTAAAGAGATTAATTTGAACCTAACATAAGAATATGAATTGAAATCTAATATTACATTGCTCAAATATAGGAATTACAGCAAAGATTTTCAAAGTATTCCTCTTAAATATAATATGAAAATAAAAGAAAACAAAAAATACAACATCAAAGGACAAAAAATATTATAAAAGGGAAAATGGTTGTCAAAATAAAGTAAAAAAATAAGGCATGTATCGATAAGCAGGTGAAATCTTTTGTAAATAATAAATTTATAAAACTTAAACAGCAATTTACCTAAAATAATAACATTAATTTTAATTAAAATATGTTAGTTATTGCAAGGAATTAAAATTTTAGAAGAGTTTACATCAAACAAAAAATAACATAGATTGTAGTGATAGGTAACTTTAAGTTTCTATTTATTGACATACCATCAACAAAATATGTGGATTAAATTAAAATAATTATAGTGAGAAAGGAGGGATATGTATTATTGCATTTATTTTAAATAAATATAAAAAACTAAACAGATTTAAAAGGAAAAATAACTGTACTTAAAAGATGAATATTGAAAAAGGAATTGCATTTCAAAACATGTTTAATCCAAATATATACAAAAAATATTTAGTCCAATATTTAAATAAAGATTTTTTGAAGTAAACGTAACTTACAGTAAAAGAGGAATTCCAAAGGTTCATGTATTTTGAAGAAATAAATCAGAAATCACTATTCACTCTTATTGCAACAAAATATTCTGTAAATTTAATAAAATTATAATAAGTCTAAATGAATACTGGACAAAATGAATAGTATTTTATATTGGAAAACATATCATTGTTTATAAAGACTTTTCAGTACATAAAAAATTGTATTTAAATTTATTAGTTTTTTAAAACGTTCATAAAAAATTTAGATAAATTGGAACATATATTCATAGACCAATATCACAATAAAAAATAAAATAAAAATCTTTAACTATTAAAGTTGAAAATTTTTCATTTTTCTTCATAGAAACATGTTTAATTTATGATCCTCATTTGTATGAGTATTAAAACATTAACCATATCGAACAAACTATTTATAAAAGATTGGATACTGAAAAGGACATTTGCAGTACAATAAACACTCAAAACTTTTAATGGGAAGAAATATTTTACATGCATATTTTCAAGCAGCTAAATGTAAGATTATGTAACATAAAACAAACATTTAGAAAAGATTATAAAGATAATAAAACTGAAAATGGTAGTATACATTTTAAAACTTGTTTTTCTTCGCATAAAAATAAAATAACACTTCTGAGAAAAGGTTCTTTAGTGTCAGATCTTCCAAAAAAACACCTCAAATGCAAAAGCTGTAGGAAATTCTCCCTTTATTTTACTGAATTTCTGTTAATAAAACTAATAAAATATTTTTCTTAAAAATCTTGCAATATTGTAGGAGAAGTTAAAAGTAAATAAACTCTATAATATTTTAGAATAGTTATATCATGTATTTAATAAAATGATAAATGGAACATAATATTAAAAAGGAGAAACTTTTAGACTGAGAAACAATGAAGGAACAGAAGTACATTTTATAATACTAGCAAGTATCAGCTCAAATTAAAGATTTTTAATTAAATAAAAATCATATTTGATAAACTTCTGGAAAATTTGACAAAATTCAAGTGCATTTAAAAGCCTGTCTGCTATAATTTAATTAATACATTAATAAATAAAACTTTAACACTAATTTCAGAATAATTTAAAGATATTACAGCAGTAATTGGTAAAAAATTATTCTACTATATGCATATAAACTCACAGGAAAGTCAAAAAAAATCATACATAATGTTTCTAATATATAGGAGCCATTTCATCATTTCTATTCTAAATATAAGAAAACATGATGTTCAACATACAAAAGATGATTTTGCTCTGAAAAATATTGCTCACAACAAAACAGGAATTTCAGAATATCAAGCAATTTAAGAAATAAATGAATTAGGGTGTTTGAAATTCTAAGAAATAGATTATCCCATGAAAACAAATACTTTCTGTGTAATACATACTGAAAATGTATTACACACAAAGTAAATCTAAGTATAAATCACACTAGGAATAAAAAATTCCCATGCACTAAATATTTTGTGGGTGACTGCATAGGTAAATAATTAATCAATTATTTATATCTAACAAGCTACAAAAATATTTTTTAAAGACAGACATTTTTAAAATTAACGTAAAAGAAAATGAATATTGAACAAATGGCAGAGTTTTCAATTAATTTTTGCAATGTCAAACAAACAGAAAAGGTGCTATAATCATTATTTAAAAATATTGAGAAGATTTTACGCAAAGAGATTACTGAAAATCAAGAGAATATCTTATTGATTTCTTACAGTCCAAAAAATAATTTTACTGAATGTTCAAACTTAAATGGAAACAAAAATTAAAATTATTGTTAAACATACTAATTCACATAAAAGTATGAAGTTAAAATTTTTCATGATATTACTTCTACTCAATGCATAGATTATGCTTTACATAAATGGAAAATTAAAATAAACAAAATATAATACTGTAAGAAACTTAATTTTATTCATAAACAGAAGCTTGAGAAAGAATCAGACACAAAATAAGAGAATAATGAAGAATTTTCTTCGTGAACAAATGTATTTATAAACCATAAATCACATTTAAAAAATAGTCTTAATCTTCTAATCATATAAAATACATTGATGATTAAAAGAAATAAAAAAAATTTTTAAATGGAAAACAAATTACGAATATAGAAATAAATTCATTTTCAAAGTAAATAAATACATTCATTGAATGTATTTATACATATTTCAAAATAAAAATTTTATATTTAATATGTTTATTAAATAAAATGAAGAGAAGTTTTCAAAGTTCATAATTATTATTATTATTATGAAATAGTGTAGGAATAAAACAGAGAAAGGTTTTCTTGTTATAAAACAATATTTAAATCAAAAGAGGAATTTCAAAGCCTTAAATAATATCACAAATATATTTTTAAAAGCAACTGGATGTTACAGCACCAGAGTATCCTAGAAATGCAAAAATATAATTTTAGTGCATCATTCTCAAAATATAAAATACTGAAGATGCACATTTTCAAAACCTCTAATTTACTGAAAACTCGTGTTTTAATGAACAGTATCTACTCCCTAATGTCATACCATAGAGGCAATTATAATTTTAATATTCTTTTAAAAATTAACACTGAGAAAAACTTCTTTATGGCTACACTTGTTTTATGGGTCCTAAACCTCTTTTAAATGATTTTCTGTTTTTTCATACCATTTCACATCACTGTTTACAAAGTATTTATTTATAAACATCATTTAAAATTTCTGGAACATAACATGAAATTATATTACTTGACTACTTTTTGAAATTCTTTTCACACAATGATAGAATAATATGTATAAATTGAAAATTTGTATTTTTATTCATCAAATTAGTTTTAATTATTGTACTAGAAATTTATTAATTTCAATATTTAAAAAACATACAAAAAACAAATATTCTGTCAAAGATGTAATTTTTTGACACTACACATACTTCCTGTTAACTTTTAAAATTCATATCAGGTGGAAATAATTTTCATATATTTCTTCCAAATGTGAAAATAAATTTTTATAGCATCATATAAAATGTAAATTTTATGATTTTAGTAATTTTACTTGATTTGTCAGAAATATATATATATTCAGCAAGTGTCTACAATCTAAAAGTAATCCCAGCACTATTAAATACACACAAGAGAGTAGTTAAATATTGAGAAAATATAAATTAATACTGAAAATTATTTGTTATTTTACTTCCAGGACCTTGATACAATGTAGCAAAATTGAGGAACATTTTTAATAAGGTATTTTATTTACTTCAAAAAGGAAATATAAAACAGGAGAAGCATTTCATAATTTTACCATGTAGAATAATTAAACTTAGAAATGTTTTATTTATCTAAAAGTAAAATTGACCAAATATATTATGATGAGTTATTATTTTCTCCGCTTATCTATCATTCCATGGTTTTCCCATTATATTCAAAGAAGTAAATTTTTTGTTACCCTTTCTTTACCTGGCAGATCTTTGTTTATTTATAAATTGTCAAAAGCATTAGGAAGGTTTTACAAATAATTATTAAAATAGTTTTTTCCTGCAATCAATTAATCTAAAAATCAATGCTTACATTTTTGTATACAGTGCCATATCTAACCTAATATTCCCAGTTATATTTATTTAATAACAAATGAACATTAATGTATTAATTCCTAGAATTATGTACGATTACAAAAGATAGTGTTTGCGTTTGTTTTCTCGTGACCAAAAGAATTTATTTTTCAGACAGTTTTTCTCCCATTTAAAGACCAATATTTTCAGCTTTATTTATATTCTAAATGATAAACACTATGATAACAGATTGCGAAAATATTATATTTCCTCTAATTTATTAGTTACTTTAAAAACAATAATTCCAAGTAAAGGATTAACGTCCTTTGGTTACAGTTACATTTATAAGCGTTTAAATTTTTTTTCTTATTTAAATATTTAAAAATACAACATTTTTAATTATAATCAAATGATAAATTGAAAATTTATCATGTGCTATCAGTCATTTGTAAATTTTTACTGCTTGATGTAAGAATACATATATATGTAAATTGATAAAAGAGAGTAATTAACTGGAACCATTAACTATTGAGTAACTGTGCTCAATAAAATATATAAAGAAAAATTTTCTGTACCTATACTTTTGGCTTAAATTCGGATGCTTTTACTCTACAACAATTACATTATGTAGTGGTTTAACATATACATAAAAATCAGAAACAATCCTATCATTTTTTTTCAGAATCTGTATTTTTTCTTCGTAACTAAAATTTTAAATTCAATTATTTATGTAGTTAGTTTCGGTTTTCTCTTTGTAGTTGCCCCACTAACAGAGAAGAGCAGCTAGAAAACTTTACAACCTGGTACTCTAGCCAGACACTCCTTTTAAAGCCTCAATATCAGAAAACTTTCTTACTGTAAATGAGAGTTAGCAAGCCACGATGAATTTATGATTTCAAAAGAATTTTACTCTGGATGTGCTGGGAGCATCCTATCAGTTTACTGCACATTTGATTAATGAAAACTTAATGGTTTACTCATAACATAGTTAACAATAGATGAGAATTTAAAGTCTGATAATAATTATGTCAACAGTAATTGGAAAAGAAGTTTTTTAATTTTTTTTATGATTTTCTTTAAATAAAGTAACACACCACAATTATTTACTGATCCACTCTTATTTTACATATGGTCTTCATAAAGAAAGTTTGATATTGGAAGAAATTTCAATGTGCCCTAACTTATTGTGCAGCACTTTACTTTATGATAGTCACAGATTTTACCATAATGTGTAATTTCCAAATTATAAAGTATGAAAAATTGTCTTGCAAACTTTCTTGCTTATTTCTGCTCTTGCAGTGAACTTGTTTATATGGTATAAATTGTATTTGAGTTTGTGAACTGTTCCAGGTTTATTGTATTAAATTAAATATTCTGAGAAAAATGGGAATTTTTTATGGCTAAATATTAAGAGAAATTTCATATTCATAATGAATAAGGTGTAAAAGAGGCTTTACTTTTTTTTATTTTTAAATAGAATTTTATTGAGTATACATTAACTATAAATGATGTTACATATTAAAAAATAGGAGGAAACTTTACAGTCACACGTATTAATTTACTTATAAATTAAAAAATTATATTTCATTAGCATAATTTTCGAAGTTTGCTAACAATCTTTATAAAAACTAGCAATTTTAATGTGTTTCTTATTAATTAAATAGGTAATTCCCCAAATTTAAATCCAAATGTAATTGTTATTACAGGGTATTTTCCGCATTTTTTTCTTAGTTGGACGATTAAATCACTACTCATATAAATATTACTTGATGAGGTTATCTTTTATAAATTCCCTCAATATGTTATAATTTAATTTCAAAAACTCTAATTTTTTCAGTAGCCATTAAAAATTAGTTACATTTCTACGGGAAATATGCCAAGCAAAAACACGGCTATAAATCCCCCGAAACAGCAATCTTAAAATATTTTTTTTCATCTTATAAAACCACATGAAGTATCCAATTTGTGCAATTTTTCATACTGTTTACATTGCTATAAATTTTTAAATACCTTTTCAATACATTAACATGAATGCAATAAACTAACTCACAACTGAATTCCTTGAAGTAGCCAGTTTTGTAGCAAACATTTTGAATCAAGCAATGGATAGATTGTTTCACTACACACACACACATATATATATATATAATTATTTTACACTGAATTACTAATTTTAAAATTTAGAATTTACTTTCAGCTTAAAATGGATACAGATATTTCAATAATTTACTCTTCAAGTTTCTGATACAGATATACATACAAAACTTCAAGTTTTGTTAATTTCTTGAACAAGAAAAATAATATTTTTTTTATTTATTTTTATAATATATTTTACAGAAGTACATTTTATAATACAAGCAAGTATAAGCTCGAATTAAAGATTTTTAATTAAATAAATACATTAGAAATGATAAAATTTGCATGAAGTTAAAGGAAAAACATATTTAATAAACTTCTGAAAATTTTGATAAATGTCAAGTGTATTTAAAGGCTTGTAAGTCAAAATAAATTAAGGCATTATTAATAAATTAAACTTTAACAACTCTAATTTCATACAAGCACTGAATCAAAAAGATTATCTAATTAAAGTTATATTTTTTAAACATTAAGAAACAATTATTAAATCAATTTTACCGAGATTAATTTGAACCGAAGGTAAGAAAATGAATTGAAATCTAATATTACATTGCTCAAATATAGTAATTACAGTAAAGATTTTCAAAGTATTCCTCTTAAATGTAATATGAAAATAAAAGAAAACAAAAAATACTACATCAAAGGACAAAAAATATTATAAAAGGGAAAATGGTTGTCAAAATAATGTAAAAAAATAAGGAATGTATGGATAAGCAGGTGAAATCTTTCATAAATAATAAATTTATAAAATTTAAAAAGCAACTTACCTAAAATAATAACATTAATTTTAATTAATATATGTTATTAATTGCTATGATAGGTTACCATAAGTTTCTATTTATTGATATACCAACGATAAAATATGGGGATTAAATTAAAATCTTTATAGTGAGAAAGGAGGGAAAAGTATTATATTTATTTTAAATAAATACAAAAAACTAAACAGATTTAAAAGGAAAAATAACTGTACTTGAACGATGAATATTAAAAAAGGAATTGCATTTCAAAACATGTTTATTCCAAATATATACAAAAAATATTTATTCAAATATTTAAATAAAGATTTTTTGAAATAAACGTAACTTACAATAAAAGAGGAATTCCAAAGGTTCATGTATTTTGAAGAAGTAAATCAGAAATCACTATTCACTCTTATTGCAACAAAATATTCTGTAAATTTAATAAAATTACAATAAGTCTAAATGAATACTGGACAAAATGAATGGTATTTTATATTGGAAAACATATCATTGTTTATAAAGACTTTTCAGTATATAAAAAATTGTATTTAAATTTATAAGTTTTTTAAAACGTTTATAAAAAATTTAGATGTATTGGAACATATATTCATAGACCAATATCACTATAAAAAATAAAATAAAAATCTTTAACTATTAAAGTTGAAAATTTTTCATTTTTCTTCATAGAAACATGTTTAATTTATGATCCCCATTTGTATGAATATTAAAACATTAACCATATCAAGCAAACTATTTATAAAAGATTGGATACTGAAAAGGACATTTGCAGTACAATAAACACTCAAACCTTTTAATGGGAAGAAATATTTTGCAAGCATATATTCAACCAGCTAAATGTAAGATTATGTAACATAAAACAAACATTTAGAAAAGATTATAAAGATAATAAAACTGAAAATGGTAGTATACATTTTAAAACTTGTTTTTCTTTGCATAAAAATAAAATAACACTTCTGAGAAAAGGTTCTTTAGTGTCAGATCTTCCAAAAAAACACCTCAAATGCAAAAGCTGTAGGAAATTCTCCCTTTATTTTACATGAATTTCTGTTAATAAAACTAATAAAATATTTTTCTTAAAAATCTTGCAATATTGTAGGAGAAGTTAAAAGTAAATAAACTCTATAATATTTTAGAATAGTTATATCATGTATTTAATAAAATGATAAATGGAACATAATATTAAAAAGGAGAAACTTTTAGACTGAGAAACAATGAAGGAACAGAAGTACATTTTATAATACTAGCAACTATCAGCTCAAGTTAAAGATTTTTAATTAAATAAATATATTAGAAATGATGCAATTTGCATGAAGTTAAGCAAAAGAACATATTTAATAAACTTCAGATGTACCTTGCCATACGCTAAGTGCATTTAAGAGCCTGTACTTTAAAATTTTATTAACACATTATTAATAACTTCAAAATTGAAGAATACTTATTTCACCCAACCACTGTTTCAAAAACATTATATAATGGAAATATATATTTATCAAACATTAAGAAATAATTATCAAAAAAATTTTAGAGATTACTTTATACTGAAGGTAAGAACCCAGAACTAAAATAAAAACATTGGCTTCTTAAAATTCTTCTCCTTTCTAGACATTTATAAACAAACAAAGGTAAAAGATGTGGAATAATTTAAAGATACTACAGCAGTAATTGGCAAAAAATTATTCTAATATATGCATATAAACTCATAGGAAAGTCAAAAAAAAATCATACATAATGTTTGTAATATATAGGAGCCATTTCATCATTTCTATTCTAAATATAAGAAAACATGATGTTCAACATACAAAAGAAGATTTTGCTCTGAAAAATATTGCTCACAACAAAAGAGGAATTTCAGAATATCAAGCAATTAAAGAAATAAATCAATTAGGGTGTTTGAAATTCTAAGAAATAGATTATCCCATGAATACAAATACATTATACTGAAAATGTATTACACACAAAGTAAATCTAAGTATAAATCACACTAGGAATAAAAAATTCCCATGCATTAAATATTTTGTGGGTGACTGCATAGGTAAATAATTAATCAATTATTTATATCTAACAAGCTATAAAAATATTTTTTAAAGACAGACATTTTTAAAATTAACGTAAAAAAAATGAATATTGAACAAATGGCAGAGTTTTCAATTAATTTTTGCAATGTCAAACAAAGAGAAAAGATGCTATAATCATTATTTAAAAATATTGAGAAGACTTTACGCAAAGAGATTACTGAAAATCAAGAGAATATCTCATTGATTTCTTACAGTCCAAAAAATAATTTTACTGAATGTTCAAACGTAAACGAAAACAAAAATTAAAATTATTGTTAAACATACTAATTCACATAAAAGTATGAAGTTAAAATTTTTCATGATATTACTACTTAAATTTTTATAGCATCATATAAAATGTAAATTTAATGATTTTAGTAATTTTACTTGATTTGTCAGAAATATATATATATTCAGCAAGTGTCTACAATCTAAAAGTTATCCAAGCATAATTAAATACACACAAGAGAGTAGTTAAATATTTAGAAAATATAAATTAATGCTAAAAATTATTTGTTATTTTACTTCCAGGACCTTGGTACAATGTAGCAAAATTAAAGAACATTTTTAATAAGGTATTTTATTTACTTCAAAAAGGAAATATAAAATAGGAGAAGCATTTCATAATTTTACCATGTAGAATAATTAAACTTAGAAATGTTTTATTTATCTAAAAGTAAAATTGACCAAATATATTATAATGAGTTATTATTTTCTCTGCTTATCTAACATTCCATGGTTTTCCCATTATGTTCAAATAAGTAAATTTTTTATTACCTTTTCTTTACCTGGCAAATCTTTGCTTATTTATGAATTGTCAAAAGCATTAGGAAGGTTTTACAAATAATTATTAAAATAGTTTTTTCCTGCAATCAATTAATCTACAAAATCAATGCTTACATTTTTGTATACAGTCCTATATCTAACCTAATATTCCCAGTTATATTTATTTTATAATAAATCAACATTAATGTATTAATTCCTGGAATTATGTATGATTATAAAAGATAGTGTTTGCGTTTGTTTTATCGAGACCAAAAGAATTTATTTTTCAGACAGTTTTTCTTCCTTTTAAAGACTAATATTTTTAGCTTTATTGATATTCTAAACGTTAAACACAATGATAACAGATTACGGAAATATTTTACTTCCTATAATTTATTAGTTAGTAACTTTAACAACTATGGTAAAAACAATAATTCCAAATAAACAATTAATGTTCGTTGGTTACAGTTATATTAATAAGAGTTAAAAAAATTTTCTTATTTAAATATTTAAAAATTCAACATTAATAATTAAAATTAAATGATAAATTGAAAATTTATCATGTGCTGTCAGTCATTTGTAAATTTTTACTGCTTCATGTAAGAATACATATATATGTAAATTGATATAAGAGAGTAATTAACTGGAACCATTAACTATTGAGTAACCGTGTTCTCTAAAATATACAACGGAAAATTTTCTGTACCTATACTTTTGGCTTAAATTCGAATGCATTTCTTCTACAACAATTACATTATGTAGTGGTGTAACATATACATAAAAATCAGAAACAATCCTATCATTTTTTTTCTGAATCTGTATTTTTCTTCTTAACTAAAATTTTAAATTCAATTATTTATGTAGTTAGTTTCGGTTTTCTCTTTGTAGTTGCGCCACTAACAGAAGAGCAGTTTGAAAACTTTACAACCTGGTACTCTAGCCAGACACTCCTTTTAATGCCTCAAAATCAGAAAACTTTCTTACTGTAAATTAGAGTTAGCAAGCCACGATGAATTTATGATTTCAAAAGAATTTTACTCTGGATGTGCTGGGAGCATCCTATCAGTTTACTGCACATTTGATTAATGAAAACTTAATGGTTTACTCATAACATAGTTATTAGTAGATGAGAATTTAAATTCTGATAATTATTTTCTCTATAGTAACAGAAAAAGAAGTTTTTTATATTATTTTTTTATGTTTTCTTTTTTTTTAAATAAAGTAACACACCTCAATTATTTACTGATCCTCTTATTTTACATATGCTCTTCATAAAGAAAGTTTGGTATTGGAAGAATTTTCAGTGTGCCCTGACATTTTGTGCAGCACTTTATTTTATGATAGTCACAGATTTTACCATAATGAGTAATTTCCAAATTATAAAGTTTGAAAAATTGTCTTGCAAACTTTCTTACTTATTTTTGCTCCTGAAGTGAACTTGTTTAAGTGGTATAAATTGTATTTGAGTTTGTGAACTGTTCTATGTTTATTGTATTAAAGTGAATATTCTAAGAAGAATGGCAATTTATCTATGGCTAAATATTAAAAGAAATTTTATATTCATAATGTATAAGGTGTAAAAGAGGCTTTACTTTACTTTTGATATTTAAATATTATCTTTATGAGTGTACATTAACTATAAATGATGTTATTTATTAAAAAAAAAATAGGAGGAAACTTTAAAGTCACACATATTAATTTACTTGTAAATTAAAAAATTATATTTCATTAGCTTATTTTTCAAAGTTTGCTAACAATCTTTTTACAAACTAGCGATTCTAATGTGTTTCTTATTAATTCAATAGGTAATTCCCCAAATTTTAATCCAGATGTAATTGTTATTTAAATCTATTTTCCGCATTTTTCTTAGTTGGAATATTAAATCACTACTCATATAAATATTTCTTGATGAGGTTATCTTTTATAAATTCTCTCAATATATTATAATTTAATTTCAAAAACTAATTTTTTCAGTAGCTATTAAAAATTCGTTACATTTCTATGGGATATATGGCAAACAAAACTGTACTAAAACACAGCTATAAATCAACCTGAAACAGCAATCCTGTAAATATTTTTTTTTCATTTTACAAAACCACAGGACGCGTCATATTTCTGCAATTTTCCCAAATGCTTACATTGCTATAAATTTTTACCTTGCTATTCGAAATATTAACATGAATGCAATAAACTAACTCACAAGTGAATTCCTTGAAGTAGCTAGTTTTTTAGCAAACATTTTTATGTATCATACAATGGATACATTGTTTCTCTCATTCTCTCTCTCTCTATATATATATATATATATATATATATATATATATATATATATATATATATATATATATATATATAATTATTTTACACTGAATTACTAATTTTAAATATTAGAATATACTTTCAACTTAAAAAGGATACAAATATTTCTTTAATTTATACTCTTCAAGTTTATGATATAGATATACATACAAAACTTCATGTTTTGTTTATTTCTTGAACAAGAAAAATAATATATTTTATCCAAATAATATTCAATATTGTATTCTTACATAATTAAGTATCAGTATTGCATGGTTTCTTTTTAAAAAAAGAAAATCCTACCTACTTTAGATTGATGCTTAGGCAGAATATTCCTATTAAAACACAAAGTTAGCTAATGAAATATAAAAATTATCTTAGATAAATTACAAGATTATGTACATTTTTTAAATTTGGATTTACCTTGACTATATGATTCAATGTATTTCATTCTTAAATGCAATTAAAAAGCAACACATTTAGTCCAAAATATATACTGAAATGGTCATCATATGAAAAACAATGATGGCACAAGTCAAAACATTATTTACCCATTTTCATGTAAACAGAAAAATATAAAGGAAAATTCACATTGAAGTACCAAATGATATTCTAGCACAGTTAATATAAGAGTTTCAAAAATATTTCTGATTATGATTTCTAAAATTTGAGATAAAAGTAAATGTTATTAAATTATGGTTTAAAATAATTTTTCAGGGTCACAAATAAATAAAATGCAAAATAAACTTCAGCTAAATAAGTTAATAAATAGTAGAAAAAATGTAGAATTTAGTGAAAATTATGGTTTCACTTGAAGATTCTAGTATATATAAAACTCTATTGGAAGATACCCTTGATGTTCCAAAGTAAAAACTTTATTAAAAATAAGAATATACTTCAGTAATTCATTAAAATATATACCATAATATAGTAGCAATTTCTTACTTATACAGGATTTGTCAAAAATAAAGAGCAAAATATTCTATAATTTTATTCCATTTCTTCATACAATTCTGTTAAAAGATAGTTAAAATGATTCTTTAGATACGAACTTGACAAATATAGCTATTTGTTTAATTAATTTCATTTCATGTCTCTATGCCTTGCCCAATTTTATTTATTGTTGATGTATTCTTGATATTTTGTCATTTCAGCATTAATTTTTCATATTCATCAATTGCACAATTTCAAGCTATAACTGTCATACTCAAACAGTAAAAAAATAAAATCCAATAAATAATAAAAAAATAAAAAGATTCAATTAATAATTCTTCACATTCACTAAATATATAGATAAAAATCATAATTTAGAAAAAAAAATCTACATTTCATGGATAGAAAATATGAGAAATTAAAAATGAAATAAATGCCTTTTCAGTTTAAAAATCACTTCAAAATCACAATAACTTTAATTTACAGACAATATTTATTATCAGAAGAACATTTTCATATATACTTTAAAATAACCCTCAAGCTTCTCCAAGTGAAATATCTAAGCAACAAAATTTTAACATCAAAAAATATTTTTGATAATGAAAAATTAAATCAATTCAAAGAATTAATAACAGAAACTTATCACTATTCAGATAAAAAAATTTATTAATAATATCTATATTTTAAATAAGTATATGACAATTTTTAAAATAATGTAATTCTAATGAAATTGAAATAATCTAATATTTCAATAACATGAAATTTGTAAACACCACCTCAAATTATAATAAAAATTGTTAAATAAATAGAAGAAATTGCTATACATTAACACAAAAATAATACATAAAATATAGTAAGTTTTAAAACTATTCTCACTTTGCAAGCAGTTATAAACAATGATAATGCACATTGAATAACTACAAGGTATAATTTAAGTAACTGGCAGATATCTTTAAATGAATTTTCTATTTAAAAATTTTGTATAAATGAAACTAGTGAACGAACAAAAATAGTATACTTAAATTTTATAATATAGAAAAGCAATTTTGTCATTTCAAATATAAATACAAAAAAATTTTATTATGTCATTAAAATCTTGATGCATTTCAGAAACAAAATAGGCAAAATATTATTAAAATAAATATAATGCAAATATAAAACACAATTAATATTTCGTTAAAGCAAAATCTGTAATTAAAACACTTTAAAAAAACAGTGGGATAAACAAAGTGCATTCTAGGAGAGTATATTAATTAATAGTCGATTTATTACAGATGTGTAACAATTTTCTAGAATAACTTTTTGTAAATTAAGAAAATTGCAAATGGATATTAATCCAACAAAAATAAATAATTTTAAAATTATTTTCAGTGTAATAACTGTGAAAAGGCATAAAATCTATCAAACTACAAGGTAATAATATTTCTGGTCCAAACAAGTACTAGCAAATGCTCTTGAGAACTTGTTTTACAGTTACTTCAAACTTGCAAATAAGTACATTCCTATATGAAAATAAAACATTTTCCTATTCAAAATTATTTTTGAGATATTCTTGTCATGAATTGCAATTTATTATTACCCTGATCTTTGATAGGAAACATTATAAATTATTTCAAAATTGTACATTTAATGTTATTTAAAAAGAACAAAATAATCTAATACAGAAAACAGAGAAAACCTATAAATAGGAAACAAGAAGCTTAAAATATTGTAATTAAAATTAATTACCAACTTCTAAGAGACAATTTCATTAAATAATTTTAAATATTGAATTTTTAAAACATCAAAACAACTCAAATAAAATTTGTTTGGTAAACTTAAAAGATTATTATTTTTTTAAAAAACAAATCAAAAAGAGAGAAGATATTTTTGAACAGTGGAAAACACAAAGTGCATTCTGGGACAGTATATTTATTTAAAGATGCCAAATTATTGTTAAGTAACATATTTTTACACTAATTTTGCAGGTGGAATTTTCTTAAACTAAGAAAATTGAAATTAATCGAACATAAATGAATAGTGTTCAATTTTTAATTTCAAATTAGTTAATAAACCTAAAAGAGCTTAAAATGCAGCAAACAAAAAGTAATAACATTACAAGTCAAAGCAAGCTTTAAGAAAATGTCTTGAGAACTTATTTTAAGCTTAGTCCAAAAATTATACATGAGGGGTTGGGAAACACGAACACATAAAGTACATTCTTAGCATCAAAATAATAATATTCCATTTTAAAATTATTTCCAGATATTCCTGAACTTGAATTTTATTCCAATATCACATCATTTATGATAGAAAATTCTATAAATAATTTCAAAATCATACATTCCATCTCATTTAAAAATGAAAGAGAATAAAATAATCTGTTACAAAAATTGGAGAAAATAACTGAATCCAAAACTTGTAGCTTAAAATGGTGTACTGAAAAATTATTTACCATTTTTACGTTATAATTTCATTAAACAATATTAAATGCTGATTTTCCAAAAAACATAACAATTTAATCAAATAAAATTGGTGTATTACATATCTGAGATTACTATTCTTAATAAGAACATATAACAGATGTAAGAAGACAATTTTCAAAACATTTAACTTTTGCAAACATTTATAATCTTATAATAAAACAATGGGAGAACATCATTATTATATAACAATAATAGGCAAAAGATTAACTCTGATGTTTCATTCCCATAAATATTTAAAAATGAACATAGTACAGATAAAAATTTTATGCATAATGTTTATAATATATAAGAGACATTTCATCATTTTTACTCTAAATATAGAGAAAAAACTACAAGTACTATATACAAAAGAATATTTTGTGCTGAAAATTATTCCAAAAAAAAAAAAAAAAAAAGAAATTCAGACCATTGAGTTTAGAAGGTTAATCTATAAGGATGATTGAAAGTCAAAGTAACAGAATACACTATCAATACAAATAAAGTTTTCTGGATCAGTTTCAAAACTCAGAAATGCTTTAATTGAAATCTTACACATATCTTAGCAAAATATTTCTTTATAATTACATTTTTTATTTATTAAACATTTTTATAAGTTTTAAATGTCTTTCAAACAGTGGAATGTATGATTTGAAACATAAAAAGTCATATTTGAAGAGGAAGCCATAAAATACTGATTTTAATTAGTTATATCATTTTACTCAAATTTACGAAAATACTTTTACATAAATGTTCTTTAATTTCAAATTGCACAGTAAGACATTAAATGTACACAAACTACAGTCAACTTTTCTTGAGCTTTTAATAGATATTTTTAAATAATATTAAAAAAAATATTTTGTTTTTTGTCTCATTAAAATCTTCTCCAGTTCAAAAACATTAAAGGCAAAGTATTTCAAATTGCTATTCAAATAACATATTTATAAAATATAAAACATAATTTGAAGTGTGCAAAAGCAAAATGTGTATTCAAACCATTTCAAAAACACACTGGGGGACATAAAGTGCATTCTGGAACAGTATATAGTAATTAAGAAATGATACATTATTTATAGATAACACTTTATACTCTAATTTTACAGGTGACTTTTCTAAACTGAGAAAATAAGCAAATGGACATTAATCAAATGTCAAAGAAAAATATTAAATTATTATTAGTGTAATTAATAAATATGAAAGGGGATACAATCCATCCAACTTAAAGGTAGTAATATTTCTGGTCATAGCAACTACTCAGAAATCCTCCAGAAAACTTGTTTTACTGTTAAACAAAATTACAAATAATGAATAAAAAAAAGTACATTCCTATCTTCAAAAGAAAAATTTTTTCCTATTCAAAATAATTTTTTATATATTCTAGAACATGGATTGCATTATAATATTGATTTCATCAACAACAGAAAATATCATCAATTGTACAATTTTGAAATAATTTATATTATTTCAAAATGAGTAAAATAATCTGTTAAAGAAACGAGAGAAAAATGAAATTTGAAACGTGAGATTTAAAATTATGTGATGACCGAAAACATTCTCAATTTCTTAGAAACAATTTCATTAACAAGCATGAAATACTAAATTTTCAAAATATCATAACAATTTATTCAAATAAAACTTGCTAATGAAGCATAAATAATATTATTTTTAAAAATAACCCAGAACTGAAAAAATAATAGATTTTTTTAAACTCTTCTCCTTTGTAAACACTCATGACCAAAGAAAGATAAAGGATATGGAATATAGTCAAGATATGAGAAAAAATTTTGGTGAATAATTATAACCTATTTTTATAAAAATATATATGTAAAATAGAACTCACAGCACAAACAAAAATATTACATATTATGCTTATTGTATATAGCAGGTATTTTTCATATCTATTCATGATAAAAAGAAAAACTGCAAGATTCCAATATACAAAACAAGAAATTGAGCTGAAAATATTACTCACAACAAAACACGAATTTCAGACCATCAAGCAATTTAAGAAATAAATTACTTGGGTTAATTGAAGGTCCAAACACAATCTGTTTTTATATCACTTAACGGTGAGAAACATAAAGTGCATTATGGGACAAAATATTAATTTAAAGGTGCTAATTTATTGCTAAGTATAACTTTTCTACATTAATATGACAGGTGGACTTTTCGGAAATTAACAAAAGTGAAAATGGACATTAATCAAATACCACAGAATAATTTGCAATTATATTCAGTGTAGTGAATATATGTTAAAGGGCATGAGATGCAACAAACAAACAATAATAATATTTTAAGTCAAAGCAAGATTTGTGAAAATGTCTTGAGAAATAAGTTAAAAAAAAACTTTGTCCAAAAAATAATAATAAATAAAGTACTTCCTTACCAAAAAAATAAAACTTTCCATTTCAATATTATTTTCAGATACTCGTGAACATGAATTCTAATCCATTATGCAATGGAACTAGGGATGGGATTTACATTACAAGCATTTAGAAACAATTATCAAATCAATTTTACAAAGATTACTTTGAACCGAAGGTAAGAAAATGAATTGAAATCTAAAATTACTCTGATCAAAAATAGGAAATACAGCAAAGATTTTTGAAGTATTCCCCTTAAATGTTATATGAAAATAAAAGCAATTAGAAAATAATGCTACACACAAGGACAAAAAATATTTTAAAAGGGAAAATGGTTCTCCAAATAATGTAAAAAAATAAGGAATGTAGTGATAAGCAGGTAAAATCTTTTCTAACTAATTAATTTATAATATTTGAAGGGGAATTTACCAAACAAAATAACATAATTTTAATTAAAAAATGCTAATTATTGCAACGAATTTACAGTTTTAGAAGAATTTACATCAAACAAAAATTAAGATACATTGTAGTAATAGGTAACCATAAGTTACTATTTATTGACATACCAACGAAAAGTATGTGGATTAAATTAAAACTATTATAATGAGATAGAAGGGATAATTATTATTGCATTTATTTTAAATAAATACAAAAAATTAAACAGATTTAAAAGGAAAAATAACTGTACTTTAAAGACGAATGTACAAAAAGGGATTGCATTTCAAAACATGTTTATTCCAAATATATACAAAAATTATTTCGTACAATAATTAAATAAAGATTTTTTAAGTAAACATAACTTACAATAAAAGAGGAATTCCAAACATTCAAGTAGTTTGAAGAATTAAACCAAAAATCATTATTCACTCTTATTGTAACAAAATATTCTGTAAATATAATAAATTACAATAAGTCTAAATGAATACTTGACAAAAGAAAAAATATTTTATATTTGAAAAAATATCAATGTTTACAAAGGCTTTTAGGTAAATAAAAGATTCTATTTAAATTTATTAGTTTTTTAAATTATTTATAAAATATTTACATTTTTTGGAATATATTAATTGACAAATATCACTATAAAATATCTACCACTATTACAGTTAAAAAATTTTCTATTTTCTACATGGAAACATGTTTAATTAATGATCATCAAGTTGCAACATCATTTAATCTTTAACCATTCAGAGGAAACTATTTATAAAAGATAGGACATTTAAAAGGACATTTGCAGTACAATTAAAATTGAAAACTTTTAATGGTAAGATATATTTTACATGCAACCATTCAAGCTGCTAAATGTAACATTATGTAAAATGAAACAAACATTTAGTCAAAAATATGCACTAAATAAAAGTGAAAATGGGAGTATAGATTTTAAAACTTGTTTCTCTTTGCATAAAATATAATAGTATTTAACTGCTCAAAAATGGGAAGTACAGCAAAGCTTTTCGAAGTATTTCTCTTAAATGTTATATGAAAATAAAAGAAAACAGAAGGTAATACTACAACAAAGGACAAAAAATATTTTTAAAGGAAAAATGGTTCTCAAAATAATTAAAAAAATAAGGAATGTATCAATAAGCAGGTGAAATCTTTTATAACTTATTATTTTATAATATTTAAAAGGGAATTTACCAAAAATAATAACATTAATTTAAATTAAAATATGTTAATTATTGCAATGAATTTATAGTTTTAGAAGAATTTACATCAAACAAAAAATAAAATAAATTGTAATAATAGGTAATCATAAGTTTCTATTTATTGACTTACCCGTGACAAAATAAGTGGATTAAATTAAAACCATTATATTGAAAAAGAAGGGATAAATATTATATCATTTATTTTAAATAAATATAAAAAACTAAACAGATTTAAAAGGAAAAAAAACTGTACTTAAAAGATGAATATTGAAAAAGGAATTGCATTTCAAAACATGTTTATTCCAAATATATACAAAAAATATTTAGTCCAATATTTAAATAAAGATTTTTTGAAGTAAACGTAACTTACAGTAAAAGAGGAATTCCAAAGGTTCATGTATTTTGAAGAAATAAATCAGAAATCACTATTCACTCTTATTGCAACAAAATATTCTGTAAATTTAATAAAATTATAATAAGTCTAAATGAATACTGGACAAAATGAATAGTATTTTATATTGGAAAACATATCATTGTTTATAAAGACTTTTCAGTACATAAAAAATTGTATTTAAATTTATTAGTTTTTTAAAACGTTCATAAAAAATTTAGATAAATTGGAACATATATTCATAGACCAATATCACAATAAAAAATAAAATAAAAATCTTTAACTATTAAAGTTGAAAAATTTTCATTTTTCTTCATAGAAACATGTTTAATTTATGATCCCCATTTGTATGAATATTAAAACATTAACCATATCGAACAAACTATTTATAAAAGATTGGATACTGAAAAGGACATTTGCAGTACAATAAACACTCAAAACTTTTAATGGGAAGAAATATTTTACATGCATATTTTCAAGCAGCTAAATGTAAGATTATGTAACATAAAACAAACATTTAGAAAAGATTATAAAGATAATAAAACTGAAAATGGTAGTATACATTTTAAAACTTGTTTTTCTTCGCATAAAAATAAAATAACACTTCTGAGAAAAGGTTCTTTAGTGTCAGATCTTCCAAAAAAACACCTCAAATGCAAAAGCTGTAGGAAATTCTCCCTTTATTTTACTGAATTTCTGTTAATAAAACTAATAAAATATTTTTCTTAAAAATCTTGCAATATTGTAGGAGAAGTTAAAAGTAAATAAACTCTATAATATTTTAGAATAGTTATATCATGTATTTAATAAAATGATAAATGGAACATAATATTAAAGAGGAGAAACTTTTAGACTGAGAAACAATGAAGGAACAGAAGTACATTTTATTATACAAGCAAGTACCAGCTCAAATTAAAGATTTTTAATTAAATAAATATATTAGAAATGATAAAATTTGCATGAAGTTAAAGGAAAAAACATATTTAATAAACTTCTGAAAATTTTGTCAAACATCAAATGCATTTAAAAGCCTGTCATTTAAAATTTAATTAATACATTATAAATAAATTAAACTTTAACAACACTAATTTCATACAAGCACTGCATCAAAAGCTTAATATAATTGAAGTGCATATTTTACAAACATTAAGAAACATTTATCAAATAAATTTTACAGAGATTACTTCAAACTGAAGGTAAGAAAATGAACTGATATTTAATATTACACTGCTCAAAAATAGGAATTAGAGAAAGATTTTCAAAGTTTTCCTCTTAAATGTTATATGAAAATAAAAGAAAAAGGAAAATACTACATTAAAGGTCAAAATATGTTATAAAAGGAAAAATGGTTCTTAAAATAATGTAAAAAAATAAGGAATGTCGATAAGCAGGTGAAATCTTTTGTAAATAATTAACTTATAATATTTAAAGGGGAATTTACCAAAAATAATAACATTAATTTTAATTAAAATATGTTAATTATTGCAATGAATTTATAGTTTTAGAAGAATTTACATCAAACAAAAAATAAGATAGATTGTAATAATAGGTGATCATAAGTTTCTATTTATTGACAAAATAAGTGGATTAAATTAAAACCATTATAATGAAAAAGAAGGGATAAATATTATATCATTTATTTTAAATAAATACAAAAAACTAACCAGATTTAAAAGGAAAAATAAGAGGAATTCCAAAGGTTCAAGTAGTTAAAAGAAATTATCCAGAAATAATTATTCACTCTTATTGCAACAAAATATTCTGTAAAGATAATAAAATTACAATAAGTCTAAATGAATACTTGACAAAATGCAAAATATTTTATATTGGAAAAAATATTGCTTACAAAGGTTTTTAGGAAATTAAAAGATTCAATTTAAATTTATTAGTTTTTTAAAAGATTTCTAAAAAATTCATATCAATTTGAAGATATTCATTGAATAATATCACTATAAAATAAAAAATCAATATACAACTATTACAGTTGAAAAATTTTTTATTTTCTTCATAGAAACATGTTTATTTAATGATCATCAAGTTCTATGAACATTAAATCTTTAACCATGCAGAGCAAACTATTTGTAAAAGATTGGACATTGAAAAAGACATTTGCTGTACAATTAAAACTGAAAACTTTTAATGGGAAGAGATATTTTACATGCATAAATTCAAGTTGGTAAATATAATACTATGTAAAAGAAAACATTTATCCAAGAATATGCACTAATTAAAAGTGAAAATGGGAGTATAGATTTTAAAATTTGTTTCTCTTTGAATAAAATAAAATAACACTTCTGGGAAAGAGTGCTTTAGTTTCAGATTCTTAAAAAAAAATCCTAAATTCACAAATTCTAGAAAAAAATTTCTTTTATTTTACTTATTTTCTGTTAATAAAAATCATAAAATATTCCTCTTAAAAATCTTGAAACATTTTAGTAGAACTTAAATGTAAATAAACTCTATAATATCTTAGAATAGTCATATCAATTAGTTAACAAAAGGATAAATGGAACATAATATTATAAAGGAGAAACTTTTAGACTGAGAAACAATGAAGAAACAGAAGAACATTTTATAATACAAGCAAGTATAAGCTCAAATTACAGATTTTTAATTAAATAAAAATCATATTTGATAAACTTCTGGAAATTTTGACAAAATTCAAGTGCATTTAAAAGCCTGTCTTCTAAAATTTAATTAATACATTAATAAAATAAACTTTAACACTAATTTCAAACAAGCATTGCTTCAAAAGCATTATATATTTGAAGTGCATATTTTCAAACATTAAGAAACAATTATCAAATAAATTTTAAAAAGATTACTTTGTACTGAAGGTAAGAAAATGAATTGAAATTTAATATTTAACTGCTCAAAAATAGGAAGTACAGCTAAGATTTTCAAAGTATTCCACTTACACGTTATATGAAAATAAAAGAAAACAGAAAATGCTATAGCAAACGACAAAAAATATTATAAAAGGGAAAATGGTTGTCAAAATAATGTAAAAAAATAAGGATTGTATCCAGAAGCAGGTGAAATCTTTTGTAACAATTTAATTTATAATAATAAAAGGAAAATTTTCCAAAAATAATAACCTTAATTTTAATTAAAATAAGTTAATTTTTGTAAGGAATTTACAGTTTTAGAAGAATTTACATGAAACAAAAAATAAAATAGATTGTAGTAATAGGTAACCATAAGTTTCTATTTATTGAAATACCAACGACAAAATATATAGATTAAATTAAAACCATTATAAGAAGAAAGGAGGGATAAGTATTATTGCATTTGTTATAAATAAATAAAAATACCTAAACAGATTTAAAAGAAAAATAACTGTACTTAATAGATGAATGTACAAAAAGGAATTACATTTCAAAACATGTTTATTCCAAGTATAAACAAAAATTATTTAGTCCAATATTTAAATAAAGATTTTTGAAGTAAACATAAATTACAATAAAAGAGGAATTCCAAAGGTTCATGTAGTTTAAAGAAATAAACCAGAAATCATTATTCACTCTTATTGCAACAAAATATTCTATAAATACAATAAAATTACAATAAGTCTAAATGAATACTTGACAAAATACAAAATATTTTATATTGGAAAAAATATTAACGTTTACAAAGGCTTTTAGGTAAATCAAAGATTTTTATTTAAGTTTATTAGTTTTCTAAAAAATTTATAAAATATTTATATATTCATCAAGAAATATCAGTATAAAAAATCTACCACTATTACAGTTGAAACATTTTCTATTTTCTTCATAGAAACATATATAATTAATGGTCATCAAATTGTATCAACATTAAATCATTAACCATGCAGAGCAAACTTTTTATAAAAGATTGGACATTGAAAAGGAGATTTGCAGTATAAATAAAACTGAAAAATTTTAATGAGAAGAAATATTTTACATGTAAACATTCAAGCTGCTTAATGTAATATTATGTAAAATGAAACACTTAGCCAAAAATATGCAATAATAAAAGTGAAAATGAGAGAATAAATTTTAAAAGTTGTTTCTATTTGAATAAAATAACACTTCAGAGAAAAAGTGCTTTAGTTTCATATTCGTCAAAAAAAATCTTAAATGCACAAATTCTATAAAATGTTACTTTTATTTTACTTATTTTCTACTAATAAAACTCATAAAATGTTCTTCTTAAAAATCTCAGATCATTGTAGCAGAATTTAAATGTACATTAACTCTATAATATCTTAGGATAGTCATATCATTTAGTTAATAAAAAGATAAATGGAATATAATATTAAAGAGGAGAAACTTTCAGACTGTGAAACAATGAAGGAACAGAAGTACATTTTATAATACAACCAAGTATCAGCTCAAATTAAAGATTTTTAATTAAATAAATATATTAGAAATGATAAAATTTGCATGAAGTTAAAAGAAAAATATACTTCATAAACTTCTGAAAATTTAGTCAAAGGTCAAGTGCATTTAAAAGCCTGAAAGTCAAAATTAAATTAAAACATTATTAATAAATTAAACTTTAACAACTCTAATTTCATACAAGCACTGCATTAAAAGTATAATATAATTGAAGTGCATATTTTTCAAACATTAAGAAACAATTATCAAATAAGTTTTACAGAGATTACTTTACTGAAGGTAAGAAAATGAATTGAAATCTAATATTTAACAGCTTAAAAAATAGTGATAGGTAAGTACAGCTAAGATTTCCAAAGTATTCCTCTTAAATGTTATATGAAAATAAAAGAAAACAGAAAATAATACTACAGTAAAGAACAAAAAAATTTTAAAAGGGAAATGGGTTTTAAAATAATGTAAAAAAAATAAGGAATGTATCGATAAGCAGGTGAAATCTTTTGTAAATAATAAATTTATATTATTTAAATAGGAATTTACCTAAAATAAAAACATTAATTTAAATTTATTTGTTACTTATTGCAGGGAATTTAAAGTTTTAGAAGAGTTTACATCAAACAAAAAATAAGATAGATTGTAGTGATAGGTTACCATAAGTTTCTATTTATTGACAACCAACGACAAAATATGGGGATTAAATTAAAATCATTATAGTGAGAAAGGAGGGATAAGTAATATTGCATTTATTTTAAATAAATACAAAATATTAAATAGATTTAAAAGGAAAAATAACTGTACTTAAAAGATGAATATTAAAAAAGGAATTGCATTTCAAAACATGTTTATTCCAAATATATACAAAAATATTTAGTCCAATATTTAAATAAACATTTTTTGAAGTAAACATAACTTACAATAAAAGAGGAATTCCAAAGGTTCATGTAGTTTAAAGAAATAAACCAGAAATCATTATTCACTCTTATTGCAAAAATACTCTGTAAATTTAATAAATTTACAATAAGTCTAAATGAATACTTGACCAAATGAAAAGTATTTTATTTTGGAAAACATATCATTGTTTATAAGGACTTTTCTTTTAAGTAAATAAAATATTGTTTTTAAATTTGTTAGTTTTTAAAACGTTTATAAAAAATTTGGATGAATTGGAACATATATTTATAGACCAATATCACTATAAAAAATAAAATAAAAATCTTCAACTATTAAAGTTTAAAAATTTTCATTTTTCTTCATAGAATACATGTTTAATTTATGATCCCCATTTGTATGAATATTAAAACATTAACCATATAGAATGAACTATTTATAAAAGATTGGACATTGAAAAAGACATTTGCAGTGCAATAAACAATCAAAACTTTTCATGGGAAGAAATATTTTACAGGCATACATTCAAGCAGCTAAATGTAAGATTATGTAACATAATATAAACATTTAGCCAAGATTATACACTTAATAAAACTGAAAATGGTAGTACACATTTTAAAACTTGTTACTCTTTGCATAAAATAAAATAACAGTTCTGAGAAAGAATTTGAGATTCTTCAAAAAAAAAAAAAATCCTAAATGAAACATTTCTAGGAAAATTTCCTCTTATTTTACTTATTTTCTGTTAATACTCATAAAATATTCTTCTTAAAAATCTTACAACATTGTAGTAGTACTTAAATGTAAATATATTCTGTAATATTTTATATTTGTCATATCATTTATTTAACATAAAGATAGATGGAATATAATATTAAAAAGGAGAAAATATTAGACTGAGAAACAATGAAGGAACAGAAGTACATTTTATTATACAAGCAAGTACCAGCTCAAATTAAAGATTTTTAATTAAATAAATATATTAGAAATGATAAAATTTGCATGAAGTTAAAGGAAAAAACATATTTAATAAACTTCTGAAAATTTTGTCAAACATCAAATGCATTTAAAAGCCTGTCTTTTAAAATTTAATTAATACATTATAAATAAATTAAACTTTAACAACACTAATTTCATACAAGCACTGCATCAAAAGCTTAATATAATTGAAGTGCATATTTTTCAAACATTAAGAAACATTTATCAAATAAATTTTACAGAGATTACTTCAAACTGAAGGTAAGAAAATGAACTGAAATTTAATATTACACTGCTCAAAAATAGGAATTAGAGAAAGATTTTCAAAGTTTTCCTCTTAAATGTTATATGAAAATAAAAGAAAAAGGAAAATACTACATTAAAGGTCAAAATATGTTATAAAAGGAAAAATGGTTCTTAAAATAATGTAAAAAAATAAGGAATGTCGATAAGCAGGTGAAATCTTTTGTAAATAATTAACTTATAATATTTAAAGGGAATTTACCAAAAATAATAACATTAATTTTAATTAAAATATGTTAATTATTGCAATGAATTTATAGTTTTAGAAGAATTTACATCAAACAAAAAATAAGATAGAATGTAATAATAGGTAATCATAAGTTTCTATTTATTGACAAAATAAGTGGATTAAATTAAAACCATTATAATGAAAAAGAAGGGATAAATATTATATCATTTATTTTAAATAAATACAAAAAACTAACCAGATTTAAAAGGAAAAATAAGAGGAATTCAAAAGGTTCAAGTAGTTAAAAGAAATTAACCAGAAATAATTATTCACTCTTATTGCAACAAAATATTCTGTAAAGATAATAAAATTACAATAAATCTAAATGAATACTTGACAAAATGCAAAATATTTTATATTGGAAAAAATATTGCTTACAAAGGTTTTTAGGAAATTAAAAGATTCTATTTAAATTTATTAGTTTTTTAAAACATTTATAAAAATATTATATGAATAGGAATATGTTCATCGACTAATATATCACTATAAAAAACAAATAAAAAATCTACAACTATTACAATTGAAAAAATTTCTATTTTCTTCATAGAAACATATATAATTAATGGTCATCAAATTGTATCAACATTAAATCATTAACCATGCCGAGCAAACTATTTATAAAAGATTGTACATTGAAAAGGACATTTGAAGTACAATTAAAACTAAAAACTTCTAATGGGAAGAAATATATTACATACATACATTTGCTGCTAAATGTAATATTACGTAAAATGAAACTAACATTTAGCCAAAAATATGCACTAAATAAAAGTGAAAATGGGAGTATCAATTTTAAATTTGTTTCTCTTTGCATAAAATAAAATAACACTTCTGAGAAATAGTGCTTCAGTTTCAGATTCTACTAAAAAAAGTCCTAAATGAACAAATTCTAGGAAAATTTCCTTTTATTTTACTTATAAGCACTAAATAAAAGTGAAAAAGGGAGTATAGATTTTAAAACTTGTTTCTCTTTGCAAAAAATTTCCTTTTATTATTTTCTACTAATAAAAGTCATAAAATGTTCTTCTTAAAAATCCCACAACATTGTAGTAGAATTTAAATGTAAATGAACTCTATAATAACTTAGAATAGTCATATCATTTAGTTAATAAAAGGATAAATGGAATATAATATTAAAAAGGAGAAACTTTTAGACTGAGAAACAATGAAGGAACAGAAGTACATTTTATAATACAAGCAAGTATAAGCTCGAATTAAAGATTTTTAATTAAATAAATACATTAGAAATGATAAAATTTGCATGAAAATAAAGGAAAAACATATTTAATAAACTTCTGAAAATTTTGATAAATGTCAAGTGCATTTAAAGGCCTGTAAGTCAAAATAAATTAAGGCATTATTAATAAATTAAACTTTAACAACTCTAATTTCATACAAGCACTGCATCAAAAAGATTATCTAATCAAAGTGTATATTTTTCAAACATTAAGAAACAATTATTAAATGAATTTTAAAGAGATTAATTTGAACCTAACATAAGAATATGAATTGAAATCTAATATTACATTGCTCAAATATAGGAATTACAGCAAAGATTTTCAAAGTATTCCTCTTAAATATAATATGAAAATAAAAGAAAACAAAAAATACAACATCAAAGGACAAAAAATATTATAAAAGGGAAAATGGTTGTCAAAATAAAGTAAAAAAATAAGGCATGTATCGATAAGCAGGTGAAATCTTTTGTAAATAATAAATTTATAAAACTTAAACAGCAATTTACCTAAAATAATAACATTAATTTTAATTAAAATATGTTAGTTATTGCAAGGAATTAAAATTTTAGAAGAGTTTACATCAAACAAAAAATAACATAGATTGTAGTGATAGGTAACTTTAAGTTTCTATTTATTGACATACCATCAACAAAATATGTGGATTAAATTAAAATCATTATAGTGAGAAAGGAGGGATATGTATTATTGCATTTATTTTAAATAAATATAAAAAACTAAACAGATTTAAAAGGAAAAATAACTGTACTTAAAAGATGAATATTGAAAAAGGAATTGCATTTCAAAACATGTTTAATCCAAATATATACAAAAAATATTTAGTCCAATATTTAAATAAAGATTTTTTGAAGTAAACGTAACTTACAGTAAAAGAGGAATTCCAAAGGTTCATGTATTTTGAAGAAATAAATCAGAAATCACTATTCACTCTTATTGCAACAAAATATTCTGTAAATTTAATAAAATTATAATAAGTCTAAATGAATACTGGACAAAATGAATAGTATTTTATATTGGAAAACATATCATTGTTTATAAAGACTTTTCAGTACATAAAAAATTGTATTTAAATTTATTAGTTTTTTAAAACGTTCATAAAAAATTTAGATAAATTGGAACATATATTCATAGACCAATATCACAATAAAAAATAAAATAAAAATCTTTAACTATTAAAGTTGAAAATTTTTCATTTTTCTTCATAGAAACATGTTTAATTTATGATCCTCATTTGTATGAGTATTAAAACATTAACCATATCGAACAAACTATTTATAAAAGATTGGATACTGAAAAGGACATTTGCAGTACAATAAACACTCAAAACTTTTAATGGGAAGAAATATTTTACATGCATATTTTCAAGCAGCTAAATGTAAGATTATGTAACATAAAACAAACATTTAGAAAAGATTATAAAGATAATAAAACTGAAAATGGTAGTATACATTTTAAAACTTGTTTTTCTTCGCATAAAAATAAAATAACACTTCTGAGAAAAGGTTCTTTAGTGTCAGATCTTCCAAAAAAACACCTCAAATGCAAAAGCTGTAGGAAATTCTCCCTTTATTTTACTGAATTTCTGTTAATAAAACTAATAAAATATTTTTCTTAAAAATCTTGCAATATTGTAGGAGAAGTTAAAAGTAAATAAACTCTATAATATTTTAGAATAGTTATATCATGTATTTAATAAAATGATAAATGGAACATAATATTAAAAAGGAGAAACTTTTAGACTGAGAAACAATGAAGGAACAGAAGTACATTTTATAATACTAGCAAGTATCAGCTCAAATTAAAGATTTTTAATTAAATAAAAATCATATTTGATAAACTTCTGGAAAATTTGACAAAATTCAAGTGCATTTAAAAGCCTGTCTGCTATAATTTAATTAATACATTAATAAATAAAACTTTAACACTAATTTCAGAATAATTTAAAGATATTACAGCAGTAATTGGAAAAAAATTATTTTACTATATGCATATAAACTCACAGGAAAGTCAAAAAAATCATACATAATGTTTCTAATATATAGGAGCCATTTCATCATTTCTATTCTAAATATAAGAAAACATGATGTTCAACATACAAAAGATGATTTTGCTCTGAAAAATATTGCTCACAACAAAACAGGAATTTCAGAATATCAAGCAATTTAAGAAATAAATGAATTAGGGTGTTTGAAATTCTAAGAAATAGATTATCCCATGAAAACAAATACTTTCTGTGTAATACATACTGAAAATGTATTACACACAAAGTAAATCTAAGTATAAATCACACTAGGAATAAAAAGTTCCCATGCACTAAATATTTTGTGGGTGACTGCATAGGTAAATAATTAATCAATTATTTATATCTAACAAGCTACAAAAATATTTTTTAAAGACAGACATTTTTAAAATTAACGTAAAAGAAAATGAATATTGAACAAATGGCAGAGTTTTCAATTAATTTTTGCAATGTCAAACAAACAGAAAAGGTGCTATAATCATTATTTAAAAATATTGAGAAGATTTTACGCAAAGAGATTACTGAAAATCAAGAGAATATCTTATTGATTTCTTACAGTCCAAAAAATAATTTTACTGAATGTTCAAACTTAAATGGAAACAAAAATTAAAATTATTGTTAAACATACTAATTCACATAAAAGTATGAAGTTAAAATTTTTCATGATATTACTTCTACTCAATGCATAGATTATGCTTTACATAAATGGAAAATTAAAATAAACAAAATATAATACTGTAAGAAACTTAATTTTATTCATAAACAGAAGCTTGAGAAAGAATCAGACACAAAATAAGAGAATAATGAAGAATTTTCTTCGTGAACAAATGTATTTATAAACCATAAATCACATTTAAAAAATAGTCTTAATCTTCTAATCATATAAAATACATTGATGATTAAAAGAAATAAAAAAAATTTTTAAATGGAAAACAAATTACGAATATAGAAATAAATTCATTTTCAAAGTAAATAAATACATTCATTGAATGTATTTATACATATTTCAAAATAAAAATTTTATATTTAATATGTTTATTAAATAAAATGAAGAGAAGTTTTCAAAGTTCATAATTATTATTATTATTATGAAATAGTGTAGGAATAAAACAGAGAAAGGTTTTCTTGTTATAAAACAATATTTAAATCAAAAGAGGAATTTCAAAGCCTTAAATAATATCACAAATATATTTTTAAAAGCAACTGGATGTTACAGCACCAGAGTATCCTAGAAATGCAAAAATATAATTTTAGTGCATCATTCTCAAAATATAAAATACTGAAGATGCACATTTTCAAAACCTCTAATTTACTGAAAACTCGTGTTTTAATGAACAGTATCTACTCCCTAATGTCATACCATAGAGGCAATTATAATTTTAATATTCTTTTAAAAATTAACACTGAGAAAAACTTCTTTATGGCTACACTTGTTTTATGGGTCCTAAACCTCTTTTAAATGATTTTCTGTTTTTTCATACCATTTCACATCACTGTTTACAAAGTATTTATTTATAAACATCATTTAAAATTTCTGGAACATAACATGAAATTATATTACTTGACTACTTTTTGAAATTCTTTTCACACAATGATAGAATAATATGTATAAATTGAAAATTTGTATTTTTATTCATCAAATTAGTTTTAATTATTGTACTAGAAATTTATTAATTTCAATATTTAAAAAACATACAAAAAACAAATATTCTGTCAAAGATGTAATTTTTTTGACACTACACATACTTCCTGTTAACTTTTAAAATTCATATCAGGTGGAAATAATTTTCATATATTTCTTCCAAATGTGAAAATAAATTTTTATAGCATCATATAAAATGTAAATTTTATGATTTTAGTAATTTTACTTGATTTGTCAGAAATATATATATATTCAGCAAGTGTCTACAATCTAAAAGTAATCCCAGCACTATTAAATACACACAAGAGAGTAGTTAAATATTGAGAAAATATAAATTAATACTGAAAATTATTTGTTATTTTACTTCCAGGACCTTGATACAATGTAGCAAAATTGAGGAACATTTTTAATAAGGTATTTTATTTACTTCAAAAAGGAAATATAAAACAGGAGAAGCATTTCATAATTTTACCATGTAGAATAATTAAACTTAGAAATGTTTTATTTATCTAAAAGTAAAATTGACCAAATATATTATGATGAGTTATTATTTTCTCCGCTTATCTATCATTCCATGGTTTTCCCATTATATTCAAAGAAGTAAATTTTTTGTTACCCTTTCTTTACCTGGCAGATCTTTGTTTATTTATAAATTGTCAAAAGCATTAGGAAGGTTTTACAAATAATTATTAAAATAGTTTTTTCCTGCAATCAATTAATCTAAAAATCAATGCTTACATTTTTGTATACAGTGCCATATCTAACCTAATATTCCCAGTTATATTTATTTAATAACAAATGAACATTAATGTATTAATTCCTAGAATTATGTACGATTACAAAAGATAGTGTTTGCGTTTGTTTTCTCGTGACCAAAAGAATTTATTTTTCAGACAGTTTTTCTCCCATTTAAAGACCAATATTTTCAGCTTTATTTATATTCTAAATGATAAACACTATGATAAAAGATTGCGAAAATATTATATTTCCTCTAATTTATTAGTTACTTTAAAAACAATAATTCCAAGTAAAGGATTAGCGTCCTTTGGTTACAGTTACATTTATAAGCGTTTAAATTTTTTTTTCTTATTTAAATATTTAAAAATACAACATTTTTAATTATAATCAAATGATAAATTGAAAATTTATCATGTGCTATCAGTCATTTGTAAATTTTTACTGCTTGATGTAAGAATACATATATATGTAAATTGATAAAAGAGAGTAATTAACTGGAACCATTAACTATTGAGTAACTGTGCTCAATAAAATATATAAAGAAAAATTTTCTGTACCTATACTTTTGGCTTAAATTCGGATGCTTTTACTCTACAACAATTACATTATGTAGTGGTTTAACATATACATAAAAATCAGAAACAATCCTATCATTTTTTTCAGAATCTGTATTTTTTCTTCGTAACTAAAATTTTAAATTCAATTATTTATGTAGTTAGTTTCGGTTTTCTCTTTGTAGTTGCCCCACTAACAGAGAAGAGCAGCTAGAAAACTTTACAACCTGGTACTCTAGCCAGACACTCCTTTTAAAGCCTCAATATCAGAAAACTTTCTTACTGTAAATGAGAGTTAGCAAGCCACGATGAATTTATGATTTCAAAAGAATTTTACTCTGGATGTGCTGGGAGCATCCTATCAGTTTACTGCACATTTGATTAATGAAAACTTAATGGTTTACTCATAACATAGTTAACAATAGATGAGAATTTAAAGTCTGATAATAATTATGTCAACAGTAATTGGAAAAGAAGTTTTTTAATTTTTTTTATGATTTTCTTTAAATAAAGTAACACACCACAATTATTTACTGATCCACTCTTATTTTACATATGGTCTTCATAAAGAAAGTTTGATATTGGAAGAAATTTCAATGTGCCCTAACTTATTGTGCAGCACTTTACTTTATGATAGTCACAGATTTTACCATAATGTGTAATTTCCAAATTATAAAGTATGAAAAATTGTCTTGCAAACTTTCTTGCTTATTTCTGCTCTTGCAGTGAACTTGTTTATATGGTATAAATTGTATTTGAGTTTGTGAACTGTTCCAGGTTTATTGTATTAAATTAAATATTCTGAGAAAAATGGGAATTTTTTATGGCTAAATATTAAGAGAAATTTCATATTCATAATGAATAAGGTGTAAAAGAGGCTTTACTTTTTTTTATTTTTAAATAGAATTTTATTGAGTATACATTAACTATAAATGATGTTACATATTAAAAAATAGGAGGAAACTTTACAGTCACACGTATTAATTTACTTATAAATTAAAAAATTATTTTTCATTAGCATATTTTTCGAAGTTTGCTAACAATCTTTATAAAAACTAGCGATTTTAATGTGTTTCTTATTAATTAAATAGGTAATTCCCCAAATTTAAATCCAAATGTAATTGTTATTACAGGGTATTTTCCGCATTTTTTTCTTAGTTGGACGATTAAATCACTACTCATATAAATATTACTTGATGAGGTTATCTTTTATAAATTCCCTCAATATGTTATAATTTAATTTCAAAAACTCTAATTTTTTCAGTAGCCATTAAAAATTAGTTACATTTCTACGGGAAATATGCCAAGCAAAATTGCACCAAAACACGGCTATAAATCCCCCGAAACAGCAATCTTAAAATATTTTTTTTCATCTTATAAAACCACATGAAGTATCCAATTTGTGCAATTTTTCATACTGTTTACATTGCTATAAATTTTTAAATACCTTTTCAATACATTAACATGAATGCAATAAACTAACTCACAACTGAATTCCTTGAAGTAGCCAGTTTTGTAGCAAACATTTTGAATCAAGCAATGGATAGATTGTTTCACTACACACACACACACACACAAATATATATATATATATTTATATATATATATATATATATATATATATATATATATATATATATATATATATATATATATATATATATATATATATATATATATATATATATATATAATTATTTTACACTGAATTACTAATTTTAAAATTTAGAATTTACTTTCAGCTTAAAAAGGATACAGATATTTCACTAATTTACTCTTCAAGTTTCTGATACAGATATACATACAAAACTTCATGTTTTGTTAATTTCTTGAACAAGAAAAATAATATATTTTACCCAAATATTATTCAATATTTATCCTTACATAATTAACTATCAGTATTGCATGGTTTCTTTAAAAAAAAAAAAAAAAGAAAATCCTACCCACTGTAGATTGATGCTTAGGTAGAATATTCCTATTAAAACACAAAGTTAGCTAATGAAATATAAAAATTATCTTAGATAAATTACAAGATTATGTACATTTTTTAAATTTGGATTTACCTAGACTATATGATTTAATATATTTCATTCTTAAATGCAATTAAAAAGCTACACATTCAGTCCAAAATATGTACTGAAAAGGTCATCATATGAAAAACAATGATGGCACAAGTCAAAACATTATTTAGACATTTTCATGTGAACAGAAAAATATAAAGGAAAATTCGCATTGAAGTACCAATTGATATTCTAGCACAGTTAATACAAGAACTTCAAAAATATTTCTGATTATGATTTCTAAAATTTGAGATAAAAGTAAATGTTATTAAATTATGGTTTAAAATAATTTTTCAGGGACACAAATAAATAAAATGAAAAATAAACTTCAGCTAAATAAGTTAATAAATAGTAGAGAAGAGTGTAGAATTTATTGAAAATTATGGTTTCACTTGAAGATTATGGTATATTTAAAATTTTATTGTAAGATACCCTTGACGTTCCAAAGTAAAAACTTTATTAAAAATAAGAATATACTTTGACCTTGTTTATGTTCAGTAATCGGGAGTTTATCAGCAGAAAAAAATTTTTTCCCTCATTCTTTACTGAGTCACCCAGACAGGCGTCATTTCAACAGTTATCTTCAGGGCTAAAAAAAGAGAAGGGCTGACTCTTCGCTTTGAGGATCGAATCAACACCCCCTATGGTCGAATGCGGCTTTGATCCATAGAGAGAAAGAGCGTGACGTCACCGGGCTTCGACTGACTGGCATTACCTACGCTAGCTTGTGTTTGATCTAGAGATGGCAAAAGCAGTTATTTTTGAATAACTAGTTATCAACGTTACGTTCCAAGGAAATAACTTGTTCTAGAAAGCGTTATCAAATAACGGCTTTTTGGAAAGTTATTCTAAGAAATCCGTTCCCTTTGGCCTTCTTGGAAATTCTATGGAGCGAAAGGAAGCTTTCGTGGGGTGACAAAACTGGTTTTTTGAGGAAATGAGGTGTAAGGTGAATTTTAGTGACTGAGCATCGAAAATCACTCACTGAAAGAAATTTTAATGATATTTGTTATATTCTTTAATAATTTTTTTAATAATTTCCTACTTTATTATACGGAAATTCAACATTTAAGTCTAGACTGATTTTCATTTACTTATTTTTTAAAATAATTGCAATGGATTAAATAAGATTTATTATTTTTTTTACTGTCAATTGATTTTTTTCTGTTAAAAATTCTGAAGTAATGTGTATTTACATAATTTGTTTCCCAATGATCTTAACTCCTTATTAATATATTTTATTACAAAATATGTCTAAATTTGAATTTTTTTAAACCAAGCATAATTCAGTTTCTCACAAGATGAATTTAATTTATTCCTCAATGTAATTTCTATTATAAATTCGTATAAATTTTAACTGATGTTCTTTTACACTAAAGATTACTATTGAGTATATCACTTATGCTCGAATAAATCTTAAAATATATCTTCTTGGAAAAAGTATTTCTCTAATTAGAGACACAATATAATTAAAAAGTTGAATTTTGATCGAAATTTCTTAATTTTACTATCTTATCAACTTATAAATATAACCATGCGAATAATCAATATCCAAAGAGCACCATCCATCATTGTTTATGGTAACATCAGTATCGAACCCACAGTTTTCAAATAGTGAAATCATTTTAATGATAATTTAACCAGCGATATACATTAAACTAACTTATATTTAATAATTAATTATATTTTACTATTTCATATAAATTTCTTTTTCAATATTAAACATTTTAATTGAATTTAATTTTCATATAAATCTATGTAATAAAAAGAAAATCGGATCTATACAGATGTCATATACTATAAAATTACATATTTATGAATATAAATAGAAAATAATATTTTCTTTAAAAATAAAGAATTGTATATGTAAACCAGAATATTTAGTACCTACGAGAAAATATTCGAATATAGGAATTCGCTTTTATGATAAGTTATAGAATTTTACTTCATATACATGATTTCACTGTTCTATATTTTTCAGTTGTGTATTTATCTTAAATATTTTTACTAGATGAAATTACTCCTCACGGAGAAGTAAAAATAAGAGAGCTATGTGGTATTAATAAAATGTGTGTGTGTGAATTTAAAGTACTAACAATTAAACAGTATTTTTAAATAAAAATGTATGAAAATTGCTTCTGTAAAATAGATAAACACATTACTACAGTAAATTATTCAGATGCAGTTTTTTACTATTGACACAATACATAAATTTACAGTTTTTAAAATTAGTTGCATATACAAAAGTTTTTGTTATAAATGAAGAATTTTATCAACTAATAAATTTTTTAATTTGTATTGTTTGATCTGCAAGTATCTTTTGATATCATAAGAGCTCAAATAAATTAAATTAATAAACAGAATTAACATTTTTACTTTACATACTATAAAAACAGTTATTACTTGTCATTTCTTTTTTTGATTGCTGAGGAATATATGTTATATAAAATTCCATAGTTATTTACTTATTATAGTCTTTCAAATTAATGTAATTCTTATTCGTTTGAAATTTAATTGAAGAAAAGTTACTTTAATATGTAAATGTTTAAAGTAATGTTTTAAATAAATAGACTGCAAATTTCTATGCAAGGGACTAAACTTGGAAAACTCTCAGGCACTCATCTTGAAAGACATGTATGTTTAAAATAATGATATAATATCATAGGTTATATATAAAGAAATAACATTAAAAATACAGAAAATAGTATCCACATAAAGAAATAATATAACTATAATTATATATCTACTGTTAAAAATGTACTGGAAAAATGTATAAATACTGTTAAAAATGTACTGGAAAGATAATTTGAAATGTGCTAGTAAAATGTATATGGCTCAAATGTTTACTGTAAACTGTCCAGTTCACAATGGCCTTAAGAGATAACTTTATGGCATGAGTAGAGCTAATTATATTTAAAGATTTATATTGAAATTAGATAGGAATAAAACTACAGAAAAGATCTTTTTATGAATAATTTTTTTCCTCATAATTACAACCTAACCTGAAAAATAAATGATGAAAATTTAGAATTTGTAGCTGTAATACGTAGGATATTAATTTTATTTTCAAATATTAAATAAATACAACTACATTTACAAATATACATGAATTAATTTAATATAATTATATACATTGCAACATTTATTATCATGATTCTTAATAACTTAACAACAATAATACTTTTTATTTCAAAACAAATTTTATAAATGGCTTTCTACAAGAAATATGATGCAATTCTTTTATTCCAGTACATCAAATACATTTTTAGGACTGTAAAATTATTACATTAAGAATATTATTTTAATGTAATCAAGTATATTATCATTTAAAATAATTAAAATTTTATTTATATGAATTAATTTTAATAAATTATGATGATGCTTTCTCAATAAATAAATAAAAATTATAAGTGTCAAAAAATTATTTTTACAATATATTAATTCTTAAAGTAAATTTCAAATTTAATTATATATATATATATATATATATATATATATATATATATATATATATATATATATATATATATATATATATATATATATATATATATATATATATATATATATGTGTGTAGTGTTAGGATACTCCTCATTCTCTTCACATGATGGCGCTGTAGTCATGGGGAGAGAGGAGAGGAGGGAGTCCGCTCCGGCGGGGGAGAGGAGATTGTCGTTGACCAGCGAACGAGAAGGTTTAGCTGGCTCTCCTTGGGTGTTTGTTCTGTTGGCCGTGTAGGGCCATAATTAAATTTCTATTAATTATAATTTTAATATACAATGCTATCAATTAATAATTTTAAATTTAAATAAATGTTTGTATTTGTTTGAGTTGTGCTTTCTTCTACAGAACAGACACTACACTGGCGCAGCCGCACTGGATTACGAGCTGATGTTTCTGACATAATCTGAAACGGAACTGTGAATTTGTTTACTTGACTGTGTTTTACAAGTATTTGAAATGGCTTTTCTCGCAAAAGGAAAGAAAGAAGATTTACGAACTATTGCGGTGGAATTAGGCATTGAGAATGCTGCGAATCTAAAACTTTACGAACTAAAAAAATTGATAACAGAAAGCGAAAACTACGACGAAGATTTCATTAAAGAATTCTTAAATTCGTTGATTGAAGAACGAAAAAGAAATGAGGAAATGGAAAAACGAAAACTAGAAATGGAATTCGAGCTTCAAAAACTAGGTTTAATTAAAAAGGAACGAACAAGAGTAGATAACTTACAAAATACTGGTAATGATTTTCATTTTAGTGCGAAATTAAACTTAAATAATATTTTACAGAAGTTTGATCCCAAAACAAATGATATAAGTTTATATCTTGTCCTCTTCGAAAGACAAGCTAAGAGAATTGAAATTAAAAAAGAACTTTGGGTTACGCATTTAATTGGATTATTGCCGTATGATGTTGTACAAATTATAGCAAGGGAAGAGGAAGAAGTCACCGAGAATTACGACAAATTAAAAAGTTTACTTCTCAAAAGGTATAAAATGACCCCAGAAATATTTTGATTTAGATGGCATTTTATTCCACAAAGAGAAAGTTTGCGGTGAAACTGTAAATCAGTTAATTTTACCGAAATGTCGCCGTCAGAAAGTTATGGACTTGGCTCATACATCTGTTTTTGGAGGTCACATGGGACTAAAGAAAACAAAAGAAAGAATTCGATATAGTTTTTACTGGCCGAATATGTCAAATGATATTTTAAATTTTTGTAAATCTTGCAAAGAATGCCAATTACGGTCTCCTGAGAAATCTTCCGATAGAATTCCTATTTCTCCAGTTCTTAGACCAGACTTACCGTTTGAAGTTGTGAACGTGGATATTATCGGGCCGATTGAGCCTTCTTCGGCACGTAAACACAAATATGTTTTAGTACTGATGGATCAACATTCGAGATGGCCAGAAGCTATTCCTTTACGTTCTCTAACAGCAAAGGCAACTTGTGATGCGCTATTGGAGATTTTTATGAGAACTGGTATTCCCAGCGTTATTGCTAGTGATCAAGGGACTAATTTTACTTCTAAACTAACACAAGAATTTATTAATCGCTTAGGATGTTCTCCCAGATTTTCAGTGCCAGCGTATGCTGCCAGCAATGGATTAATTGAAAGATATAATAAAGTTCTGAAGAACTCTCTTCATCATGTCATACGATCAGACCCCAGCAATTGGGATAAATATATCCCTTATTTACTGTTCGCTTACAGAGAAGTACCAAATTGCACTACTGGCGTTTCTCCCTTCAAGCTTTTGTACGGTAGAGAAGCAAGAGGACCTTTAAGTGTTTTGAAATCAAGCTGGACTGGCGAAATTCCTATTCCATTGAATATGAGTAAATCTGTTGTTGATTATTTACAAGATCAGAAGATAAAATTTGAAAGAGCAGTCGAACAAGCCTCATTGATAGCTGCTGGAAAACAACAAGCCTACACCGACTACTTCAATCGCCGGACTGTTCCAAAGGAATTTAAGGTGGGTGATCAAGTTTATTTATTGATTCCGGACTCTTCTAACAAATTGTATGCCAGATGGACAGGTCCTGGCGAAGTAATTGAGCACTGCCTACCTAACTCCTATAAAGTTAAACTCCCAGATGGAAATATTAGACATTGCCATGTAAACAAAATCAGAAAATATTGTCCGAGGGTCAATGCTGTGGGAATTGTCTTTGAAGATGACGAAGAATTTGGTGAAATTCATGCTTCTCCAAGACTTACTGGTGAATTACATGCCGGGGATCCTTTACAAAATGTAAACATGCAACATTTATCTAGAGATGACAGGGAAAATATTTTGAGTTTATTACGAAATTATAAGACTTTGTTTACAGGAAATGTTAAAATAGCCAAAGTTGATGAACATAAGATCATATTAGAAGAAGGGAAAGAACGTAAAAAACCTTATGTTTACAGAATTCCAGAGGCTCTTAAATCCCAAATAGATGACCAGATTGATGAACTATTGGAATTAGATCTCATAGAGGAGAGCTCGGCTGAAATAGCACATCCAGTGGTATGTGTAAACAAAAAGGATGGAGGAATTAGGATGTGTATCGACTACAGATCTCTTAATGCTGTGACAAAAACGGATGATTTTCCTATGGAAGATTCAATGCAATTAATTCATTGTATTGGAAAGGCTAATATTATTTCCACATTGGATCTACTAAAGGGTTACTGGGCTATTCCAGTAGAAGAAGCTAGTCGTGATTTCACCTCATTCAAAACCCATAGATCTCAATATCGTTTCAAAGTCATGCCGTTTGGATTGAAAAATGCCGCCGCTACATTTCAAAGGGTGATGAATAAATCCCTATCTTCCTTTAAGGAATTTTCACGTGCTTATATTGATGATATAGCTATATTTTCGAATAATTTAGAAGAACATTTATTGCATCTAAATATTATTTTAGGAAAATTAAAGGAGCTCAACCTTACTGTCAATATAAACAAGTGTGATTTTGCCAAGCCTCGTATCAGGTTCTTAGGACATATTATAGGCTCTGGAGAACATCAACCTGATCCGGAAAAAGTGCAAGTTATACAGCAACTTAAAAGACCAACAACCAAAAAGGATCTTAGAAGTGTGTTAGGGTTGTGTAACTTCTATCGTGAGTACATTCCTAAATATTCTGAATTAGTATATCCATTAACTGAGCTTACTAAGAAACGTGTGCCTGACAATATTCCCTGGACTGAAGTGCACGACACAGTATTTACATCTCTAAAACAAGCCCTAGTTGAGGCACCTTCACTTCACACTCCATCACCAGGTAAGCCTTTCATAATTTATTCTGATGCTTCTCAGGTAGGAGTTGGTGCTTGCCTGTCTCAGCGTGCCAATGACAAAATTTATCCTGTTTCATATGCTAGTCAAAAATTGACTAAAACTCAACAATCCTGGTCCACGATTGAACGTGAGGCTTATGCAATAGTGTGGTCGTTAAAAAGATTTGAATCGATAATTTTTGGTTCAGAAATTGAGTTTTATACTGACCACAATCCCTTACCATACTTAACCAAATGTGCACCTCAATCACCTCGTCTTCAGAGGTGGGTGTTTGCTCTTCAGAGATATAATATAACAATCAGACATTGTGCAGGAGCTAAGATGCCTCATGCAGATGCTTTATCTAGACTTTTTCCAGATAAAAACTGACTTTAGTGCTTAGTGTAAAATCTTAATATTAAATATATTTCAGTGAAAATATTTTGTTTTACTTGTATCTTTATATTGATATATGGTTTGTTTACATTAATTTTATTGATATATTGTTTGTTTACAATAATCTTATTGATATATTGTTTGTTTACATCAATTGTATTGATATATTGTTTGTTTACATCAATTGTATTGATATATTGTTTGTTTACATCAATTGTATTGGTATATTGTCTGTTTACATTAATTGTTTTGGTATATTGTTTATTTACATTAATGTTACTGGTATATTATATATTTACATAAATGTTACTGGTATACTGTTTATTTACATTATTGTTACTGGTATATTGTTTATATACATTAATTTCAATTTATATATTCAGTGGATAGATTTATTTTAATTTTGTTTTATATCTTTTTATATACATATTATTAATATTGATTATTCTATGCATACTTGTGAATTTTAAGTAATTCATTTGCGAATAATTTTTTCTATACACCTATAATTATTTCCTAATTCCAAGTTCATATTTATTTTATGTTTAATATTTCTTTAATTGTTTGCAAAAATATTATTAAGTCTGTGTTATTCTATTGTATCCTAACATATTTAATTCAGTTATGTGTTTATGTGGAACATAAACCCAAAACTTGCGGGAAGGGTGTAGTGTTAGGATACTCCTCATTCTCTTCACATGATGGCGCTGTAGTCATGGGGAGAGAGGAGAGGAGGGAGTCCGCTCCGGCGGGGAGAGAGGAGATTGTCGTTGACCAGCGAACGAGAAGGTTTAGCTGGCTCTCCTTGGGTGTTTGTTCTGTTGGCCGTGTAGGGCCATAATTAAATTTCTATTAATTATAATTTTAATATACAATGCTATCAATTAATAATTTTAAATTTAAATAAATGTTTGTATTTGTTTGAGTTGTGCTTTCTTCTACAGAACAGACACTACAATATATATATATATATATATATATATATATATATATATATATATATATATATTATTAGTTTGATCCAAATTTTATCGAATGGTACGTTAGTTTTTTCTTTTAATCTTTTTAATTTATAAAAATTAATTCCCGAAATTTGAAATTGAATTTAAAATATTTCACGTTTGCTTTGATATGCGAGCATAGTTTCAAGTTTCTAAAAAAATGTTTCAGTTTAATAAAAAATTTGCTAAAATTCACAAAAAAAAATTATAAATAAAGGCTGAAAATAAATAAAATGCCCGTAAAATATTAACATAAAATGTATTTTTAAAAATCCCCATTTTTACAAATGTTTTAATCTTTATTTAAAATGAAATATATTTATTCATGCATCCGCTTTTCAGTTAACTTTCATTCATCAAAGTGAGGAACCGAAAAGTATACATTCTTAGTTGCTAAGTAACGCAACGGGCCAAGCAAAAGCTTGGAATGTGTTCCCGAGAAAACTCAACGTCAATGTTAGAAACCAAAACAACGTAATAACAACTTAAAATTTCGTTGCGAAACAACGATTTTGGCTTTAAAGTTCCGGAAGTTCTAAAATTGCTATAACGGCTTTAAAGTTACAAAACAACGAGAACATTTTTAATATTCCGGAAGTTACAAAACAACGATAACGACTTTAACGTTACAAAACAACGAGCACAGCTTTAACGTTACGAAACAACGAGAACAGCTTTAACGTTACAAAACAACGAGAACAGCTTTAACGTTACAAAACAACGAGAACAGCTTTATCGTTACAAAACAACGAGAACAGCTTTAACGCTACAAAATAACAAGATGTGGGAATGTTCTACAATACCGTAACGACTTTGAGAAGTTACCATTACAGGAACGATTTTAGCAGTTAAGGAAAAAAAAACGTTATCTAAATAACATAATTTTTGAAGAACGCGTTATTTATTAAACGGTTATTTGTTGATAACGGTTCTTAAATAACAGTTCTTTTAAATAACGGCCATCTCTAGTTTGATCACTACTTTCTCATTTATTTTGCCTTGTTCTATGTTAATATTTTAATTTTAAGAGAGAGTATTTTTAAAAAATAAAACATGACATCATGTGTTGTTACTATGTGTTCAAAAACATATTAAAACACTAAAGGAACGCACATAACTCAGGCAATGCTGGGTGGACTTATATTACCTGAGCTTTTTAATTGTTATCTTGTGGCTGAAAAGACACAAGAAGTAACAAACCTTTCTGCATTTGCTGGTGAAGCCTCTAAAGTAGACCTTGCTGAAAAAGACAAGAGAACTCAGAGGCAATCTTGTAAAGGGGCAGTAATGAATCCTTCACTTGAGGTAGAAATTACCTCTAAACCATCTTCTTCTGGTGAAAGTCGGGAAGCTATTCCTAGCATGACTGACTTTCTGACCAGATGGGACTGTTTCAGCAAGACCTTATCTGCTGGAAATGTCATATGCAAGAGGAAACGGCAGAGCATGTCATTTACGAATGTGAGGCTCTTGCCCTCCCTAAATTAACTTCTTTAGGCTTCATCCATACTAGAGAGTTACACCTAGACTCCATTAAAGGGTTATCGGACTTTATTAGTAAAGTGGGTGACCCGAGCAACTGGAACTAGGAAACATTGGGTTTGGAGTTAATGGTACAAAATGCTGATAAAAGCAGAGGTGCCCAATGACATACAAACTCAATTTTAAGAAGAAGAAGAAGAAAGGAACGCACATAATATTTCACCGATTTCCAAAAGAAAATCAAATGCTTTCGAAGGAATAGGTGCAAAGATGTCGCAATAAATTCTAGAACCTCCTATAAGATACTGAATAAAGATGTCGGTCAAATAAAAATATGCCATAAACTGAAGCCCCGGCTTCTAACTATTAAAGGAAATCAAAGACAAAAATTTGCGCCTTCAAAGACTCTATTTCAGAAACTACTCTGCTAAAGTTATAACTCATTTCGCTGGAAACATTAAAACGGCTGTATTTTTTCAGTGATAAATAATTTATTTGATTTTAGGAACAGTTCAGGATCAATACCTGCCCCTAATTAAAAACCTTTAATTGGGAGTGCAAAAACATTTTAATGATAAAAAAAACTTTAAGTGCAATTAAGGAGGACGCTATCAATTTACGTGTAAAAGGAAAAAATCGGTTTTACCTTTTAAAAAGAGTATTGTTGTTTCAATTCATTCTCGTTACAGGGTATATGAAGACTTGAAATTTATAAATGCAACTTATATTTTAACAATAGATTTAATTCAAGATACTAGATGCATCTTTTCTTTTCTGAAGTAATCATTCGTTCAAAAAACACAGAGCTCAAAAAAAAAAAAAAAAAAAAAAAAAAAAACTTATGTCACTGAAAGCAAACTCTTTGGAAAATGAACACGACGTTTATTTAACGAGTGAAATGTCAGATTCTGCGTTTAATGTAAAAGAACGTATAGAAATTATCAATTTTTTTATCATCAAGATGATGAATTAAATCTTAAACTCTTAATTAATCCTTTACCATTATCTTGGAAAAATGAACTTGCCTCTTCCAATCCAAATTGTGATAAATCTCCATTTGTGGAAGAAGCTATGGTTTCTATGGCAAGTTATATTGCTTATAAAATTAACGATAATTTACTTGGAAATATTTTAAAAAATGGAGTCGAGATGATTAATCACATTCCAAGTGGATTATTTATGTTTCTGCTAAAGGAGTTACTATTTCAACAAAACCATGGATGGAAAAAATGCAACAAATGGACAAAATTTTTCGCAAATTTCATGGCGACACATATTATAAAGGGAACATGTTATTGCAACATTAATAAATGAAATAAAAACTTCTTTTCTTACGGTAAATCGAAAGGCAATTAACCATTTTTGTCGCTTGAGAATATTTATACAAATCAGGATTTAAATAGAAATGCAGCTATATTATCCTATAATAGAGCTAAAAAAAACAAGAAATGTGTCAATAGTCAAAAAATCAAGACAAACTGAAACTATTGGTAAATAAATTTTTATTTTAGTTACTTAATTCTAATTTGAAAATTTAAAATAATTTTTGAGGGTTTATTAAATAATAATTGGAAATTTACTTAATATTTGAGAGACATTTGTATTTTTTCACTCTAATTAAAAAGCAAATTGAACTTAAAAGTAAAAAATAAATATTTTGCTTAGAAACTTCAGGCAGCTTTTTCTTCGATGCTTGACTACAATATCCCCCATTAAGATCACCAATTAAACCCTTCTAGGAGCAAACTTAATAAATTGGAGTTGCGTGCCTGGAACACAGGAACTCCGTCACCCAAAGTGACAATGGGACGAGGGGTTGTCTTTTATGTTGACTGGAGCGCCCGTGCTTATGCACATATCTCCTATATAGCTAATTATAAGATAGATGTTCCTAATAATGTTTATCGAATAAATTATTTAAAAAATTTTCCTAAGGCTGGGAGGGGGGCATCAGATCACAATGGATTGATTTTGGTGATCGAATGATTGGTTGTTGGCAAAATCGAACCGGTATCCCCACCCTGGCAGTCCGTATTTATTAAAAACGACAAGTACTTTTACAAAAGGGGGAAACAAACTACAGGCAAAGCCTGGACAATAAAACAGTTATAAGAATAGTCACAGGCGACTATATTTTTTACAGAAATTTTCACGAAATAAGAACAATAGTTTTTGATGATTTGTAACAAACTGCAGGCAAAGCCTGGATAAAAATACATTTGTGAGTACAATAAAGCAGAAGAGTTCTTGGTTAACAATATATATAATAAAACACGAATTATGCACAGGATTACAAAGGTTAAATAAGCTGGATTTATATATACATGAATAAATTGACAAACAAACGGTGATGACAAAATAATGGATTACATGAGTTAAAATTTACAGGAAAATAAAAGAAATAAAATACAATAAGTGCAAATTCAGGCAAAGTGCAGATCAATAAATCTGAGAGTGCAGATAATATATGGGATAATACTTTATTTTTAATATGCTTCCATTAAAATTAATAGTTCTCATCTAAGTATGATGCGAAGTTTATATGAGAAAGTAATGCATAAATAAAAATATTAGTGTTTGGACTCTATTGAATCCTGATGATATTTCCAATAAGGTAGTTAACTTGAAATCTAGGTGCGTGTTAATTATAAGATAACAACAATAAGAGCAATTAAGGAGCCCTGACTCTCAGAGGAGAGGAGTTTGAAGGAGCAGCTAGGGGTACGAAGGGGGGAGGAAGCCCTCCGTATTCGAATTTGGAGGCGAAAAGTTTTTCTTTCGCCGAGTTGCGGTGACTGCAGGAGCAAGTAGGGGATGAAGTGGGGGGAGCACGCGAGAGGAGCAGAATTCGCCTTTTGCGATGTCCCGGTCTTTAGGAGGAGTGTTGGAAAGAGTCAAAAAGTGGGGGGGGTTGAAGGATGATGACCTTTTCGCGAGGTAGCTCCCTGTGCAGGAGAGAGGAAATAAATTCCTTCACTATAGAACAGCTGCATTTTAAGTTGTTTTACAGAAATATTTTTTGCGAGAGAAAAATTGAGAAAGAATATGATATATTTGCAGTAAAATTGAGTTTTTTATTCATCAGATGCATTTAGATTAAACACTGTTGCGGAGAATAGCTTTGGGTCTTTTCCTGTTAATTGGATCATTAATATTATAAGTGGGTTGGTTATTATTTAACGGGTTATTGATATTATGTAGGTTTTCAAAGAATTTTTGAGATAATCGAATAATAAAGTTGGTGATAGTTTCAATATCATATTCATTAAAAATATTAACATTTCTAAAATACATGGGTGCATTAGTAAGCATGCGTATTATTCTATTTTCAGAAGATTGGAGTCTACTGAAATACCTAGAAGCTGCATAACCCCAAACAGGAGCGGCATATGTTAGAATTGGCCTAATTAATGATTTATAAATAAGGATTTTATTGTCAGTGCTAAGTACTGATTTTCTAGAGATTAATGGATATAATACCGCTTCAGTTTGTTTACTTTTTTTGATAATATCATTAATATGAGGCAGCCATGTTAATCTCCTATCTAAGGTTACTCCCAAGTATTTCACTTGATTAGACCTGTTAACATTAGTGTTATTAATTGTTAGTGGTGGTGTAGCTTTCCTTTTGTTTCCAAATAGGATCGCTACACATTTATCAGGATTAATAGCAATTTTCCATGCATTTAGCCAATTCTCCAGATCAGGAATAAATTTTCTGAGTGGCTCCGCTGCTAGGGCGTTCGAGTCACCTGAACTCATAATGGCCGTGTCGTCAGCGAAGAGGAAATTATTAATATTAGGTGCTATTGGTATATCTGAAATGTAGATATTAAAAAGTAGTGGACCTAGGATTGAACCCTGAGGAACACCACTAGTAATATTGTACTTAATAGAGTTGACAGTATTGATTTTGACTTGAAAAGTTCTTTCGTTCAAATAATGAATAAGGATGTTAATTAATACTGGTGGAAACTGGAGTTTAATAAGTTTATATACTAACCCATCCAGCCAGACCTTATCAAAGGCCTTCGCAACGTCTAAAAAGAGGGCCGCTGTAGCTTTATTATTTTCAAGTCAAGGGTAATGAACTCAAGGGTAATGAGCTCAAGGGCTTAGTCAAGGGTAATGAGCTCTACAGCTCTTAATAACTGGTGTGTGGTCGCGTGATGTTTTCTAAAGCCAAACTGTTCATTATTAATTATGTTATTGTGTTGAATGTGTTCATCTAGTCTCCTCTTAATGCAATATTCAAGTAATTTGGACATTACAGGTAGGAGACTGATGGGTCTATATGATGTAGGATCCCTCGGGTTTTTTGACAGTCCTTTATAGAGGGGGGCAACAAGTGCATTTTTCCATATGGCAGGGAAATAATTTATTTTAAGTAATTTGTTAAATAGTCTGGTAATGAAGAATAAGGCTTTCAGGGGGAGTTTTTTAAACATTTTATTAGTAACACCATCATGACCAGGTGCCTTTCTGGGGTGCATATTTTTAATATAACCCAATAGCTCAGAGGGAACTATGGGCGGAAGTGTAGTTGGGGGTTGCGGGTTTGATTCCCAATGCTGTATTAGTTTGGTAATTTCAGGGTTATTTGGGTGTGTAATTGTGTTAGGTGAGGACTGGTGCTCAAATTTTTCACCGATAATATTAGCTTTATCGTTGTCTGTGTAAATAATGCCTGTTCGGCCATTAATGAGCGGAATACTTGAAGTTTTCTTTTTGTGATAATTAACAGCTTTCCACAGTGACCCATCACTACTCTCAAGGGAGTTTAGGTGCTGAGTCCACTGGGATTCCTTGTATTGTCTAATTTCAGATTTGAGTTTATTATTGAATTTATTATATGGGCTTTTATCAGCAGGATTTCTAGTATTTTGCCAAGTTTTGCGGAGCCCATTACGCATACGAATTTTCTTTTTAAGTTCATTAGAAAGGTATGAGCAGTTATTATTATGGGGCAATTTTTTAGATGTTTTTTCGTGACAATCGACTATATTCTGAGATAGGCTTTGGACTGCAATCTCGATCTCCTCCTCAGTATTTATAGCAGCATTATAATTAATTTTGTCAATAAGTGCGTATTTAAATTTTTCCCAGTTGGGTATTAGCAATTGTGTGTTCTTATCTGTAGTATGGATGGTGGTGAAAGTGCATATGATCACTGGTCATAGCCGCATGCGCTTCAATATTAAAAGAATAAGGAAATTTGTTTAATAAAAAGAAATCGAGGACAGTGCCCTTTGCACGAACGTGCCCCCCGATACGTGTGGGTGTTGATGTAGCTGCAATTGTGAGGTTATTATCTATAGTGAATTTTTTCAGAGGAAGGCCAAATTTATTATTCCTGTGACAATTCCAGGAAGTGTGATATGAATTAAAATCTCCCCCTATAATGTGGGGTGTGTTTTTGTTGAATATTTTTTGAATATCGTTTAGGGGAAAGTTATTTCTTTCAGGATGATTGGGTATGTTTTTAAGGGGGGGGAATGTACAGTGATGTGATTCGTAGCGGGGGTAAATTATTAATTTTCATTTCAATAGTAGTTGCCTCCGCTACTGTAAGTTGTGGTGTTTGTATGTGAATATGAGGAATCGATCGGTTAATTAAAATTGCAGTCCCACCAGGTTGGCAGTACCTATCGCGATTGTCACTAATGATTCTATCATTTCTATATATATTAAAATTCCGAATATTGATATTTTGACCGTTGCGAAGGTGTGTTTCTTGAATCAAAACTATGTCCGGAGAGTGCTCATCTATAAACTCCCGGAGTTCATCGATTTTGGAATAGATTCCATTAGCATTCCACGTACATAGTTTTAACGCAAGTTTTTTGACATTCAGGGCTGGGCTGGTGCGTTAGCTGAAAGGGGCTGTATGGCCTCACTAATATTAAAGAACATGTCTTCAATGGTTTCGCATTTAGATATTTTTGGCATAATATTTTTAATAACAGAAATGAGTTGGAGGAAAACTCTATTTTAAGCAAGTTCAGAGAAAACCTGAACAGTACTTATAATATCAGAGAATCCGGCAATGCCAGATTGGGGTGCTGCATTATTGTAATTATGGTGGTTATTATAAGGAAAATCTCCAATAAAGGGGTTAGTGTTTCCCCCAGCATTATTAACAAAAGTATTTTGGTGAGTACTATTTTGTCCAGAGACTGCTTGTGCATAATTGACTCCGAGCCTCACTTGATTAGCCTGGTTGTAATTAGTATCATTTAATTTATTATGTTTGTTATTGTTCAATCGGGGGTTAGTATTTTTCGGGTATTTTGGGCAGCTCCTGAAGTTTGCAGGGTGCATGCCTCTACAATTAGCTCATTTTGGTTCCGCAATTCGTTCTTTATATTCGCAGTCCTTGGTGAGGTGCGAACCCGCACACTTCACACATCTAGGTGTAAGACTGCACATCTCACTTGAGTGGTGCCATAACTGGCACCTATGGCATTGGGGTATTTGCCCATTTCCTCTATATTTTTGAACGGTAATTTTGAAATGTCCAAGTTCCGTAACATCAAGGAATTTTTTATTCTGTGGGGTGTTTGGCATATGAATTTGGAAAAGCGGCATTAATTGCCTTTCACTTTTGGGCCTTCTTAATTGGTTGATTTTTGTGACTATAAAATTCTGTATCTCAATACCCTCTCTAATTTCATCTAAGGGCATGTCAATGGGGAGTCCCCTAATTACAAATTTTATGGGCCTTGATGACCTGGGATTAATGATGTAATAATTTATATTGATTTCATTAAGATGAGCAGTGAGCTTCCGGTGCTCCTCCGGAGTATTAACAAAAAGTTTTAAAAATTGCCCATCCGGCTTTCCAATAATTTTAAAGTTAAGATCATTATTCAATTTTTTGAGTAGCTCAAAATATTTAATATCTGTTTGGACCATAATGGCCGGTGGTTCATTAATACTAGGATTAACTGCAGTTGCAGGGATTACATTACTATTAATATGTTCAGTATTTGCATCATTATTGGTGTCCATATTTTCAGCATTATTTACATTTTGAACATGGTGTTCAGCATTGCTATTAAGAGTAGCCTTTTTATTTAAGTTAATTGATTTTTGTTCCTCTAAGGTAGGAAACTCATTAGTTTCACCATCGGTATCACTAAGGCCACTAAGGGCTTCGTATCTGTTTGCTAAATCAATAGCAATTTTTTTAGATTGTTTAGCCGCTTCTTTACTGCGGCGCGCTCTTTTATTATTTTTTATTTTTAGTTTGAGCTTGGTTATTGGGGAGATTGCTCTTATTTGTTTCTGTTTTCTCTAACTCTTCACTAATATTTTGTAGTGCAGCATTAAATGCATTGCGTCTACTCAAAACATAGTTTAACATAAATGAACTAAGAATAAGTTTGGCATCTTCGATGCCTTCATAGCTAATTCTGAATTTATTGTTTACATCAAGCATTTGAGTGATAAATAAGTTAAGGACTCTTTTATCAGAATTAACATCTAACTTATGAAAGAAACCGTCACTATCAATATATGCAAAATACAGGTTAGCACTCTCAGAATTACTGAAACTGCACTTACCTCCATAAGTGAAGATAATGTCGAGTTCTTTCATAATCCTTCGAGCTGCTTCCTCGAGGTCGCACGTTTGAACACCTTGTTCAATAAAATGCATACTATTGTTCTCGAGGTATGAAACTTTACTTAGCACATTTATAACATTGTTTGTTTCCAGACTAAGCGCTGGGACTTTTCTAAGAAAATTCGCGTAAATCCCTCATTGCTAAATATTTGGAGACTACCTTTAAAATCAGTTTCTGTCACAAGATAAGAAAATATAAGGATTCATTTTCCTCATTATTCATTACTTAAGGTAACAGTAGCAGATAAAAAAAAGAATCCGAACTTTAATCTTTAAGCTGTTTCCAAAATATAATTTTTCTATGTTGTGTTGTATTTAATTCATTAAATGTAAAAGAAATGGGGAGATTATTTCTTTACATCAAATGATGTCAATGTAATTAAAAATATCCGCAAGAGTATCCTCATTTTTTATAGACAAAAACTTTTGATTATCAAAAAAATTGCTTTAAATGAATTGTTATACAACAGATACCTAATCAACTTCTTTTGCGTACTTAATCGCAATTTATAAAAAAAATTTTTTCGCGATTCAAAATCAAAGTGGCAGTGAAATTTTTTTAATTGATATTCCGCTTAAGGTTTCACTTAAAGTTAGGTAAAAATAACTTTATTTTAAAATAAAAACAGTTTATGATGACAAATAATTTTTAAAAAACAGTTTTGTATGTCTAAAAATTTTGAAATTAACATATTTTACAATTCGAGTCTAATATTTATAAAATAGCTAAAAATAATAAAAATCAGAGTAAATTCTATTCACAATATAAATTTAAATCACAATAAATACTTGTTCTGTTGAATTTTATTAAAAAGATATATAAAATTCAAATTCACACCTTCCGAACAAATGCTATGAAATATAAATTGACTAAAAATGTAACCTATAAGTTGCAATTTATAAAAACTATGGTCCCCTAACGATAAGCTTAGCTCTGCTAAATAGGAGAGACTGTAATAAGTTCAACAACCCATGAAGTTTAGGAGGTCTTTTAAGGGCCAGTGGTTTCTTACAATTCTTTATCCTTATTACTCACATATAAAGATTATGAAAATTTTAAGAAACTCTTTGAATAAAAAATGATTCTCAAAAGTAGCTATTTTTCTATTTAAAATAATGATAATAACTTTTAAAAATTTTGATGGGTGTCCAATTTGAAAAAAAGGCATACATATAAAGTTTTGGGATTGGAGTTCAGCTTTCGCTTCTGAGTTCGCCTGGCTTTATTGAAAGGCTCCTGAAAAGGGGAGCATGGACTTCCTGATCTGTCACACACTTTATGGAAGCTATACAATTTCGTATACAGCAACGTTCTTACACAAGTCTGTTTATTTTTAATCAATAAGAATTTTATGCTTCATTCTTTTATAAAAATAGGTGGTTGTGCTGCATCGAACTGTAGGAATTCTTTTCATTCAAAAATTTCTTCCAAACAATAGAGAGTTTTAACTTTTCCATCCATTTTTACGGATACATCTTGGAACAATATTTTTTATTAAAAGTAATATTTTCCCCATCATAAGATTTCAAATAAAAATAAAAATTGTACTGAAAATGTTTTCGTAAATTGTGTTTAACTGCACAAAAATCATAATATCGGAAATAAAAATAATAACACTTTTTACGTATTGTAAGTATATGTTCTTACTGACAAGTAAAAATATACATAATTACAATATAGAACTTGCAAGTAATATACATTCATTATATAAATATTTATTATAACTTACATATAATATATACTTACATATTATTAATATATATTGTTGCAAAAATTGAATAGCCTAGAGAAACTATTATTGAATTATATTATACTGCCTATAACATAATACCTTAACAATATTTACATACATAACTTACAGAAATAAAAAATAACATTTACATATTGTCAGTATATATCAGTTCTAACTAGTGAGTAATATAATATATATTTACCTTATATAACTTGTCAGTAATACATAGTTATCATTGAATATTCACTCAGGTGTTAAATAAATTATGAGAGTTAAGGTGCTTTTTTCACATCAGATTGTAAACAGAAATAATGTTAGTATATTAATTTAAAATTTATTTACTCATTTGATACAGCAGCGCAAAATTTAAACAATGCATTTAAAAAATTTCTTTGAAAGTTCATTTTTTGCCTACAATAATTAAAATGAAATTAAAATGAAACTCAAAGATCTATTTGCAATCAATATATTTCTGCATAAAATTAAAATATACCATGCATATAAAATACATATTATAAGTATGTCACATATATTTCATGAAAATAAAATATATTCAATTATATATGGAATATATTTTATTTTCATGAAATATGCTTAGGAATATTTTGAATAAATAACAAAGCATTTTTGAATAGGATTAAAATTCACAATAAAATAACATTAAAATATTTTAATTACACTCAATATTTCTGCATACAAGTCAAATTAATACATTTTATTTTCATTAAATCTGTTTGTATATAAATACAGAGTAAATAATAAAAATATTCTATTCTTATAAATAAAATTTATAATCTAATCTAAATTAAGTTTATTAAAGTTCTACATTTTAGAGAGTTAATTATTTCATTTTATTAAATATATTTGATGAGATGGTGGTATAATTATAAATGACCAAATAAAAAGCGAACAAACTCTATAACTCAGATATTATTTAAATGATTAAGCACTTCAAACAATGTAGCTATAAACAGTATGTTAAATTTAAACTTAATTAAATTTTACATTAGTTTTTCTACTGAATGAAATGTATTTATCGTCAGAGCAGACTGATTTTGGTTATTGACACGCAAGTTTCTTTATCAAAATGAGCGGCTAAAAAAGCGATTGTGAAAGAAAAAAGCAAACCGTAAGCATTCTAAAATATTTTTGAATATTAATTAATGGTTCTAATGTAACCAGTTTCATTACAGAAAGTAATATTAGCGCCTGTGTTCAACGCGTTAGATATCAAAAGTGGGAGGGGGTAAATCCAGACGGGGTCTCTAATGGCGCCGTTAATCTGAAATTCCCTCTACAGAATTTTTTTCAGTTTTTTTTATTTTTATTTTCCCCCACCTTTTGCGATTGGAACTGAAGATAAGTATAATCTTGCCTATTCCCGTACCTCATAAAGGTTCATTTCATAACTGTGGATGGGTGTGGCCAAAAACATTTCTCGGGGGCAATGTCTAAAAACTTGTTCTACAAGTATGTAATGCTTTCCATTTTTTGGCTTCACATCACTTAGAAGAAATATTTTAAAACTCTACAAAATTGGGGTGGTCTTTTCTCAATCACCAAATAGCTTTCTTGCAATAAATTAGTCTTACTGAGAAAAACTATTATTGAATGAAAAAAGACAATTCTGTATGCAACATATAACTAAATAAAAAGGAAGGATTTCTAATAAATATCACAATATTTAGCTAAGTACACCACCATAAAATAAATTGAATTTATTGAATACTGAAAACTGTGGATTCATTTATCTAGATAGACTTTTCCCGGAACTCAATTGATAAAAAAAACCTGCATTTTTTTAAAGATTTATACTACATCTTTCTTTAATTTATTTTCTTGCCTTGAAGAGTAATGAATTATATTTAAAGAAGAACGAATTTTGAGGATTGTTTTACTTTAAAATATCACTCATTGCGTTGCATTATTTTCAAAGAAAGAATTTCTAGTAATTAATATAATATATAGCTAACTCTTTCATTACAGAATGAATTATACATTTTTAACATTGAAAACAAGAGTCCTAAACTCTTATGTAATTTTTGAAATAAATATATGTATTTTCGATTGATATTTTTTCCAACGGCAGGCACTTGGGTGACGAGCCCTATGCCACAACAAGGCCAGAAATTGCTACTCATTTGTCGTTACCCAGCGGGCACCTGTGATCCAATCCCGGAGGCGGGTAGCGTTGCTCGTGCCATACCATCACAAAACCCGTATATAGGGTGAGCCACATTCATACATCATCACCACAGACCAATATTTATCTTGGTCGTTGATCATCACCAAGGAAAGGACAGAGAAACAGAGAAAGAAAGTAACATCCATGCCCGAACACGGGACTCACAGCTCAAGAGTCAAAAACGCTAACCACTCAGCCAGCGGTCAGTTTTTTTGATTAATATATAACATCTTTAATTTTATTTCTCTAGTTTATGAGCATCTGCCTCTTTTTAAAATAGTTTCCATTATTTATTTCTTTGTGTTAAAACTAATGAATTATATTTAAAATAGAACACAAATTTTAAATTATCCTAAAAGTAAATCGATTCTAATCTATTTCGAATCGATTGCATTATTTAATAAAGAGAGAAATGTAAAGGAAAGAGGTACATTCACAATCACATAGATCACATTAATAATCCTGATTTGAGATGGAGCTTATAAAAATAATCAGTACAGAAAAATAAATATAGTGTACATAAGTTAATTTCTAAAATAATATAAGTATTTAAGTAGTCAAGTTATAATGAAATTTCTTGTTATTTATTCAACTGTAGGAGTTTCTTTTTAGTTACACTAAATTATCTATTCATAATATATTAAAAACTTTTGTCCATTTTTTTATTCTCTAATTACATATCAATTACATACAGTTGGTTATGTACGAATTTTTAAGATAATAAAAACACTTGTCATTTAAGTAAATAATACAAACTCCTTTTCACACAATACCACCATACGATGAAGCATATTACTGTAATTTTAGCAAAATTAGTATAATCTCGTTTAAATTACGAGTTTTAGATGTTATAATTACACATTTAAATTTACGTCCCAATTAATTAAATAATTTAACATTTATTAATAGTATTACATTTTTTAAAAATTAAATTGAATGTATTAAACTTAATTTCATTTACAATTTGAATAAAATAACCTTTTTAAACTATGGATTTGAATTAAAGTAAAAGACAAAGTGTAAAATTCAAGACTTGTGATTTGCTTGTCAGTGGTCCTTCTCTGCACACGAGGATTAATTAAATTAACTCTCCAGTTTAAAGTGGGCTTCTGAACCACTGCTAACATCCATGTCCCAGGTTCCATTCGAACCCACAAAATGTTGAACAAAAGACGTTTGAGTGCCAGCTTGGCGTTCAAGAGACGATTCTCTTAGAAAATTTTCTCATATCAGGTATGGGATTAATTTTTAAAATATTTAGGAAAGTAAATAATAATGATAATTGCACTTTGAATACTTTCCTGCATTCTTTACACTTTTTTTAATCTTAATAGATAAATTACTTTTTTAATTTAATAGATAAATTACTTTTTTTATCTTTAATTAGTGAAAAAAAGGATATATTTTAATAATTCTTATTAAATGGTCCAGAAAATATTTATATGCATAGAAACAGTCGCGCTTCATTTTATATTTTAATTTCAAATCATATATTATGAAAACTAATTTTTACAGAATACTATAATCTAGTTCAAAATAATAGAATTTCGAAAAAATTAACATAAAAAAAGTATAATCCACCTCGTAAATTCCCTTTTTGTATATTATTATTTAAAAATAATACATTTTTCACTAATTTTCGTAATTAAAATATTTGTAAATGATTTCGCGCGCGTATCATTGTAAAAAATAATTTTATAACAAAAATATTTGCATTAACATGTACCTCAAATTATAAGAAGTAATAATTAAGGAAATATTAAAATATTCAAGCCATTTCTTATAAAATAGCTCAACTCTACCACTCAGAATCTGATTTGTTATTCTATTTTACACTGAACACATGAAAAGTGGGTCATTTGAATATCTATTTTTAAGCAGATTAATAAAATGCTTAAACAAATCATTATTTTGAATAGGAATACTTAACATATGTTCCCACTTGAACATTGGCCTTATACATAAAATTTTGTGGAATGCATGAATTAACAACTATTAGATAGCATTCTATTGTTTCATTGTGTACATACCTATTAAAATAAGAGTATTCTTCTCAATACTTAAGAATTCTCAACCGAATAACAATACACCATGTAGCTCGTATCGTAAGTACTTTTCTTATAATATACTAAATATGTAGTAGCAATAGAATAACAGTTGTTTCGCTGCTTTGTAAGAAGTTCAAGATGATTTCATTACTTTTATAATCGATTAAGGGAAATTTTAGATAAGTATATTTTGCAAACCATTCTGTTTATATAAGATTAATTTTGTTAAGTGCATGTACATTAGTGCGTAGAAATGAAACTGAAAGAAATGTCTTCTTCATTTATACAATGGTTTAATTTTACTTCGGAAAAATCTGGAAAGATTGAAAGGTCATTCATTAACTTTACTCTGCTTTATAAAATATTAACCGTTATTTATACGAGATGTGTTTAGGTAGTTGCTCAAAAAATTTTTACTCATTTAGTTATAATTATTTATTGAAAAATGATAAAGGGAAGTATTTGTTAAAGTTTCATCTCTTCAAATAAGTATATTCCTAATGCACAGGTTATATTTAAGATCTAAATTTGGGCCGATTTGCTTATAACCGACACGAGTTCAATATTAATTTAAAGACCTCAAGTATATATATAACTTTCATGTTTAATAAACTAACTGATGTTCAATAAGGAAGGGTGTGGTCATTCACGAATTTAAAATTTATTTAAAAACCTCAAGTATATATAACTCTACAGTGTTAAATAAACTAAATAATGTTCAATAAGGAATAGAGGGTTTATTCACACCCTGACAGTGCTTGTTCTCTGAAAAGTGCTTAAAGGCAATAAATTAAAATATATAGATCTATTTTGGTTATTAATAAATTCATAAATGGATTTTTTCTGCAGAATTACATTTATAATTAAATATTTGCCTTAATTATGAATTAATTGCAACATTTTTTGTCATCAAACATTACTGTATCATTTGAATCGCAAGTTTCATATGCATTAGCCTGTTTTCATGCCTTATACGCGAAATTTTTAAATATTAATATTCATTCATAATGTTATAGGGAAATGTTGTTTAGTTTTCTCTTACTATACATTGTGTTGCACTTTTTTAATAATTTATCCTGTACTCTGGTAACATTTATTCATAATTAATTAAAAAATTTTAATTATGTACTTCTTATGATTAAAACTGTATCAGAAAGAAATTCAGAATATTTAAGACTAATGAATTGATTTGTGCCACTACAAACAGCCTTGCCCACAGCGGGAATCGAACTCACGAATTGATTAATCGAGGATCAAAGTGCTAATCATTCGTCCCTGATAATTCTAGATATTAAATTCTAGTATCTGAATCTTAAAATAATTTTAATGAGTTTATCCATAAAAAATCAAATAAACTTATTTCCTGAATTTCTCTTGTATTGGAGAATATAATCATTTCTCAAAACTGCAAATATAAAGGATTCTTTGCTTTGCTTACATGTCATTTTATGTTTGTTTAGCTTAAGGATTTATTCAAGTGAAATCTACAGTTTAAAGTGTATTCTCAATTACTACAAGTATTCCTGCTTAGGTGGGAGTTATTAAATTTTTGATAGATAAGCCTAATTATTCAACTCAGCAAGAGTAAATAGAATTATTTCGATCGTTTTACTTTACATGTTAGTGTATTATATCCTTGAGTTCTTATGAAAAAAAAGAAGGAAAAAATATTAGGTATGCTGTACATCTCAAATATATTATTGCTTTGACTTTTGAAGGAACTGATTTCGCTTTACTAATGTTTATTTTCAAAAATGACAGCATTCACCAGCGAAAGAAGAAATCGCAGATTTTGTCTTTGGTCAAACAAGTAAAAAAATTATGAATTATCAGGCAACTATTTACCAACTATCCGTTTTTACTTTTACAACTAAGTCTCCTTGAATATAGTACAATTAAAATCGGACTCATTAAGGGAATTCAGAATGATATAAATATTTTACCAAAATTATTGTAATATGTAAAAAGAGTGAAATCTTCCTAAATAATATAATTATTTCTATGTTTGATCTAAACTTTAAGATCTACGTAAATGTTTTCCAGATATATATCATTTGTAGCATGCTAGTTATTTAATTATATTCTATTTTCCTTATATATATATATATATATATATATATATATATATATATATATATATATATATATATATACCTATTTTTTCTCAAATATAAAATTGTCGTGTATAAGAGCCAAGCAGAATTCTGCTTTTATTGTAACATTTTAAGTTTTACTGCGCATGTGCTATGCAGAAGAACCAAATTTCTTTTAGCTCGGAATAATGATAATTTTCACGGTTATACTAAATTTTAAGAAAGAAAAATTAAGATTTTAGCGATCAAACCTTATATTTTTTTCTTTTTGCTTTAACTCTTTAAAATCTATCTCTTTTAAGTCATTTCTTGTTAAATAAAATCTTGTGTGAAGTAAAAGATTATATATGAAATTCATGTCCTTTATGTTTTTTATTTGTTTATTTGTGAAGAAGTGTCCTTACATATGAAATTCATGTCCTTTATTTGTGAAGGTAAAATTGATCAATATATTATTTTTTCATAATTTAGATATTCTCCCAAGCATGAATTTCTCTCGATTCATCGATTTTCAATTGAAAATCCAAGAGGATTCCTTATACTCTAATAGGAATATAAATAAATCTTAGCAATCATTAAATCCAATCATTAACCAATCATTAAATTGCTAGGAATGTATTTAAACATGTCACTTCAACTAAATTTTAGTATTATAACTACATGAACCAAAATATATTTTTAAAAAATAATAGAAGTATAAGATAAATTTTTATGAGTTTAATGCTACTTCTGAATTTAGCTGAATAAATGTGTAATATGGAAAGAAAATATTGAAAAAACCAAATTTAAAACAATCTTTATAAAGATTAATTTTAATTTTTGAAATGTGCTCAAATAATGTTTTCTAAATTTGTTTTTGTTGTAATTAACTAGCAAATTCTATTAAAATGTTACGTGTGTCACATTTGGTAATCCGCGAATAAATTAAAGTATCTTTTCTGAATTATATTTAGAAATAGCAACACAGACAATCCTATTCAATCAAGAATGCATTGAAAATATAATTTATTTTATAAACTAATTAAAAGTTTTTCTTGCTTACAAAGTAATTTAATGTGATAAATTTTTGCATAGGAGAAGATTTATAAAAAATTATGTGGAATCTCCTTAATAACAGTTGATGGTTCTTTGTCCTTCTATTCATATAAATATGTCTTCAGTGATTGATTAAAGGAGGCATGTAAAAATATTTAAAAACCTGTTATATTTTAAAAGTTGGCAAATTTTTAATTTATCTTAAAATGTATTTCTGAAGAGAAAAGTTATATTTAATTTCAAAAACTTATAATTTTTCTGCATTTTAAGCATTTATAAATTGCTCATAATGTATCTGATATCTATAAATTAAAATATTAATGAAAAAGAATATCCACTTGTAGTTTTGAACTAAAGCCTTAAAATTATTTTAATTAAAATGAGTATTCGTCTATCAAGAACATAATAATGAAGTTTTGAAAAGTTTTATTGTTGCTTTTAATCAATGGGTAATAAGAAAATAAGTATTAATATAATCTTTTCATAAAAAGTTCCTTATTTTGCAATGTGAAACAAAACAAAACAGTATTTATTATTAGAATTGAGTGACTGATAAATTATATTATATTGATCATTCTTTTAACTACTATTGTATAGGAAATCTATCCTTATTTGTTGGTCAAAATCAGGTATTTCAGTACGCATAACAGAATTCCAGCTATTTGTTAATAAAATGAATAATAATAAAGTTATTATTGGAGATTCTACTTATATAAATTGTAAAATAGTGCTTACAAAAATCATTTTTGAATTTACAATGTTATTTATGTTATAAATAATTCTTCTATATACAATCAAAACATTCTAATTTGCTGAAAAAATGCTAGTAATTTCGTTTACTGTTATATATTTGAAAATTTGTTACTTTTTAGAACTGGAAGGAATTATAATTCTTTAAAATTGTAAAGCAGAATTATAGTATTTTGAAGCCTATAACTATATCAAGAGGAAAGGAATAAATTCTTGGTATTTAAAATAAAATTTGTTTTTCCAGATTTTCTTCAGTACATTAATGTATTTTTTTATTAATAAAAACATAATGTTGATTAAGTAGTTTCAACATGCAGATAATAATAATATCATTGGTTTTTTATTAAATTCCACTAAAATGAAAGTAAAATTCTTAAAATCAATTTTTTACTATTAAATTAATAAGAAAATATTTTATGAGTAAATATTTCTTCAATTTACAACTGTTTAAATGTTTAATATTTAAGATCCAGTAATTTACTTATTGTTTTATTGTTCACGTATTATCAATGATTGGTCAAAAATTAAATAAATGTTTACCTAACAAGAACAGGGAAATAGGAAATAAATAATTTCCAGAAGGAGGATGTTAATAAAAGCAGTTTTTGTATACAGTCAATAAAATGTGTGTGATACAAAATACCATTTCCATACAGGAAAACTTATTTATAGAAAAGCATTATTATTTCATCATACTTAAAATATGAGACAATTTCAGTTAATTTGGAAACATGTTACAGAATTTTAGTAAATCTGTAGAACATACAAAAAATTTTACAAATAAATTTATTAATCTAGATTTTAAGTCACTTATTGAAACTACTACAATAGTAGAAAATATTCTTTAATTGTAAAAGATTTTTCAGGCATTTGGATAAAAATTCTTTTAAATTAAATACAATTCTTCAAATGGTCTTAAATCATGGTAAATGATACATGAAATAAAAAACTACTATATCTAAAAGTTATTTCCCCTATCAATTTAAACCTTCTGCATATTTATTTTTCTTTCAGCCAAATAAACTGTCAATAAAAAAAATGAAGAATTTCTTTTAAATAGTAAATTTTTCTGTAGGTCAAAAATAAGTCATGGAAATAAAATTGCTCTATAAATATATATTGAATGAAAAATTCCTTTAAATTCTAATGTCTAATATTAACAGAAACTTTTACTCTATTATACAATACTTTACTACTTAAAATAATGTTGGAAAATTTCTTTTCGTTAAATTATTACAGAAGTATATAAATTATAAAATAAGTATGCTATAAGAATAGAAATATATTATTGTGTTATAAGTAAATCCTAAAAAAAGGTAAAAACTTAACACAAAATAAAACTATTTTGTTCTGGAAAAGTAACATTTGATATAAACGAATTTGTTCTAAACATAATAAATTTAATTTTTTTCAAAAAATAATCGAAATAAGTTCTGAGCAGGTATGTGTTTGCTAGAAAATATATCTTTCCAGAAAATATACTTGATTAATATATTTTCAAAACTAGAGTTTCTTATTAAAAAATTATGACTTGTGAATTAACGAATGTCTTTAAAAATACATTTATAAAGTAACTTTTATTTTCATACTTATTTTAAACTAAACAAAGGTTCAAATTGGTTTTATTAAATAAGAACTAATTTTTTATGACATTTTTTGAACTTGTATTAAGTAAGTGAATGAATACATTTTGAAACACATTTTATGAATAGAATGAAGTAAAACAATTATCTTCTGAAAAGAATAAACCATTTTATCACCAATTATCAAAATATTCTAGTTAAAAGGGAAAACTTTTAATACAAACGTATTAAAAGTTTTCCCTGTTAAAAGAATAGCATAGCAAGAAAAAGAAAATCAAAATGCATTTTTAGAATTTTACCAATCAAATGAATTTTTATATACTTAATTTTGAATCGTAACAATAGCTTCAATCCATTGCTATTAATTTGACTATTTACTTTAATATTATACTAAACTTTTAATTACTATACTACAGATTCCTGACACTAAAGAGGATCAACGATCCAGGAACCTCAGCATCCAGCCAGCCTCCGTCTAACTTTTTATCTCCAGCAGTGCAGTTTTTTTCTGATATGAAATGCTACATCGGCTTCTATCTTTCTCTGTCACCTTTCAAGCTGTAAAGGGGATAAAATACAGACAAGGGGGCCTCTGATGGCGCCGTTATTCTAAAATTTCCTCTAAAGAATTTTTTTTAGTTTTTCTTTTCCCCCATCTTTAACGATTGGAACTGAAGAAAAATATATTCTAGTCTTTTCCTGCACTTTGTAGTAGTCCATTTCAAATCTTGTGGATGGGTGTAACCAAAAACTTTATTCGCAGGGGCAATATCTAAGAACTTGATCTATAAGTTGGCATGTTTTCCCTTTTTTTCCCTTCGCGTCGCATAGAAGAAAAACTACGCATGGTACCTGAGGTTGTCTTTTCTCGTTCTTTAAATAGTTTTCTTGCAGTACATTGGTCTTACTGAGAAAAATTGTTAATGAATGAAGAAAGAAAAGCCTGCATCTAACGTATAACTAAATAAAAAGGAAGGATTTATAATAAATATCACAATATTTAGCTAATTATACCTGCAAAAAGTAAATTGAATTTATCAAAAACTGAAATCTGGATTCTTTTATCTATGTAGACTTTTCTCGGAATCCATTTTCAATTGATACAAAACTTACAAATGTTTTTTTCAGATTCATACTACATCTAATTCATACCACATTTCTTTCCTTAATATTTTTTCGTTGAAAAATAATGAATTAGATTGAAAGAAAAACAAATTTTGAATTGCTTTACTTTAAATAAAACTCATTGCATTTCATTATTTTCAAAGAAGGAATTTCTAATAATTAATATAATATATAGCTAAGTCTTTCAGTATAGATCAAATTGAATATTTTTAACATTGAAAACAATATTCTTCTACCCATATGTAATTTTTGAAATAAATGTATGTATTTTTGATTAATATAAAGTCATTAATTTTATTTCTCTAGTTTATACATTTATGTATTTTGTTTTAAAAATAGTTTGCTTCATTTAGTTCTTTGAGTTAAAACTAAAGAATTTTATTTAAAAAGATACCAAATTGTGTAAATTATCTTAAAAATAAATCGATCCTAATCTGTTTTGAATCGAAGCTATTGAGTTATTTTATTAAAAGAGTAATAAAAAATAAAGTATATACACAATCATATAGATCATATTAATTATCCTGATTTGTGGGACAAAACTTATATGAATGATCAGTATAAAAATTATTATAGTGTGCATAAATTAATTACTAAAGTAACTTAAGTATTTGAGTAGTCAATTCATAACAAAATTATTTGTATTTATTCAACTGTAGTTATTTATTTTTATGTTTAAATTTTAGACAAAATTATTTCTATTTAATATTTTAGACAATATTAATTAAATATTTTAGATATAATTATTTTTATTCTCAATATATTAAATACTTGCGTCCATTTTTTATTCCCTAATTACATATTAATAAGTCTCAAAAAATGTTATTGTAAGAATTTTTAAACTAATGAAAATTTTTGTTATTTAAGTAAATCATGCAAACTCCTTTCCACACAATATCATGATACGATGAAGCATATAACTGTAATTTAAACAAAATTAGTATGATTTGATTTAATTTAAGGTTTCACATTTTTAGATGTTATAACTACATATTTAAATTTAGGTATCAATTAATTAAATAATTTTGAATTTATTAAAAGCATTGTTATATTTTTCAAAAATTTAATTGAATGCATTAAACATAATTTCATGCACGTTTGAATAAAATGACATTTTTTAAACTATGAATTTAAATTGAAGTAAAAGACAAAGAGTAAAATTGAAGACTCGTGGTTTGCTTGTTGCTCAAATCTCTGCACACGAGGGTTAATTAAACCAGGGCCTCCAGTTTAAAGTTGGCTTCCGAACCACTGCTATGGATGTGGGGGTGTCATTTGATTGACTGGAGCTCCCGTGCTAATGCACATATCTCCTAAGTAAAATTTGAATAAGATGTTCCTAGCGAATGTTAATCTATAATAATGAGATAAGTTGGATCGAGAGCTAAGATAAGGATATCAGGATAAATTGGATGTGTGGAAACGATCGAAGGAGTCGGAAATGGGGGACTCAAACCGGCATCCCCATCAATGGCAAACCGTAGGAGAAGTATTAGATTGTGAGAGAGAAATGCGGTATAATCCCTAATCCCTAGAGCACCAAAGCACCTAAGAGCACCAGACAGTTGGCGCTTTATTAAAACAAGAAAAAGGGGCATTTTTAATATATTTGGGCATGTACAAATCAAGCAAGAACCTGGTCAGTAAGAGCAAAAAAAAAAAAAAAAAAAAAAAAACAGGAACACAATAATCATAAAACTTCGTAAATCAAAATTATCTACTGAACAAATTCATGATTATTAACACAAAACCCAATGAAAAAGTTGGGAACAATGATTAAATACTTGTTGTTAAGATAGTTACAAATAAGTAGGTAAACATGAATAATATTAGAACAATGGTAATTGAACAAATTCACGTTCAACAAATAACACAAAACTAAGATTTGATTACAAAAGAAGATTTCTACTTGATTTAAGTGTTTACAGAAAATTTTTTGGTTATAGGTTAGCATGAGTAATATTAAAAAACAATGTTGATCAGACAATATCACGTTCGACAAATAATACAGAAAACTAAGATTTAACTACAAAAGAGGATTTCTGCTGAATAAAAATTTTACAGAAAATCTGGTTGATATAAGTGAGATAAAATATAATAATTTATGTACAGAGTTCAAATTATCTGGTGAAATTTTGTTAGCGAAAACTAATTACTTGTAAAAAAATATTTACTGAAGTACAATTCAAAAAATTTTTCTGTTTAGAAAAATATTTATAATATCTAGTGAATATAAGTAGGCGAAGTAATATATATTATTTACAGAGTTCAGTTTTACAAGTTAAGCAAAATTTGTAACAATTTTGATCAAACAATGCCAAATTCGACAAATACACAAAATACAATGAATTAGATACAAGAAAAAAATTTCTGTTTAGTATAATATTTACAAAATCTGGTAGATATAAGCAAGTAAATTAAAACAAAAAATAAATAAAGCATAAGCAAATATATACAGAGGTTGATTTAGCAAGCTATGTATTAGTAGAAAATCTAGTTACGAATAAAATATTTACTCACTGCAAGTGCAGTTCAACATCTCTAAGAGTGCAAAGATGAACTAAGCAGTATATTATTTGTTAATAATTATAGCGTTGATCCTCATCAATGTTCAATATTCATAGAAAGAGTGGAATAAAATTACAATACTTGTAGTTTAGTGTAGTTAGTAAACTTTTAATCCTTATATGTTCAGGTGGTTAGCGCAATGCGTTTAACAATTTAGAGTAAACGAATAAATGAACAGCAGAATAGCATGACTGGGATGGTCATTAAATTTAATTGTGAGTCCCGTTACAGTGTGGGTGTGTTTGTATTCGTTTGTTTCCTAAAATTTATTCTAGTAAAGTAGCATAATTTTAAAATAGAATGTGAATTAAATATTGTAATTAATAGCAAAAAAAAAAAGTTTATTTAGGACCAAGTCTTTCAGAAGAGAGGAGCTTGAAAATGTAACTAGGGGTACGAAAAGGGGGAAAAACCTTCCTTCAGAGCACTGGGAAGCGAAACTTTTCTCCTTTCCCTTGGTCCCGGTCTTTGGCTGGAATGGGGAGAGAGGTCAGTCAACTTGATGACACAAGAAGGGGTTAGTGGGGGGAAGGCATCCCTCATTGCGCGGGGAAACGTAGTACTTCGTTCTTTTGGTCCTGATATTGGAGTCAGTGGTGAGAGAGGTCAAAAAATGGGGGTTGATGGATGACCTGTCACGGGGGAGGGCCGAGTGCGGGTTATTTATATTAATGAGATTTTGGTAGAATTTTTGAGATATTCTAATAATGAAATCATTAATATTTTCTATAATATATTCACGAAAGATATTAGAATTTCTGAAATAAATTGGAGCTTTAACTAACATTCTAGTAATTCTATTTTCGTAAGATTGCAATCTACAGACATATCTGGAAGCTGCATAACCCCAGACAGGTGCTGCATATTTTAAAACTGGCCGAATAAGTGCTTTATAAATTAATAGTTTATTTTCTGTGCTGATAACTGAATTTCGAGAAATTAGAGGATAGAGCACCGCTTCTATCTGTCCACTTTTTTGATTATTAGGTTTATGTGAGACAGCCATGTTAGTCTCCTGTCTAGGGTTACTCCCAGATATCTCACATTTGTAGACCAAGGAATGCTAATGTTGTTGATGGTCAGTTGGTTTGTAGGTTTTCGTTTATTGCCAAATAAAATGGCCACACATTTATCTGGGTTTATGATAATCTTCCATTTATTTAGCCAGTTCTCCAATATTGGAATATAGTGGCGTATTGGCTCCGCCGCTATTGCGTTGGAGTCTCCCGAGCTCATTATTGCAGTTTCATCTGCGAATAGAATTTTTTTACATTCGTTTGTACAGGGATGTACGCAATATATATATTAAATAGTGTTGGGCCAAGTATTGAACCCTGCGGTACATTACTCAAAATGGGGTGTTTGTCAGATTTAGAATTATTAATTTTAATCTGGAATATGCGATTATTCAAGTAGTGGGTCAAGATATTTACTATTTGTTGAGGGAAATCAAGTGTCCACAATTTAAAAATCCTCGAACCTCTGCTAGGGACGAAGGGGTGTCATTTTATTGACAGGAGCACCCGTGCGGCAGCACATATCTCCTATATAAGATGTGAAATAAAATGTTCCTGTCAGTTGTTAATCTAAGCATTCAATGAAAAAGTTTATCTATATCTGGGATAGGGGCATCAGGACACTATAGGTAAATGTGGGTGATCGAAAGAGTTGGAGTTGGTGGAATCGAACCGGTAACCCCATCACCGGCAGACCGCTGGTGTTTTATTTAAAACAAGAAAAGGACTTTTACATTAAGGGGCTTACATACTGCAGGCAAAGTGCCTGGGTAATAGTAAATTGTACATAAATAAACACAATTAACAAATGTTGAACCTTGGCCAGATACAATGCAAAATATAAAATTACAATAGTGAAGATTTCTGGAGTAAACAACATTTACAACTATTCTGAACAATAATTATTTACAACATCCGGTTAATATAGGTGAGAGAGAAAGAACAATAAGCAAATAAATGAAGATAAACGTGAAGAACAACAGCAATTTGTAGATATAAGAACAAGAAAATAAGGAATTAATAAACTAATAATTACAAAGATTGGATAAGCATATTTTAAAAAAATATGTAGTAACTAGACAATGAGGTTGATTTAATTATACGGAGTAAAAAATTTAACTGCTAACGGGTAGATTGCTGTTGGTTACCGATTTATGCTAATCAGGTTATGATAGATGTATTAAATATAATAATTAATTTACAGAGTTCTCACATATCACATTATGTGGAAGAGTTTGCAATTGATATATGACTAAAATACATAAAATAAGAGAATTAACCCAACTAGTTATTTACAGTGATAGTTTTAGTAGGTATTTATGTGTAATATTATGAGGAACAATTATGCGATAGTAATAGAAAGAAATGAAGATCTAAGGTACATGTTTGTAATGGCGATCGAAATAAATTGCGATGTCCATATTATGGTGTTTATACTCTTTTAATTGCTAAGAATTTTCCAAGTAAAGTGGCCTAGCTAACAGGAATACGGTTTAGAACAAGTAATAGTAGCTGTGTTAATAAGCAAGTTCCTCGTGAGAGAAGAGCTTGGTGATTTACTGGGGGTAAGAAAGGGGGGGGCGAGCGACCTTTCGTCGGAGCAATGGAGGCGAAAAGTTCTCTTTTCACTTGGACCCGGGTTTGGCGGGGATGTAAAGAGCGGTCAATCAACTTGCTACCGCAAGTAGGGGTTCGTAGGGGGGGAAGGCATCTCTCCAGGCGCTGGGAAGCGAGACTCGCCGCTCGCTTTGTACTGAGTATGAGAAGTCAGTAACATATTAAATAATGATCAAAAATCCAAAATAATTTGAATTTAAAGGTATTTTAAAGACATAAAGAGAAAATGTGTTTAGAACAGACTTACCGAGATTCTCATTAGTAGACATGAAAAAATATATAAAAATTTATATACAGAGCTCAGAATAATTCTGCAAATACCATATCTAACTATCAAGGAATTCTTCCGTTAAGTACAATAACTACAATATATGGATAGTATGACAAGTGTTAAAGCAAACAGAATGATAACAATTTTTACATGGATGCATTTAACAGATAAGTTATAATATAATAAACGAATTTGTGCTAAATACATGAATACATTAAATAGCTAATGAAGAAAACAAAAGTTTAAATACTTTAGAAGGAGATTTCTAGTAACAAAAGTTACATGATAATCTAATACTTAAAATTGATATAAGGGAAATAATTTATTTACAGGGTTAGTAAATTAGTGTGAGATACATAATACTGAGAATAATTTGTATAAAGTAATATATTTATAAAGTATAAGTAAAAAGGCAAGTGAAATAAGGCCAGTAAGATAAAAGAATATTCACAAATGTACATTTACAAACAAAATAAAAACATTTTTTTAACAAAGAGTTATTTAACAGATATATTTCCATATGTGATAAAAGGTATTTGCGCTATTAAGTCACAATTTCACTGAATAATCCATGGAGAACACTAAAGTTTAATAACTACAGAAGTGGATTTCCACTAAATAGGAGATCCAGGGAAGATCTAGTACATATAATAAGCAATAAGGGATAAAATTATTTACAAAGTTAATAATTGGTGTGTAATACATTCACAAAGATTTTCATATAATGTAATATTTACAAAATGTAAATAGAACGAACAGTGAGATATAGTCATTATGATATAAGGAATATTCCAAATTGTTCATTTAATAGTTCAATATTTATGATAGATTCAATTACGAATGAGTATTTATACATTGTAAGTGTAATTCAACATCACAGAGTGCAGTAAGGATTTAGGGAGTATAAAGTTTTCCGATCCTAAGTATCTGTAATCTTGTCAAGTTTTATACGACGTAAAAGTAGGGTGAAGATGAATTTATATATTTTAATATTAGCTTATTAAGTAGACTTGACTGCCTATATGTGCAAGTGATAGCGCGCATTGCATTGATAATCAGAAGTAATATAAGGGAGATGTTAGCAGCGTTGCAAGGTCATGGTTTACCACAGTATGAATTGTGTAGGCTATATAAATGTGTGGAAAATTTATAAACGTTTTATTTTTAGAGGTTATTATTATTATTATTATTTTATTTTTATTTTTCAGAGTGACGTATACTAATTAAAATTAGGTGTGATTAGTAGTTTGGAATAAAAGTAACAGCTAGGTTTATCATTGAACAAGTCCCCCAGAAAAGAGGAGCTTCGTGTTTCTAGAAAAGGTACGTATAGGGGGGGAAACCCTTCCTTCGGCGCATTTGGAGGCGAAAGTAAAACCTTTGCGCAGCAATGCGCATTGCGGCAGCAATGCGGGAAGAGGTTAGTCAACCTGCTAAGGCAAGTAGGGGTTAGTTGCGGGGGGAAGGCATTCCTCTTTGAAGTGGAAAGCGAAACACACCGCTCCGTTAGTCCCGGTCATAAAGAAGAGAATTTTCGAAAGGAAATTTGGAATTGAACACAAAGATCTTTAAGTAATTTAGTTAAAATGTCTCAAAAGTGTTCATGTATACACTATCATATATGTATAATGTATATATATATATGCACACACATACAATGAAATTATAATTCTTTTAATTTTTATTTATTAAATTATAATTCTTTTTAATTTTTATTTATTTATTTTTCCAAAATACATAAGTACACACAGGCGTATATTATAAACTAATTAACAAATTTTCCAAGTACGGTTCTTGGTTTTTTTCTATTACAAGGTTCATTGACATTATATTCAGGTTGTATATTTATAAGAGAGTTATTTATATTATTGAGATTTTGATGGAATCTTTGCGCTATTCTAATAATAAATTCATTAATACTTTCTATATTGTATTCACGAAAGATGTTTGAATTTCGGAAGTATATTGGTGCTTTGACTAGCATTCTAATTACTCTATTTTCATATAATTGCAATCTTCATATATATCTGGAGGCTGCATAGCCCCAGACAGGTGCTGCATAAGTTAGAACTGGTCTAATGAGTGCTTTATAGATAAGTTTTTTATTGTCAGTGCTAATTACTGGAATTAGAGGATAGAGCACTGCTTCAATCTGTCTGCTTTTTTTAATTGTTAGATTTATATGAGGTAACCATGTTAGCCTCCTGTCTAGGGTCACTCCCAGATATTTCACGTTTGAGGACCATGGTATGCTGGTGTTGTTTATAGTTAGTTGATTTGTGTGCTTACATTTGTTTCCAAATAAAATGGCAACACATTTATCTGGGTTTATACTCTGATCTTCTATTTATCTAACCAGTTATCCAGTATTGACGTATTGGCTCTGCCACCATGGCGTTGGAATCCCCTGAGCTCATTATAGCAGTATCATCCGCGAATAGAAAGTTTGTGATATTTGCAAATACGGGGACGAACCACTGCTAACATCCACACCCCAGGTTCCATTCGAACCCACAAAACTGTTGAACGAAATTCGTTCAGCTGCCAGCTCAGCGTTCAAGACACGATTATCTTGGAACTTTTTTCTCATATTAAGTATGGGATTAATTTTTAAAATATTTAGGAAAGTAAATAAAAATGATATTTGTACTTCGAATATTTTCCTGCATTCTTTACACTTTTTTTTAAAAATCTTAAAAGATAATTTACTTACTTTTTTTATCTTAATAGAATTTTACTTTAATTAGTGAAAAAAATAAGGATATATTTTAATAATTCTTATTAAATGACAAAGAAAATATTTATATGCTTAAATTTGTCCCTTCACTTTATTTTATAATTTCAAATCATATATTACGAAAACTAATTTTTACAAAATAATAAAATCTAGTTAAAAATAATAGAATTTCCAGAACAATAACATGTAAAAAAAGTATAACGCAACTAGTAAATAACCAATTTTTCATAACATTATTTAAAAATAATAATATAAAACAATATATTCTTAGCTTATTTTGGTGATTAAAATATTTGTAAATGATCCCGCGCACGCGTTGTGTCTCAGTGTAAAAAGTAATCTTGATAACAAAAATATTTACATTATCATGTATGTCAAATGATAAGAACTAATAATTAAGGAAATATTGAAGTATTAAAGCAATTTCTTTGAAAAAGATCTCAAAGAAAAAACTCTCAACCGAATAACAATACACCATGTAGCTCGTATCGAAAGTACTTTTCTTATAATAGAATAAATATATGCAGTAGATATAGAATGGCAGCTGTGTTTCGATGCTTTGTAAGAAGTTCAAGACGATAACATTACTTCCATAACTGATAAAAGGAAATTTTAGATAAGTATATTTTGCAAACCATTCTGTTCATATAAGATTAATTTTGCTTAGCGCATGTGCATTGATGCGTAGAAATGAAACCGAAATAAATGTTTGCTCTTCATTTACATAATGATTTAATTTTAATTCAGAAAAAGCTGGAAAGATTGATAGATTAATCATAAACTTTACTTTGCTTCATTAAATATTAAAGTTTGCTTAAATAAGATGTGTTGATGTAGTTGCTCAAAAAAACTTTGTTCATCTAGTTATAATTATTTATTGAAAAAAGATACATATAAATGAAAGTATTTAGTAAAGTTGCATCACTGCAAATAAGTATCCCTAGATCTGAATTTGGGCCAATTTGCTTATAATCGACACGAATTCAACATCAATTTAAGGCTTCAAGTACATAAATAATTTTAATGTTTAATAAACTGAAAGATGTTCAGTAAGGAAAGGAAATATTTATTCACTAATTTGACATTAATTTAAAAATCTCAAGTATATATAATTGCAGTGTTAAATAAACTAAAGGATGTGTAATAAGGGAGGGAGTAGTCATTCACACCCTGACAGTTTTTGTTCTCTGAAAAGTGCTTAAAAGCAGAAAATTAAAATATGTAGATCTATTATGGTTATCCTAAATTTATTTATAATAAATTCCTAAGATTACATTTAGAATTGAATATTTGCCTTAATTATGAATGAATTGCAAATTTTTTTTCACCAAATATTACTGTTTGGTTTCATTTGTTTATCGTTCAAGGGATAATTTCTTGCACATGAGGCCTAATTAAACCGGGATATATAATTTAAAATGGACTTCGAACCACTGCGAAATATTTTAATAGAATAAAATATTTTACGCCATCATTTTTTGAACGCTTGTCAAGCGAATGGATACTTTTTGAAACACATTTTATGAAATGAAGGAACTAAAACAATTATCTTCTGAAAATAATAAGCGATTTTATCACCCATATAAAAATTTCGAGTGGAAAAGTAACATAAAGGTATTAGAAAAGTTTTCCTTGTTGAAAGAATAGCTTAACAAGAAAAAATCAAAATACATTTCTGAAATTTTATCAGTCAAATGACTTTCCACATACTTAATTTTGAATGTTAACAATAGCTTCAATATCCAATGTTTATTTTTTTTTAATTTGACTTTTAACTGATTCCATACTAAATTTTTAATTACTATAACAAAAATGAAAAAAAAATACAAAATAGTGTACTTATTTCAGCTTAAAATATATAAGAAAATTATTAGTAAGTGACTGTATCACACATTACTTAGAACTTTTAAAATTTCTTTTAACTGCTAATAAATTCGTATATTTCTTCACTCAAAATTAAATATGTGTGTAGAAAGTTTGAAGACAAAAAGCTGATGGAATATTTAAGTATAATGTATTTAAAATTAAATTAAAAATGTTTAGCAAGATCGATAAATTAAGAATTAATTCATTTTCAATATAGATTTATAACTAATTATCAAAAAGTTTTAATGACTAATTTTCAAAAATATTTAATTTTTAAATTTTACAATTCGATTTTATTCTAGATACTGAAAAAAAGTAACAGAGAGCATTGTAATTAAATGCATAATTCTTTCTAAAATGAATTTTAAAAATACCAAATTAGACTAAAATAAGCAAACATCTAACTTTAGACAATAAGTCTTAAGTAAAACGTTTTTTTTATTTGGTTTAATATATCTGTGTGAAACAATATTTATTCCGGAAAATCATCATAGAGTGCAACTAGTATTTCTTACACAGTTGCACACATTGATAATCCACTGGGACATGAAAAAGGTTAAAATTTAATACTCAAAATACTTATAAAACAAAGAATTGGCGAAAAAAAAACAAATATGAATTTTTAAAAAATTGCAAAAATAAACATAACATAATGCACACCTGATTATTTATTTTAAAATTTAATTCTTATTAGTCCTGATAAAATTTAAAAAAAAAAAAAAAAAAAAAAAAAAAACTGAGCAACATAAAAACGATATAATATAAACTTCATGAATAATTAATTATAAGGAAAACGACAATATGCATGCAATTGTCAATAATAAACAAACACTGAAAATTGTTGTCTTCAACTAATTGACTGAGTTTCTACAAAAGTCATTTAAAAATCTTATGAAACTTCAAATAAAATGGTTGATAAATTAAAAAAATTATAAAAATGGAAATTTAGGAAAAACAAATGAAAGATAATTCATAACATTTTACAATAATTATTGACAACATTTTTAACGTAATTATTCCAATTCAATACTTAAAGTAATAATATATTTATATTTCTTATGATTTAGTTTTGCAAATTAAGTATTTTGTTTTGTTCGTTTCTAACATTTTTTAAGTGTACTATTGTAATAAATTAAGATATTTTTTTTAAAAATTTAATCATTTAAATAAAGAAATGAGCTTTTAAATTTGCCTTCTTTAAAATCAAAAATGTAATCTTGGAAAAAAAATTCTGTTCAGTTTTTATTATATTTATTACAATAATTTAATTCAGATATAACACAAATATTAAAATCTTCCAAACAATTATCAAATATTTATATAATATCAAGTAGTGTAATTCAAATAAATTGAACGTTTGTCAAAATAAATACTAAAAACTGTAGTATTTAGATCGCCATAACGGACACGAAACAGCTTTCCTCAATAACGAAGAACTCATCATAGCAGCGCGTGAGCATTCTTTTTAGGGGCTGTTGTTGATCTGCATTGTGTGGAATGGAGAATTCATCACAGAAAGTGTAGTGGTTGCCGGCTGGCTGATGACTGAGGTACATGGATCGTTGATCCTCTACCCTCTAGGCTAGCTAGAGTGAAGTATACCAGAATGAAATTTCCATGAGCAGGCCTTGTCTTTAGGGGGTATTGGCCCCACCCAACAAAAGCCAATTTTATATTATTTATCGCCAACGAGTCAATAGAGGATGCTTTGTTGCTGCAATTTTGGCGAGGAATGTATCATTTTTATAGGGTTGCCATTTTTTGTATTATATAAATATCGCTCAGAATCACGATAATGTTGTCGTTTGGTATGTGGACAAATATAGTAAGAGGAAAGAAGCCTTGGCTTCTTTCCTTAACAAACAAAAATTAGAACTTTTATTTTATAACACACACACATATATACATATATATACATATATATATATATATATATATATATATATATATATATATATGTGTATATATATATATATATATATATATATATATATATATATATATATATATATATATATATATATATATATATATATATATATATATATATATATATATATATATATATATATATATATATATATATATATATATATATATATATATATATATATATATATATATATATATATATATATATATATATATATATATATATATATATATATATATATATATATATATATATATATATATATATATATATATATATATATATATATATATATATGTATATATATATATATATATATATATATATATATATATATATATATATATATATATATAATGGAATAGAATAGAATAGATCTACAAGATGTCAATATGATCATTATGTGACTGTAGCTAGATACAACAAACAGATAACAACTGAGCTAGGTTCAGCATCGGATAAGGAAGATGCGGGTTTGTTTCTCCTTTCAGGGATTTACTGTCGCTAAGTTGCCACAAACATAATTTTTATTATTATATATTTATTATTATTATTATAAACAACAATTAAAAACAAAAAAAACAAACATTTATATCGAGTTTATGAAAACTTAACCTTTATAACGTGTTTTATATATTTTAATTCTTATTCTAATGAAATATTGCTATTTCAAATAAGAGTTCGTATTTAAATATCTTTTTTAAACATTCTATATTAACTGTGCTAGAATATGACTGTTTTTTTCATATGATGACCATTTCAGAACATGTTTTGGAGTGTTTGTGTTACTTTTTAATTTAATTTAAGAATGAAATACGATCAATTATATAAGTCAATTTAAATCCAAATTACAAAATTATATAATTTTGTAATATTTTTAAAATTTTTATATTTCTTTAACTATTCTTGTGTTTTAGTTGGAATATTCTGCCTAAGTATCAGTTTAAAGAATTCTTGGAATTTTCTTTTTTGAAGGAAACCATATGATAATGATATGAAACCATGTAAGGATACAACATTGAATACCATTTGGGTAAAATATATTATTTTCCTTCTTCAAGAAATAAACAAAAAATGACGGTTTGTATCTCTATCCATTTCAGAATCTTGAAGAGTATAAGTTAGTAACACATTGTTTTCTTTTTGAGCTGAAAATGAATGCCAAATGTTAAAAAATTAAGATTTCAAAGTAAAATAATATATATATTGAGGGAAAGAACTTATCTATATCTTGTTGCACACAAAAATGTTTGCTACAAAACTAGCTACTTCAAGGAATTCATTTTGAGTTAGTTTATACTGTTCATGTTAATGTATCAAAAAACAAGGTCATGGTTTATATCAATGTAATCACATGGGAAAATTGCAGTAAATGGAAATTGCCTGTGGTGTTGTAAAATGAAAAATATTTATAGGATTGCTATTTCAGGGGATTTATAGCTGTGATTTGGCATATATCCCATAGAAATTTAACTAAATTTTCATAATTACTGAATTAATTTGAGTTCTTGAAATTAATTTATAATAAATTGAGAGAATTTGTAAAAGATATTCTCACCAAGAGAAATATCCATTTGATGAGTGGGGATTTAATTATCAAAATAAGATATGTGGAAAATCAGTTTTAATAACAATTACTTCTGAATTTAAATGAGTGAAATTACATATTGAACTAATAAAAATCATATCAGAATAGCAAGTTTTTAAGAAAGTTGCTAGCAGATTTTCAAAAATAAACTAATGAAATATAATTTTACAGTTATCAACTAAATTAATAAGTGTGACTTTAAAGGCCTTTTTTTTATATAAATAACATCATTTACAGTTAATGTAAACTCAATGTAGATTCATCTTAAGTATAAAAAATAAATTAAGTTCAAATTAATGTAATTAAATAATAAATAAAGCCTCATTGACATCCATATTGAATATAAACATACAATTTTTTGAATATTTTTTTTATGTTGGCCACTGAAAAATTGCCATTGTTCTTGTAATATTCAATTAAATATCGTAAACCTGGAACAGTTCACAAACTCAGTTATAAGATATACCATTTCAACAAGTAGAGAAGAAATGAATAATAAAGTTTGCAAGACAATTTTTATATGATAATTTTATTATTTCCCTCAGATTTTAGAATTTGGAAATTACTCAATGTGGAAAAATCTGTGATTAGTTTCTTTAATCATAAAAAAAAAAAATGCTGCACAAAATATCAGGCCAAAACCGAAAATTCTTTTAATATAGTACAGTACTAAACTTTCTTTATGAAGAGCATATGTATAGGTATATGTTCATAAGATTTTAATCTAACAATTGGAATAACAGCAAATATAAATAGAATAAATGACTTTCGTGTGTTACTTTGTTTAAAAGAAAGCATAAAAAATTAAAAAGTTCTATATTTTTCTCCATTTCTGTAGACACAATTATTATCAGAATTTTATTTTTCATCTAGTAATAATTTTACCATGAGTAAAACATTAGTTTTCATCTATCAAAAGTACAGTTAACTGATATAATGCTCCCAGTAGATCTACCTTAAAATTTTTTTGAATGTTAAATTCATCATGGCTTTTTAACTAAAATTTGTAGGAACGTTTACGGATTTTGGGGCATTATAAGGAAAAGTCTGGTTTGAGTACCAGGCTATCAACTTTTCAAACTGCTCTTCAGTTAGGGGAGTTTAAGACAAAATCTAAACAATCTACATAATTAGTTGAATTTAAAATCCTAGTAAAAGAAAAATTACAGCTTAAGAAAAAAAAATCGATAGGATTGTTTTTGATTTTTATGTATATGTTAGAACATAACATAATATAATTGCTGTTGATGAAAAGTTTCCGAACGTAAACCAAACATATAGGGAAAGAAATTTTTCATTTATACTTTTTATAGAATAAATACTATAGTTAATTGGTCCAGTTAATTCTTTTATATGAATAAATATGTTTTATTTTAAATAATTATAAATAAGACAATTTTTATTAAGCTATTATAAGTGTAACTGTAACTAAACTACACATTTGCTATTGCTTTTCTTTTATGTACTGTTTCTGCTGTAGTTTTTAAATGTAACAAAGAAATAACTTAGTGAAAATTGGAGAATATTTCTGCAGGTTCTTCTGTATTATCATATTTAAGATTTAAAATGCAAATAAAGCCAACAATATTAGTTTTTAAATGAAAGAAATGTGTATGAAAAATTAATTCGATTGAACACTAGAAAACAAAGAAATAGTTACACAATCTTTTATAATCGTACATAATTTCTAAATGTTTATAATTCCAGAAATTTATTAACGTTGGTTCATTGATGAATAAATGCAATTGCAAATATTAAATTAGTTTTCTGACAGTATACAAAAATAAAAAGTTCGAATGTTCACTTGCAAGCAAATGTAAACTTCGACTTGTGTAGAAATTAATGGTAATAAAAGAAGTATTTTTTAATAATTATCTGTAAAACCTTCCTAATACTTTTGACCATTTATAAATAAGCCCAGATTTGCCAGGTATCATAATCTATTTGGACAATTTTAGTGCTAGTTGAATAAAACATTCCTAAACTTAGTCATTCTACATAATAAAATTATAAAATGCTTCTCAAATTTTCTGTTTGGAATAAGTAAAATGCCTTATTAAAAATGTTTCTTAATTTTGCTAAACTGTAGCTAGTTTCTACAAGTAAAACAAAAATATTTTTGAATTTACTATATATATATATATATATATATATATATATTGTAAATATTAATATAACTACTTGTATACATTTAGTAATGCTCTGAGGACATTTTAATTTTTAGAAACATGTTGAATAAACTTCTGTTTATGCAAGTAAAACATTATTAAAATTACTAAAATAATTAAGTTTGAATTTTATATGTTGCAACTAATAAAAATTTGTTATACGTAACAAAAATCTTCCAACTTGACATTTTGTAGGAATTTATAAAAACTATTTCCTTCTAATTTGAATATTAAGTTTTACAGGAAGCATGTCATTAATAAGTGCTTATTAATATGTATTTAACAGATTAAAGTCCCAATAATACTTATCTGAACTTTACTGTTATAACTTGAATTTTTTCCAAAAACTTTTATCATTGTTTGCTTATAAATGAATAGTTGCATAGCAGAATATAATGTTAAAAATCAACATATAATTAAAAAAATTTTTTTTGAATAACTTGGGACTTCTTTTAACAATTCCATTTTTGTTGAAGGATTATTTAATAAAATTGTCTCCAAGAAATTGATAAAAAAAATTTTCATTATATCATTTTAAAGCTCAGGTTTCCCATTTAATAATTTTCTGTGATAGCTGAAACATGTACTTTTATTTTATTGTTTTTAAAATAACATTAAATGTATGTGAATTTGAAATTATCTACTATACTTTCAAATTTAGATCATTATAGTAACAGATTACAATTCATTTTATTATGATTATTAAGAGATCAACATTATTTAACTTCTATACATGAAATCATTGTGGCATTTTTCAAGACAATTTTGTAAATGAATACACATATTAATTTATGTTTTACATCATATTAAAAAATCTAATATATTAAAGAAAAATTTTAATTATAAATTTATTTCTATAAACAGTGATATATAATATTCCATTCAAAGTATTTCTGAGTTTTGAAACTGATGGATTATAATTTAATTGTATCTATAAATTTGGACTTTCAGCTACCTATTTATTTATTTTTTAAATTGCTTGATGGTCTGAAATTCCTTTTTTGATGTGAGTAATGTATTTCTGCACATCTTTTTTATATTGGATTTGTAGTTTTTTCTTTACATTTAGGAAAGAAATGATAATATTCCTGCTATATATTATAAACATTAAGTATAATGTTTTTTTTCTGTACATTGTGTTCATTTATACATACTTATAAGAACGAAGTTTCAATTATAGCATGCAAACTGAAATCAATAAAAGGTGTTAGGTGTCTCTTATACACAGATGATCTTGTCAATTGGACAGAGCATTACTTTAACTCCATTTTAAATAAAATATTAAAAATTGTGGTCATTTCGACTAAACGAAACAACATGAAGATAAATCTTGATAGTAAGAAATTTTTATAAATTTTTTCTATTACTCATCAACCCTTCATGCCACTCCTTTTCTTTGAAGAGAATTTAATGCTGACCACCAAAAACTTTAAATACCTTGGGCATAACATTCAATAGAAAACTTTCTGTAGGCTCATGTGGAGGACACAATAATTTGAGCATTGAAGAGATTCACTTTTGAAGATTGAGGCAGGTTCTAAAATGGGCTGCTACTTTTTTAAACTTATATTTACAATTTTTTTATTATTTATTTGACAGACTTGGTACTTAAATTTCATTTGAAATTTATTTAATTTATTTCAGCTATTTATTTTTTACTTTTGATACATTTTGAAAAGGTTTTAGTGAAATTATAACCCAAATATTTTTATTATCATGCACTAAGTTTTAAATCAAAATAATTTGTATTATATTTCTGTATCATATAAATAAATAAAAATTTGATTGTATGTTTGTGATGAATTACGTTTTTAAAACAAATAAATGGAATAAACTATATATATTTTTTGATTTATTTTATATTTTGGCAATATCACTCTAAAGAAATCTTCCTCATTTCTTAGAGTATTTTTCTCTGCATGGTCTAAGTAATTTCTGTTTTTAATGTAATTTAGTTTTTGTGTAATATTCTTCTATTATCATTAATGTAGATGCTTCCATTTTCAGAAGTGTGAAGTTCTTTGCATTATTTTTCAAGAATTTCAAAATGAAGATTTTGCATACAAAGTATATTTATTCAATTTTGCTAATATGTGTAAGTAATTTTGGAGTTGTCTGTGATTGATTGATAACTATATAATGCCTTATAATTTAACTTTTTTAAGTATATTTTTCTTGTAATTATTAACTTTAACTAGATTCTCATCCAGAAAATACAATGTTGTTGCAGACTTAAACAGGTATGCAGACATGTTCTGGACATTGTGTATATTTTCCTAAAAGATATTGTTCACTCAGGGAGGAGAGTGTGTGGCAATTACCTTGCTAACTACCCAAAAATGTTTTAACTGAACTCACAGTGATCTGAACTTCCTTGAACTGAATTAAAGTGATTTGCACTTAAATATTATAAAACTCAGAAGTGAATTGCTCATCTCATATTTCTACTTGTTGTTTTATATTTAATAAAATGTTTCCTACTTTATTTCAATTTAATTAATAACTGTTGAACACTTAAAACACTGAAACATGTTATTCATTTTCTAGTTATAAAATTACTCTTACAAGTAATTTGCTTACTGCAGTTATTTTTGCTTTTGCTGCATTTTGAAATGGTTTTACTTAAATGATAGCAAATATTTTTGGATAGTTGTTATTAAAATGTATTTCTTTAAATTATAAATAAAAACTGCTTAATTTTTATTTTTGTGGGAATAATGGTTTGTCACTTAACAGTCATTTTTTCCACAGGAAGATGGATTAGACTGTATGTTTGTGGAAGTAAGTTTTAAAATGTATAAAAGAAATGGATAAATATTTTTTATTCATTTAATATTCAAGATATGCCTGTCAAGTTTCTATTTCATTTTTACCAGTTTGCTCTCAAAAGTGGCAGATTTGGCTGTACACTTCTATCCATATGCACCCAAAACAAGAAAAAAAGCTTTAATTAAAAATTTTCCTTTGTCTTTCTACATAATGTTTTTTCTCATTTTTTTCATTCCAAAGCATAGAATTTGTACAACCATATCTGGTTGTTGATTTATAATGCTTTAAAAAAAATTCAAAGCACAGCTTGTGCATTTTGGACCTTGCTTCACAAGATCCATCCAACTAAGTATCTTAAACATTCTTCATTTCATCATTTTCAATTTTACCAGTTTCTCTTAATATTGTTAATTGTATATATATATATATATATATTTATTTATATATATATATATATATATATATATATATATATATATATATATATATATATATATATATATATATATATATATATATATAATGTTTGGTTTATGAGTTTATTTATTTTTATTGTGTGCATTTTTTAAGTTGTTTTAAAAAATAATTACTTGAAATATTTAAATTTGATTTTCTTTTTGTTTTAAAATTTAATTTGTTAATACTGCTGATATTTTGTTATAAGTTTAATTTCTTTTAACTATTTAAAAGTCAACTTAAAATGATTTTTTTAATATATAATTTTAAATTATTGTATGATTTGATTTTTTAATATTTTTATAATTTAACACATGTCGTTTACATTATTTGTTAAGAAATCAGAAGAGCTTTTTTCAATTTTATAAATGGTTTTCATATATTGACAGCAAAACATTTTACATTGTATGTTAAAAAATCTTCCATAAGAGAACATTATAATTTTTGGCTTATATATGATATTTTTCTTATTGCATTTACTATATGGATTATTTTTTTATTTATTAATTTTTTCTGTAGGAAAAAGGATAAATTATCACTTTAAAAAATTGTTTTGTATAATTTGATGTTGTCCATTGCATATTTTAATCAACAAAAAAATATTTATTCCTTGTAATGATCTTCTGATGTATTTACTGACAACTAATGTTTTTCTTATATTTATTTCTTTTGCAGAGAATTTTAAATTATTATTTAATTTTAGTTTTATATAATGTGATATTAAAAATGTGATTTTTTCCTCTTAAAGGATGATGTCTGAAGAATTTACAAATTTTCTCCATGTTAAAGTTTTGCTGTATAAAAATTCATTTTATAACACATTCACATTATTGGAAATGTTTTCAGTTAAAATAAGTGAAAATTTAATCCTATTTTTTGCAAAGAAATAGAACACTTTTAGTGAATGAAAATACTACTTTAATGAATTCTCAGTTAAAGAAAGTTATTTTTTATTAAATCCTTGAAATTATATCTTTTATTATTGTTATTTGTGTGTTTTTCTGTTATTTTACTTTTGGTTCATTCATTTTACAAATTTTATGCATTGTTTTCTTATGTATACCTTGAACTTGTCTTATTAAATTTTAATGAGTATGTTATTAAATTTTTAGATCACAATAATGTAAAATCTTCCATTATACCTTAAGTGTCTGTTAATTTTTTTCAATAGATATAAATTCAAGTTTATTTCAATGCAGTACATTTTATTAATTTTTAAATTATTTTTTTAATGTTTCTTCTTGTTTGTTTGAAAGACAAGATAATAAAATATATTTCCAAATTTATTTCATTTGATTCAGTCAGTTATTTTTACTTTTGATACATTTCTTTAGTGAAATGATAATGCAAATATTTTTATTATCATCCACTAAATTTGTATTCAAAAAAATTTGTATTAAATTTCCGTTAAATATAAATAACGATTGCATTGTTTGTCGATTTGCGATAAATTACTTTTTTAAAACAAATGAATGAAATAAACTATTTTTATTAGCATGCACTAAAATTTTTAAATTTCTATATGGTTTTAGTATATTTCTGTAAAATGTCTATAAATGATTAAATGTTTTGTATATTTGTGAGAAACTTCTTTAAAACAAGTAAATGGAATAAACTGGATTATTATTTTTTTATTTATTTAATATTTTGTTATTATTCTAGAGATCTGCCCTTCTTTGTTTTAAGAATTTTTCTCTCCATGGGCTAAGTAATTAATCTTTTTAGTAAAAGTTAGATTATTCCATTCTATTATCATCAATTTAGACTCTTCCATTATAATATAAGTGCTTGGCAATATTTTTTCTAGAGATTCAAGTACAAGAATTTTTTATACATAGTATATTGTCTTAAATTTTGCCAGTCTATATAATTTAGGAGATATGTGTTGTTTTATGGCTAATTTATTCCTTGAGATTAATTAACCTTTTAATTACATTTTTTTTTCATGTAAGTATTGACTTTATGTTTGAATGCCTAGGTTACTAAATTTCCTTAACAAATTACTTAATTTTTTCATTCATTTATTTTTTCTTTTGATACATTTAAAAAAGATTTGCTTGATTTTCTTAGAAACTATGCTTTTAAAATATATATGGGAAATAAAATGGATAAATTTTTTTTTAATATTTCATCAATATAGATACAAAATTTCCACTTCCTTCTTAGGGTTTTTTTCTTCATTTCATGAGAGATTTGGCCATACACCCCTATCTGAATATTTCCAAAACAAGGAAAAAACATAAATTTTAAATTTTTTTCTTCTCTTTTAAATGTTCCCTTCTTTTTTAAGCATTGTCACTGTCAGTTACTTTTCATTGCAAATCATCAAATTTATAGAAGCATAACTAGTTAATTTATAACATCATAAGAGATTTATTCCAAGAATTTTAAAATGCATGACTGTCTTTATTTCATCTTTTGTTTTACTAGTTTCTGTCTTTTACTACTGTTAATTGTGTATTTTTCTGTTATTTTATATTTGGTGTGATGACTTGTTTTCTTTTATATGCGAATTCTTTTAATTGCTTAACTACCTCTTCTTAAATATTTAAATTATTTCTTTTTTTGCCCACTTCATTTTTCATTTAATTTTTATTAACTTATTTTCTTACATATATTTAAGTATTTTTTAAGTTAAAGAAAATATCTCTGACATTGCTGTGTGATTTTGTTTTCATTTAACATCTAGACTAAATTATTTATTTTAAAATAAACGAATATACTTGCTTATTTTAAGAAATGCTTTTAAGCAATCGTTTTCATATTGTAAATTATATGTCTTCCGTAAAAATAACATAAAAAGTGCTCTCATTCTAATATTTTGTTGATATTCCACACACACACACACAAAATTTACTTGAAGCCATTGACTAGAGCGACTCCATAAATACCACGAGAAAAAGAAATCTCACATCTATGATTCGACTGTACATTATAACCACTTATAGATCTAACTATATATATTATGTAAAAGGTATAATTTCTCAGTTTAGTTATTTTTATCAAAACTAGGACATGCTTTACAGCTGCCATTTATAAATCATTTTAAAAGAATGTGCAAAATTATTCTAGTATTGTTCCTATTTGTTCATTTTTTGTGAACTGATTTTATTTCATATTTCTAACTTTGGAAAAATAAAATTATTATTTAAATTAAATTTTTATAATGTATAAGGAAAGAATATCTTCTCAAAAGACTACATATAAAATATTTTCAAATCCTGTAGTTAATTTTGCTCATCCAAATTTATATCAAACACTGATATTTTGATAGTACTTTCTGTTAGATAAATAAGACTAGTATTATTTGTAAAAACAAGACAAAACACATTTTGCTGTCTAAAAACAGAAATTTTATTAAATTTTAATGAAAGAAAATCTTTGACAAACCTTTTCAATTGTAGAAAATTTGAATGAGGCTATGTTTAATTGTAAAATACCTCATTGAAATTCTATTGTGTTCTACATAGTTTATAGCAACAGTAAATGTACATTAAGCATTATTTTTACATCTCAGTTAGTGCCAACTTCATTACAAACTATGGATTATTTTCCAAAAATATTTAACTGCTTGCTATTAATTTGTTGTCAGTAAATGACAGTTTCCCTCTGGAATAATTAAAGTGATATTTTGGAATAGTTGTAAACTGAAATATTGAGTACTGTAAAAGAATACGAGTGACAAAAATCTTTTGTTCACACAAGCATTGCTTATATGAGAATTCAAAGGCTTTTGCTATTTTTCTTTTAATATGAATTGAATTTGTTTTATATTTATATAGAATTCCAATTATACAATTTATTTAATTTATATGAAATAATATAAATAATTTTATTTACAATATCCCAAATTTCTCACTTAATTTTTATTTTATTATTATTATTTTTTTTTTTTTGAAAAAAAGTCATAAAATTTTTTTTTATATATAGGCAGGAGAAAATTATTGTCTTCTTAAATATATTAACTTAAATAAATAGTCATTTAATAACCTAAACTTATTCAAGAATAATATACTAGATTGACACTTTCAAATTTTAAAGTGGTAGTTTTGCTCATTTTGAAAGAAATATCATTGAAAATAACAACTCAGCAAATTAATTGAGCTCAAAAGCTTTCAGTGTTTGTTGTATATTTGACAATTGTATGCATATTGTTATTTTCTCTTTATAACTACTCATGAAGTTTATTTATATACTTTTGTGTTGTTCATTGTATTTCACGTTTTTAATTTCATCAAAATTGATATGAATAATTTTCAAATAAATATAAAGGGTGCATTATTTTATATTTATTTTTGCAGTTTCATAAAAATTCATATTTGTTTTTTCCTATTACTTTCTTTTATGAGTATATTAAGTATCAAATTTTAATATTTTCCATGTCTCAGTGGATCAATTTGTGCTATTGTCTACAAAGTACTAGTTGCACTCTATGATGATTTTCCAGGACAAATGTTTAAAATATTTTAAACCAAAAAAAAAAAAATGTTTTACTGAAAACTGATATGTAAACTTTGATGTATTCATATTTTAATCTAATTTTGTACTTTTAAATTTTTTTAGCAAAAAACTATATATTTAATTACCATAGTAAACTTCCTTTTCAGTATCTGGAATAAAATTGAATTGTAAATTTTTAAAATTAAATACTTTTTGTTTAATACTTTGTGATAATTAATCACATATGTTGTATGAATATTATAAATTGCGTTTTAATGTATTGATCATGCTAAAAGTAATTTATTTTAAATACAGTGTACTTAAATTTTCTGTTTGTGTTTTTAATCTTCAAACTTCCTACATGTGTATTAATTTTTGAGAGAACAAAAATGTGAATTTATTTACAACTAACAAAAATTTATAAATTTCTGAATAATGTGATAATTAGTCAAATACTAATAATTTTCTTACTTCCAATCTGAAATTTTTAAGCTGAACTAAATACACAATTTTCTGTTTCTTTCTTCTTTTTTTGCTATAGGAATAAAAAATTTAGTATGGAATCAGCAAATAGTCAAATTAAAAATATAACTATGGATATTGAAACTATTGTTAACATTCAAAATTAAGTATATGGAAATTCATTTGATTGGTAAAATTCCTCAAATGTATTTTGAATTTTTTTCTTGTTATGCTATTATTCTTTGAACACAGAAAATTAGTATGTTTGTATTACTGTTCAACTATGTTTTGATAAGAGTTGATAAAATTGTTTATTCTTTTCAGAAGATCATTGTTTTAGTTCATTCTGTTCATAAAATGTGTTTCAAAACATATCCATTTGCTTGATAAAATTCAAAAAGTGATGTCGTAAAATAATTTATACTTATTTAATTAAACCAATTTAAACTTTGTTTAATTTAAATAAATATGAAAACAAAAAATTTACTTAATAAATGCATTTTCTAAGACTTTCATAAATTTAAGTCATCAATTTTTAATAAAAAGACTTACTTTTGAAAATAGATTAATCAAATATTTGCTGAAAAGATATATTTTCCATTAAACACATTTCCCCTCAGAACTTATTTCAATTACTTTTAGAAAAATTTAACTTTATTATATAAGAAATTCTTTAATATCAACTGACACTTTTCCATAAAAAATAGTTTTATTTTGTATTAAGTATTTTCCTTATAGTTTAAGGATTTATTTATAACATAATAATAGATTCATATGCTTACAGCATTTTTTTTTATAATTTATATACTTTTGTAACAATTTAACATAAGAAATTTTCAAACACCATTTTAAGAAGTAAAATATTGTTTACTATTGAAAATATAATTTTTTTGTTTTATGTTTGATTGTATTTTGATTTTTTTTTTCAATTTATTTGGGTGAAAAAAATATGCTGATGGTTCAAATTGGAAGGGGAAATAAATTATATGTATAGTAGGTTTTTATTTCATGAATTATTTACCATGTTTTAATATCATTTGAAGATATGTATTTAAAATAAAGGAATATTCATCCACAAATGTTTGAAAAATCTTTTACTATTAAGAAATATTTTCTACTATTGCAGTAGGTTTCAATCTCAGTTATTTAAAATCTAGATTAATAAGTTTATTTGTAAAATTTTGTGTGCACAAAAGATTTACTTAAATTATAACATGTGTCCAGATTAACTGAAACTGTCTCATGTTTTTACTATGATGAAATTATAATGCTTTTCTATAAATAAGTTTTTCTGTATATAAATGATAATTTTTATCACAAAACTTATTAATTGAATGTAAAAACTGCTTTTATTGACATTCTCCTTCAGGAAATTATTTATTTCCAATTTCATGGTTCTTCTTTGATCAAAGATTAAAATTTGTTTCCCTATCATTAAAAATAAATCAACAGTAAAATGATGAGTAAATTATCGGAGCCCAAATATTAAACATTTAAATAGTAATGTAAATTGAAGAAATCTTTACATAAAAATGTTTTTTATTATTTCAATATTAAAAAAAATTATCATAAGAATTCTACTTTCATTTTAATGGAATTTAATAAAGAAGAAAGGGTATTATTATCATCTAAATGTTGAAATTATTTATTCAAAATGTTTTTATTACTCAAATTCCACATCAAGATAATGAAAATAATTTGGAAAATCAAATTTCGCTTTTAATATCAAGAATTTATCCCTTTGCTCTTGATATAATTATATACTCCATAATATTAATCATTAAATATTCTGCTTTATAATTTTAAAGAATTTCAATTCCTTCCAGTTCTGAAAAAATAACCAATTTTCAAATATATAACAGTGATAGAAATTAGCATTTTTTAACAAATTAGAATGTTTTGATTCTAGAATTATTTATCGCATTAATAACCTTGTGAATTTAAAAATGCTTTTTGTTAATATTGTTTTAAAATTTCAAAAATTGGAATCTCCACTTAGATAATGACTTTACTATCATTTATTTTAATAATAAATAGCTGGAATTTTGTTATGCATACTGAAATACATGATTTTTAATCAGTAAGTAATGATATCTTTCCTATATAATGGAATAGTTAAAAGAATGATCAATATAATATATCAGTTACTCAATTTTAATCAAATCAAATAAAAAATGAAATTATTATTTCTTATGAAATATAAAAATGATTATATTCATATTTATTTTCTTACTATCCATTGATTGAAAACAATTTCAAAAATTTTTCAAAATTTATTTTTTATGTTTTTAATAGACAAATAATTTTTTCAATTAAAATAATTTTAAGGCTTTAGTTCAATACTACTATTAGACATTCTTTTTTAATAATTATTTAGTTTACAGATTTCAGATACACACACACACATTAAGAGCAATTTATAAATGTTTAAAATGCAGACAAAAATTATAAGCTTTTGAAAATTAAATAATTTTTATCTTTAGAAATGCATTTAAAAAAAAAATTAAAAAATTTTCAACTTTATCTAAAATGTAACAGGATCTTAAATGTTTTTACATGCCTCTTTTAGACATCTTTCAGTGAATAGAAATGCAAAGAACCATAAACTGTTATTTGATGAGATTCCAAAGAATTTTTATAAATCTACTTCTATGCAATATATATACGAGGGTTACTCTGAAATTTTTGAGATACGCGCAGACGAGAATTTACAAAATAAAAATAACGGTTTAATTTTAAAGTGCAAAGTATTTTAACACAGAAGACGATTGTTTACTGACTTACTTCAACTTGTTTAGCGTGGAATAAATTTTAAACAGAAGAGAAAATAAAGTTGAGGAGAGAACATTTTCGCGCTATGATTTTCTACGATTTCAAAGCAGGATTCAATCAAGAAGAATGCGTTCAACGATTGCAATTAGCATTGGGTGATGAGTCTCCAGCTCGTGCTACTGTATTCAGATGGTTTAGAGAATTTAGAAGAGGTCGCAATTTTCTTCAGGATGAAGAACACGCAGGAAGGCCATCGTCGGCAGTCATCCCGGATAATGTGTCTGCCATACGAAAAATGTTAAGGGATGATAATCGCTGTACCTATCAAATGATACAGAAGGAACTTAACAATGGATCCGCAGCCATACACAAAATCATTCATGAAGAATTATATATGAAAAATGTAGTTTGCCGTTGGGTTCCCCATAATCTAACTGAGCATCAAAAAGCGAAGCGTGTCAGAATCAGTAAAGAAACTCTTAATATGCTGAATGATGGTGGCCACCACATCATTTCTAAAATTGTAATAGGTGATGAAACGTACATACCGTTTTTTGACGTTCCAACACGTCAAGAAAGCAAAGTATGGGTCTTAGAAGATAATCCCACGCCGACAATGGTGAAAAAACAACGCGCACTGAAAAAAGTCATGTAAGCCGTTTTCTTCAGAAGTACGGGATTGGTCAAAGCCATCAAGTTGGAAGGACAGTAACAGCACACTGGTATACCACTAATGTCTTCCAGAAATTCTACAAGAATTGAATGTTAGGGGACTAATGCTTCACCATGACAATGCATCTTCACATACAGCCGGATTAACAGTTGAGTTTCTTAAACAAAAACAAATTAAAGTGATTGAACATCCGCCGTATTCACCTGATCTTGCTAGTTGACCTTTGGCTATTCTTTAATCTAAAAAAGAACTTACGTGGACGTCGTTTTCATCCAGAAGAGGAGACTGATGTGGCTATAAATGAATTTTTTTCATCTATTCGAAGAAATGAATGGCTTGAGGCATTTAATCTGTGGAAAATTCGTCTACAAAAGTGCATTGATGCTGGAGGAGACTACTTTGAACACACCTAAAATTTTGTAAGTATAACTTTAAAAACCTAGTTGTATCCCAAAAATTTCAGAGTGACCCTCTTATATATATATATATATCACATATATGAATTTACTTTGTGTTCAATAAACTTTTTTAATTAGATTATAAAAGAAACTATTTTCAATGCATTGTTTTAATTAAACAGTATTGTCTGTGTTTATATTTCTAAACATAATGCAGAAAGGATACTTTCATGTCAAAGTTATTAGTGGATTATCAGATATGCCACGTAATATTTTATTATAATTAGCTAGTTTATCACCAACAAAACATAAATTTACAAAACATAATTTGAGCTTAGCTTATAAATTAAAATTTATTTTTATAAAAGTTGTAAATTTGTTTGATCTTTTCAATATTTTGTCTCAAAATTATACACTTACTCAACCGAATTAAGAAGTTACATTAAACTTATAAAAATCTATCTTACATTTCTATTACTTTTTAAAAATATATTTGCTTCTTATCATTTTAAATACTAAAATTTGTTAAGAAAAATGTTCATATAAATTTCTAGCAACTTAATGATTGATTTCGCCATAGATTTACGTATGTTATTAGAATTTATGGAAAATTCTCTTGAATTTTCATTTGAAAGTCGATTAACCGAGAGAAATTAATGCTTGAAAGTGATATGTTTGCAAATGACGAAAAAATATTATTAAATTTTTTCCTGCACAAGTAAAGGGAATGAATTTCGCGTATTGAATATTTATCTTACATTCGACAAGATTTTGTTCAACATGAACTGACTTAAAGAAGATAGATTTTAAAGAGTAAAAGCTATGAAAGAATGATGAAAGTTATATTTCTTTAATGTAAATTTTTCTTTTTAAAATTTAGTATAACTGTGATTATTTTAAAAACCATTAAAATTTATATCGATGATGATGAAAAGCATCCATTAATTTCAGTGTCATATCAACGATAAATAGAATTTTAGCGATGTAATTTCTCTGTGTCATTTTTCTACAAGTTATATACAAATTAATTAGAAATAATTAATATTAAAAATGTTCGTCGAATATAATTATTTTTCAAAACATTCTCGGCTATATTCTTTTAAGTATTTATTAAATTCTTATTTTATTCTGAAATTAAATTCCGTGGCAGCATGCTAAAGACTCTGAGACTACTGCCACGCCATTAAATGTCACTGTGGGCGCTCCGTGGCTGAGTGGTCTAAAGCATCACCGCTAATCGCTTGAGAGCGTAGGAGTGTGGGTTCGATTCCCACCATGGCCCTGGGTGTTTTCTTCGTTATTCTTCTGTGGTTGTACATCTGTCATTGAGCTATTTGTCCTACTATCGACGAAGACTTACAAGCGGATCTCAAGAATCAAGCATACAAGTCTGAATATATGTAATGTAATAAAATAAAATAAAAAAAATGTCACTGTTAACCGTGAACGTGTTTTGTCTGCTCATAGGAATTTAGTTTCGCTTTCTTCATTTACTTTTGCGTATTAAAATTTTAAATAAATTTGTTTTTCGATGGAAATTTTATTATTTTGTAAATAAGTTAGTTTTCATTGCATTTTATATTTCACCGGAATTAATTTCTTTGTCATTTGGTGCAATATCATTAAGTTAAAATTTCCAAATATTTTATTTTTACCGTTTTTAATAATCATAATTTAAATTTCGTTGCTTTTATTTATTTTAATCACTGCTAAAAGGCCGGCTACTAAACCGCATTTTATCATAAATCTTCAATTATTCCTAAAACTAATGAATTTCAATAATATATTTTTGTTATTTTATCAAAATTATAACGTCTGTAAGAATTTTGTCTTAAAATTATGCACTAATTATCCATCAAACATTATTTTTATTGAGAAGATTTTACTTGAAATGAAATATTTGAATTTCGAATGAGGTATCTTGTCGTTTCTTATTCTAAATTTTAGGTAATCCAATTATTTTTATTGTAATTATATTAATGCCAAGTGTTTATATTTTATTTATTGGAGTATGTTAAATTTTTTGTTCTTTTTAAATTAATCAAGATATTTTTCTTCTGTTTGCTATTGGTTTAACAGTTCATCTACTCGAATCCTATCTCGGACATGGGGGTTCGAAATCCACATAAAATTAATAATAATAAAGTAAAACTAAACCAGTGGCACAATAATACAAATGTGGGGCAAGTCCTACAGTGCCCATACTTTAAAATAGTGGTCTGGTTAAATTAGCCACTGTGCACGAAAAAAAAAATTATAGTTGAGAGCAGCATATTGAACCTTAACATGTGTGAAACTATTTTTAATATGATTATTGTAAATTAATTTTTTATTATAATGTATTTATTCATTAGAAAATATTAATATATTTCTTTTTTAAAAGTAAAAACTGAACCATATATACTTATTAATTGGAAATAATTGTTTTTATTAAGTCCTATTGCAAGCAACAGTTAAATATATTGGAAAAACTGAAATTGGCATATATTAAGTATCATTCATGTGCTTCTTTACTAATTTTCACAATCTTCAAATATGAAACAGGTGTTTCTAATGTAATATCTTAGAATAGGACATTCAAGCATTTAAAAATGAGCTGTAAATGGATGTTTGTTGTAAAGTATTTTATAACAACCCTTTCAGAAAAATTTATCTTTTTTTACCAGAATTACTGTTGAAAGGTGAGTTTTATGGTTTTTATTTGAAAACTTCTGTTTTGAAAGAACTTTTAGAATTTGCTAAAGTTGTGTTGTGTTTGACAGCATGAAAAAAACTTGTATTGCTGAGTTCATCATAGTTCCTAATTGTAGCTTACTTCAGGTTACTGTTACTTATTTCTAATATCAAATGAGCCAAATTAAGTGATATGCTGATTGAATCAGCATTATTCCTCTATTTTCTGACTATTTGTTTTAGGTTGAAATATCATTATTAAAAATAATTATGCTTGAACTTTCAGAATATTAATAGTAAAATATGCAGCAAATTTTTTCAGGTGCGTAAAACAAATTCTTATCTTTACAAAATAATATTTAATAGGAACTTTGCAATTATTTTATATATTTTATCTTAGTTTTATCATTATATTAATTCCTTGTCTTTATATGAATAAAAAAAATGGCTTTGTTATATTGGTATTCTTATTTGTGTAAATCAATAGATTATAATTAATTTTAAAGAAAATCAGACATTTTTCAAAATTTAAAAAATGAAATTATTTTTTTCTTATTGTATTGATTTTTAATTATACAAAGGAATTTATTTATATCAAAAAGAATTATTACATTTAAAATAAATCATGTGTTTATCTTGCTATAAATCTTTTAAACTTAAGTATTTAACAATGGTATAATTTATACTTTTCAATTTGAAGAGATGTAAAACCATAAAGATATTTTACAACTTCAAGTTTTAAGTTATTATAGCTAAATTGTGTGCAGACATGTATATAACAATATTGCATCTTAAAAAATTTAACAATTAAGGTGATATATTTTTAAATGTAGTTATATTACATCTTACAAAATTGATTAAAAAAAAATCAATTCAAGTTTCAATAATTTTGCATTGCTACATTCATGTCCTACATTTTCCATTTTAAACTTATTACTTTAGTTGCTTGAATTTATGCAAATTTTGTTATTATTTACCAATGACATAAATAAGGAAATTTTCAGTAGTAATGTAAGGAAGATATTGTTTTAATAAATGTTTATTGGATGCATAGTGTCAGTCGGGGCTTTAATTTATATAATTTTATGTTTATCATAAATTCTGTATTAAAGAATTAAAATCCTGATTTCAATACAATTTTACAAATTCTTTGAAATTTATTTTATGCAAATATACTGAGTAAATAGCAAACAACATATATTGCTTTGGTTCATATATATCTCTTAAAATTATTCACCAAAACTGAATTCAATACTTCTATTTCTCTTAATGTATAACTAAGTTTAACATAAGAAATATTTTGCTAATTAAAATATAAAATTTCATACATGAGCTTTTAATTTTGCATCTTTAATGTTAAAAGATTAAGATTTTAATTAACAAATCGAAAACTGTGAAGCACTTCATTTTTTTGTTCTGTATTGAAAAAAACATTTTGCTCTAACATTTTAAAGTATTTCCAAATTATCATTAAAAAATAGCTTTTAGAGAATATAAGCTGCTTCTTACAGCACAAGTTTTATCTTGTCTGGGGCTCACAAGGCAGGACCTGGTTCAAGATCCCCTTGTGGCGTATCAAAATAAGAAGCGTTTTTAAGTTAATTATTTATTGTGTTTAAACAAACACATCATATACAATAACACAGCATTACACTCAAATTTAAAAATAATCACATAGTAAAAAATTAAAATTTGATGGATGACTGTCTTGGTGGTTAAACAGTCCACCTTTTCGAAGTCCACTCTCGGTTTTCCTTCGCAGGCTCTTGAAATTTTCTCAAGAAGGAAGTTGGGATTCTTTACATTCTATGAGTAATAGACTTTTTCAGGGTGAATGGGCTCAAGGACCTGATCTAGCTCTGCTGATCAAGGGGATGACAAACAACAAAACTTTTTTGTTATTCAATTAAATATTTATTGTTGTATGACAATTAGAGAGCTGAAAATAAATTTTCAATTTATAAGGTAAGTTAATCATATGAATATAATATCTCAATTTTTTTCTTGTACTCATATTAAAATTAAATGCTTATTCCTATATGGATTCATTTTTATTAAAGTGACATTTTATGTGTTCTAATTTTATTTTTATTTACACTAAAAATTTGAGGTATAAATTTCCACCCTTGCAATTTATATGTTTTCAATGTGTAGATTATATGTATACAAACACACAAAAATTAACTCTAGTATATTCAGAATATAGTTTATAGAATGTCAGATTTTATAATTTAATCCTTTCTTAATATTTTACTACTTACTTTTGCAAATACTTTCAAGAGTTATAAATCTAAATGCTGTATTGATTTGCGATTTTCAGTTTTTAAAATGATGTCCAATTCAATACACTTTTTGGATTTAATGTATGTTTTATGAGCAATAAAACTTATTTGGTACAATATAAGCTTGTTATTAAATTCCTAAATTTAAGTGAAACAATTGTGTGAACTAATTAATGAAAAATCTTATTTAACTTTATTCTTAAAATCTTATTTAAAATTAAAAAATATTGCACTCAAGGAGTTAACTACAAAACATTTTTTAATCCAGCCACAGACATTAAAATCAAAGCACTGAAAAAATGTGAATTATTTCTACAATTAAACTATAACCTTATTAACATTATGATAGTTTGCTGTGTGTCATTTATATAACTTGTACAAGATAATCGATGGTCACCTCTTTCATTAAATTCTATATTAAGAATACAACAATCAACATACAAAAAATTGTAATATGCTTTCATATAGATTAGTATTGCATATTAAAATACACCAATGAAAATAAACTTTTTAAAATATTTTTAAACAATTCAATCATTGAAAGTATGTGTTTTCTGTACTTCAATCACTGATTAATTTGTACCAAACATTATGGATTTTTTTTTAATGAACTAGATTGTTTCATCATTTTTATGCTGCAAAATCACTATTTTTTCTAATGTAGTTAATTACAACTCTTAATATTAAAATTTACAATATATTATAGAAAATGTATTGAATTTTGTGTATACCAAATATCCAAAAAGTTTAGTATATAAAAACACATTTCAACAATAAAATAGAATTAAGAAAAAGAGGGAAAAATTAATTTTTATTTAAAATATTTTTTTCATTTATAGTGAGCAGAGGTATACTAGGATATATTTCTGTAATTTAAAAAAAATTGTCAGAAATTTTAAAATAAGTTATCTTTATTTAAAGGTATTAAAAAGGGAAATTAATTTCAAAACTATAATCATTTTTTTTCTAAATAGGCAATGAAAAGACAGAAATAATTCAGTGTTTGGAACCAAAATTTCAATCCATTGCTATGTTAACTAGTAACAATACATGTTAACATAGCAATAAACTGAAGAAAAAAATTCCTGTGAAGCGTTGCTTAAGTGAATTATAAAATAATCAATCTAAAATTAATTGTGACTAGTTTATATTTATTTTATTTTCTCAGAAAGCTAAGCGAGCATTAACTTTAAGGTTAAATAAAGTATTACAAAGAAATATATTGACAGTAGGATGAGAATGCCAATTATATCAATTTTAATATACATTATCTAGAAATGTTACAAAAAAGTAAGAATATATAAAAAATAGAATTTGACAAAATTGCATAACTAAAATGACATAAATATTTGACGATATTTTAAATAAATGGTTAATAATTAGTTGAATAAAAGGCATAAAACAATCAAAATCAGTTTTTTAAAAATCTTACGTTAAAAAGTTAAAAACTAAAAATTTAAATTACATTTAAAATTAACTTAAAGCTAAAAATTACTTAAAATAAGCTGAATTAAGCTTTAAGTAAGTTTTCAGTTGTAAAACTCAGCATTAAATTTCATATATTTTTGATTAAAATAAAGAACGATGAATTTTAATGGTTGATAGTGAGGGCTTTTATAATGGCTGCTAGCTACCTTGTTGCTTCATAATTAGTATAATGATTGTTCGTGAATCATATCTCTTCAATAATGTTAGAGATTAAACTTTGAATATATAATTATCTTAATTACATAAAAGATTGTTGTATTGAGAATTCTTCCATTAATTGAGGTAAAATCTATTTTTCATGCCAGGAAAATAATAAAATCTTAGTGCACAAGGTTACAAATTTACCATGTCTGTCATAGATAATTGTGTGCTAGTAAATTGTATATTCACTTTTTCTTATTGATCATCTTTCAAAAATAAAAAAAATTATAAACTCACGACTATGAAAATCTTGGTGGTAAGTTCAAGCATGTTTGAAAGGTATTTTTATTTTTTTGATTTTTTCTTTATGAATGTAAAAGCACCGAATTCTAATTATATGAAGATTTAATATAATTAATTATATTCTTGGCAAATAATTTACTTCTGACCCCGAAGTTATTTGTATTTAGCAGTCAGACAGAAATGGATATTTTTAAATTTTGCTACTCTAGCCTACCAAATAGACATTTTTTAAAATAATTTTTCATACAAAAAGAAAGGAAATTGTCTTCCCTGTCTCTAATAAAATATATCAGTTTTTGTTTAGACTTTTGGCTTGAATAAGTGAGTTTTCTTATTGTGTCATTTTAGTTACTTATTAAATTTTTACAGGCAGCTTTGTTTATTTTATTTACCTTTCAATCCTTTTTCACTTTACGTAATGCTTAAATCTCTAATATTCATAAGTTTTAAATGAACTTACATTGTACTTGTATGAAATATTTAATTTCAAGAATTCTTTTTCATGTTCTTTAATACGTATTTGTAAATTTTGTTAGTACTCATTTTATTTTTTTCAGTTTTATAAACTGATAAAGAAAATATATCAAATAAAGATTTATTTCATGATACTTACATTTAAAATCTTTGAGATGTGATTTAAATAACATTGTAATAAGAATTGAAAATTTATTAAATAATTGGTAAATTAAAAAAAATGTTTTTAATATTTTACTTAAATTTCGTTACCAAAATTCTGAAATTTCTTGATGGAATAAATAAAATTTTTACATGATAGTTCAACCTTTATAGCAAATATGTTTCTAAAGCAATATTTTCAAAAAAAGAATATCATGTATTTCTTTACACTAAAATATTTTGTCTATTTAAGATAATAAAAGTAGAAAATTAGAAAGTTACTTTTAATTCCTTTTAAGTACTTACTGTTAATTATACAGAAAAGTGCTTCCATAATATTATCTTAATATGTTGAAAATAAGAGATCTTTTTATGTGTTGTATGTATATGCATGTTGTCTATAAAATATTGTACCGAGCTCCACGGGTTCGTGTCGATTGAGAGTTGAATAAAGCAACCACTTAATGAACACAAGACTTTTATTCGTAAGAACTTCACTAAATAAACGAAATTCCCGCTGTAACAGTCACAATTATACAGCTACAATTCGTCAGATATAATAAGAAACAGCTTCCAATCACAGGTCTCAAATACCTCAGACAGAGAACAACTAGCAGTCACAACTAATCGTCTTCACTCACTGACTGTCTTTACAAAAACTGACTCTTCCATGTCGGGCTGCGGTATTTATACCTGACTTGGCGGAGAAATCTACCAATTTCGCCAAGATTCTGGAAGCTTCTAGGCTATCTCGAAAAATATTGGTCCTAGAGCTTAGGTGATGGATGTTTCCGGAAGTATCGATTTCTCGCCAAGTCGCCAAGAATCTCGCCAACCGTCGCCAAGAATCTCGCCAACTGTCGCCAATGTCGCCAAATTATTAGGAAATCAGCTTTTAAACTACAATACGTCTAAATACCGCAATTTTTGCCCAAATTGTGAGAATTTTTGATCTGTCCGAGATATTTTAAGACAAATATAATCATTATTTATAAATTTGTAACATTGCCCCCTCTCAAGGACTGCACGTCCCGGGCAGTACAATCCCCTGATAGGAGGCCAAATTTAATATAAGAGAATTTACATTTCAAGAGGATACAGAGCACATTACATACACAAGCAACTAAAAATACAAGAAAATAGAAAAGATTAAAATTATCTATACTATTTACAAACAGACCATGGTCTACTAATTTTTACTCTACATTACGATAAGGAGCTAATCTATCATAATGTACTACCTTTGGTTTTGAAGCAGATGATTTTCTTATACGAACCACGACGTCGTTCAGTCTTTTTAGGACTGTGTAGGGACCTTCCCAGTTGGCTTGCAACTTTGGAGAAAGTCCTTTACGTCGAATCGGGTTCCACAACCAAACTTTGTCACCTTCTTGAAATTCATGTCCCGTCGCTCTTGTGTCATACCTTGTCTTCATTCTTTCGGTCGTCAGGTTGATTCGGTCTCGAGCGAAGTTATGTACATCTTCAAGACGTGCCTGAAGGTCTCGAAGGTATTCCTCTGGCGATGAAGATGTATCCGGTGGACGACCAAACTGAAGATCACAAGGGAGACGAAGTTCGCGACCAAAGAGCATCTGTGAAGGAGTATATCCGGTAGTCTCATGGACAGCACTGCGATATGCAAGCAGAAACAGCGGTAGCTTCAAATCCCAATCTTGCTGATTTCTGGAAACCATAAGTGAGAGATTATTCAAGATGGTTCTGTTAAATCTCTCTACCATGCCGTCCGATTGTGGGTGTAGTGGCGTGGTCTGCGTCTTGTCTATTCCAAGAATTTGACACATTCCTTTAAACACAACAGAGGTGAAATTTGTCCCTTGATCAGAATGGATTTGTAAGGGTGTGCCGAATCTGGAAACCCATTGATGCACTAGAACCTCGGCTACTGTAGTCGCCTCTTGATCGGGGATTGCAAACGCTTCAGGCCACTTAGTAAAGTAGTCCATGACAACTAGTATGTATTTGTTGCCATTTGAGGATCGTGGTAAAGGACCCAAAATGTCCAATGCTATCCGCTCAAAAGGTGCTCCTACGTTGTACCGCTGCAACCTTCCTCGGCTACGTTTCTTCGGTCCTTTACGTGCCGCACAGTCATCACAAGATTGGCACCATTTCTCTACATCTTGTCTCGTTTTGCTCCAATAGAAGCGTTCTCGAACTTTCTGTAGAGTTTTCATTACTCCGAAGTGGCCTCCAGTTGAGCTATTGTGCAATTCTTTCAAAACATCTGAAATTCTTGATTTTGGAAGAACAAGCTGCCATTTGAAATTACGTCCATCATCGGACTCATATTTCCTGTATAAGACACCATTTCTTATATGGAGTGAGTCCCAAAGAGCCCAATATTGCTTAGTAGCAGGACTGTAGGTGGAGATTTCCTGCCAACTTGGTCTCATACTAGAAGATTCTTTCAATTCAAGAATTGGATTTATATCTGGGTCTTCTTTTTGGGCTTCCCTAAGTCCTTTATCACTCCATGGGTCTGGTTTCGGTGGAGGTGAAACAGTAACTTGGCGTACCGAAGGATTTACTAACTGATAGTTCTTCTCTACTCTAGAACAATATCGGCAGCTTTCATTACACGGCTTCCTTGATAGTGCATCAGCATTTCCATGAAGAGTTCCTTTGCGATGACGTATTTCAAAGTCAAACTCCTGGAGTCGTTGAATCCATCTGGCTACCTGTCCTTCTGGATTTTTAAAATTTAAAAGCCAGGTTAAGGATGCGTGATCGGTCCGGAGCAAGAACTTTCTTCCATAGAGATAATGGTGGAAATGTTCTATGGCTTTGACGATTGCCAGCAATTCCTTCCTGGTTGTACAATAATTCCGCTCTGGTTTCGAAAGACATTTACTCCAATAAGAAATGACATATTCTTTACCATCAATTTCCTGCGACAAAACAGCTCCGATATTTTCGTTGCTGGCATCCGTATCTAAAATGAATATTTTTCCGGGCTGGGGATATGCAAGAACGGGCGAAGATGTCAACGCCTCCTTCAGTTGTTTAAAAGCTTTCTCACATTCATCTGTCCATAGAAATCTCTGTTTAACTTCTGTCAACTTGTGAAGGGGTCTGGCAATACTTGAAAAACCCTTAACAAATTTCCTGTAATATGTGCATAGTCCAAGAAAACTTCTTAATTGGTGGACATCTTTTGGAAGACTCCAGTCCTTGACTGCAGAGATCTTTTCAGGATCTGTTCTTACACCTTCAGCAGAGATAATGTGTCCCAGATAGCTTACTTCACGTCGGAATAAATTACATTTGCAAGGATTCAGCTTCAGGTTGGCCATTTTTAATTTTTCCAGCACCTTTCGGATGTTTCTTAAATGGTCTTCGAACGTGCGCCCTACAATAATGATATCGTCCAAATATACCAAACAGGCTTCGTAGGAAAGTCCTCGTAATACTGTCTCCATCAGGCGCTCAAACGTTGCAGGTGCATTGCAAAGCCCAAATGGCATAACCTTGAACTGCCAAAGCCCTTGTCCTGTGGTGAATGCAGTCTTTTCTCGATCCTCAGGATGTATCTCTACTTGCCAATAACCACTCTTGAGATCCAAAGTCGAAAACCATTGTTTTCCGGATAAAGCATCAAGTGTATCGTCAATCCTAGGAAGAGGGTAACTATCTTTTTTAGTGATGTTGTTTAACCGACGATAGTCAACGCAGAATCGGGTAGAACCATCTTTCTTCCGAACTAAAACAATAGGCGAAGCCCAAGGACTCTCTGATGGCTCAATAATGTCATTCTGCTGCATTTCCATCAGAAGATTGTCCACCTCTTCCTGCTTAGCGAATGGCAATCTTCTCGGATGTTGTTTAATGGGTGGATGATTTCCTGTATTGATTCGGTGCTGCGTCAATTTGGTTCGCCCAACATCATCTGATTTCTTGGAAAATAGATCTCCGAATTCTAATAATAAATTTCTTGCAGCATTCCTCTGTTTATCATCTAACTCTGCTCTTTGAAGGAGTTCATTAATTAGAGTGTCAGGAGGCTCAGATAGTGTGGCTTGACAATTTCGGTTAATACAGGTCACTGGAGTGCAAGTCGCTAGCTGTTCTCCTTCCTTTATAAGTTTTACCTTATTGCTTAGATTAGCAACTCTTACCGGGATTACATTTCGTGAAAGGTCGACGAGTGAAGAAGCCACTAGTACTCCTTTAACGCTATTGTCGGAATCTGGATATTCAGTCAATCCATAATGAAAATTATTATCTTCTGAAAGAGCTCCGGAAACTATTGTCTCAGTTCTTGGTGGTAATGTTATTTCACTCTTTGCAGTTATATGATGGACTGTTTTAATATCTGAATATTTCGTCTTAAAAATCGCTATGTCTTCAGAACATGAATGTAGTTCATTATTTTTAAAGTCTAACTTGAAATTGTTTTCTTTGAGGAAATCCAATCCGAGAATAAATTCGTCATTTATATCAGCGACATATGCCATATGATGGTACACGGCATTACCAAATGCAATGTTTAGATTGACTTTTCCATGCACTTTAATCTTATCACCTGTCACAGTTTGGAGGGTAATGCAGGGCGGCGTCCAGATGAGTTTCTCACCAAGTTTGCGAGCCATATCTGTCCTAATGATAGTTACGTTGGCTCCAGCATCGATTATCATTCTGCAGGGAACTTCGTTGATATGTCCCATAACGAAAAGTCCGTTGTCGCCGCTACTTACGGAAGAAATGTGAAACAATTTGAAATGGGGCTTCTGACTCTCTGGACATCTCCGCCCCGCGAGATGGCCACATATTAGTTTCCCTGCTGTGGTGGAAGATCATTTCCACCATCTTTTCGTTTCGGGCAGTCTCTATGGACGTGTCCGACTGCACCGCAAGTCCAACACTGAATCTTCATGTTTCTGCCACCTTTACTCAATTCTAAGCTACGGACTTTTCGCCGCAGATCTTCAATTTGCTTTCTTAGATTACAGTCCGTATCAGTAGCAGAGACGGCTCTGATTGAGTGCCGGTCTTTACGCGCGGCCTGCTGGGCAGCTTCTATCTTATGTGCGTAGACTAGGGCAGATCCAATATCTTTGACATCGGCGAGTCGAAGTGTTTTCTGTATCTCCGGATCCCGCACACTATCGATGAAGTGATGGAGAGCCAGATCTTCACGTGTCTCAGCTGGGCAGTCCGAAAATGCTAGATGGGAAAGTCGCTGAATATCGGCAGCCAATTCTTGCAGACTTTCACCCGCTCTTTGATAGCGGGACTTTAACTGTAGTCTGCTATATTCTTTAGTGCACTTATCTCCAAACCGCAGCTCAAGCGCACTCGATAGGGCTTGGAAATCGTGCCTCTGCTCCTCTGGAAGCGTCTCGAGGATGTCAGCCGCGTCTCCTCTTAAAGAAGCCGCCAGGTGAAAAGCTTGGGCTCGGGGATTCCATCCATTGGCTTCCGCTACCATCGTAAACTGGGTCTTGTATACTTGCCAGGATGATTTCCCATCAAATATTGGCTAGGGAAGGCACAAATGCCACGTTGGGTTCTTCATGTTTGTTTGACATTTGCTTCTCCAAGCTTTCAATCTTCTTATTCATATTGACTAATGCTTCTTCAACGTTTTCTTCTATCTCCAGAACTTTAGTTTCAATTGAAGTTACCTTATCTTCCATTGCATTCATCTTCTCCTGAATGATGTTGGAGAATTCTTCTTTAACACTTACAATGTCCTTCTTAAGTTCCTTTTTAAGTTCCTCCTGTCCAGATTTTATCTCTTTCATCATCTCGGTTTTAATCTCTTTTTGTCCAGCTTTCATCTCTTCTTGTCTAGCTTTCATCTCTTCTTGTCCAGCTTTCATCTCCTCCTGTCCAGATTTTATCTCTTTCATCATCTCGGTTTTAATCTCTTCTTGTCCAGCTTTCATCTCTTCTTGTCCAGCTTTCATCTCTTCTTGTCCAGCTTTCATCTCAGCCATCTGCTCCGCTAATTTTTCGAGAAGACTTTTCATTAAATCCATATCCATTTTTCTTGTGACACGCTGCATCAACTCTTCAATCCCGATTCTGACACCAGTTGTACCGAGCTCCACGGGTTCGTGTCGATTGAGAGTTGAATAAAGCAACCACTTAATGAACACAAGACTTTTATTCGTAAGAACTTCACTAAATAAACGAAATTCCCGCTGTAACAGTCACAATTATACAGCTACAATTCGTCAGATATAATAAGAAACAGCTTCCAATCACAGGTCTCAAATACCTCAGACAGAGAACAACTAGCAGTCACAACTAATCGTCTTCACTCACTGACTGTCTTTACAAAAACTGACTCTTCCATGTCGGGCTGCGGTATTTATACCTGACTTGGCGGAGAAATCTACCAATTTCGCCAAGATTCTGGAAGCTTCTAGGCTATCTCGAAAAATATTGGTCCTAGAGCTTAGGTGATGGATGTTTCCGGAAGTATCGATTTCTCGCCAAGTCGCCAAGAATCTCGCCAACCGTCGCCAAGAATCTCGCCAACTGTCGCCAAGTTATTAGGAAATCAGCTTTTAAACTACAATACGTCTAAATACCGCAATTTTTGCCCAAATTGTGAGAATTTTTGATCTGTCCGAGATATTTTAAGACAAATATAATCATTATTTATAAATTTGTAACAATATTAAATATGTAACCGCTGATATTAATAAGTTTAAAATATTCACTTCCATGTAAATGATATAACTAATGTGATATTTGTAATCATTTGTGCAGTTAATATATTTGAAGAATCCAATAAAATATATAATTGAAAAAGTTTTTTATTTTGATTAGAAATTTTTTTAAAAATTAAATGATGTAATAAAATAAACATTTATTACTTAAGTACTACAACTTGTCAATGATAAATTAAAAAACTTTACGTTTTTTGTCGTTACATAATATATTAATCTTATTTAATGACAAAAAATTTTTTAAATAATTTTTGGTTTATTACCTTAATGGATGGGGTTTCATTTTAACAATTGACTATATATATATAAAATCATTATTTTGTATGTTTCCTATACTAGTTGATACACGATTGTAAAAACAATTAAACTAATGGACATTGATAAAATTTACTTAATAAATGTCAAAATAGATTACTTAAAAATTGTATACCTTTATTATAAAATAGATTATGAATTTATCATAATATTAATTATATTAAATGGTCGCACATACTAGAATATTAAAATGGTTATATGGGCTTTTATGAAAATATTGTTTTGAGAAATATCTTACAGTAGGAGTTGAGTTAAATAAAACAGTGTTAACATTTTGTAATATAAAAGCTTGTGCTTGACTTAGTCAAGTATAGCATAATTTAATTTTTTAGATTAGAGTTTTGAGGTTATTTTTTTATGTTTTTAAAGATAAAAGAGTTTTTATGTTATAAAAGATAACATAGAAATCTAAAAACTACAAATTAAATTCTTGACCTATTGATGTATAAATCTGACCTGATCACTTTATGTTGCAAAAAGATTCATAATAAATAGCTTATGTTTCGATACGTTTTTCATATAAAAATTCCCATTTTTACGTAATGATATTCTTGAATAAGTAGAGTGTTTTTCTTAAGTTTTATTCTTTAAAAGAATGATGAAGAAAGAGATTAGATGTTATATGTACAAAAAATAATTATTTGACATCAATTTAATTTTTCAATATATATATATATATATATATATATATATATATAATCTATGATGCCTCAAATATGAATGTTTTATTTTATTTATAATCCACTTTAAGTCAATGATTGGTACATCTTCTTATAATCTTTAAAAATAAAATTTATACTATTACATAAAAAATATGCGAGTAAAATGGAACCTTATAATCAGTTACGAAAAGAGTAATATGATTTACTATTACTCTTATCATTCTGTCTATACGTCGTCATCTCCTCGTTCTCTCGTTATTTGGTTTAATGTTCTAGTTAAAAATAATATTAAAAAAACCTTATGATTCATGAGAGACATCATCAAAAGTTATAAATACTTCAAGAAGTGGATATTTTTTTATGGACAAAGAAGAGAAGTTAAGGTCAATGATAACAGTATGATTGTTAAAGTAAATTCATATAAACATACTTTAGAATAATTTAATGCCAAGAAATTTATCAGAAAGTAGGAATTAAATTGTTAGTGCCCTGATCTTTAGTTAAGCTGTTAGTAAATTCGATTCCTGCGATTTATAGGGGTTTAAAACCAACATCCCCTAGATTCTAGAGAGTGTTGTTAAAACCCACTTTAAACTTACGTCATAATTGAATTAAGTTTTCTTATTTAAAAAGTGAACACAGAACTTCAAGCAAATCAAATTATGAAATGGGAATTTTATTATGAATAAGAAATTGCTTTTGTCTTTTAAGATTGAGCTATCAAGATTTGAAAATTAAAATAAGGCTTTATTTATATAGAAAGTTATAAGACACTATTGAGACATGTGATGTAGCAGAAGTATAATAAAACTATATTGTCTAGCAATAATTAGATTGTATTAAACTAGACTGCCGTATTTGATGCAAATCAGAAAAATATAGTTTTTCTTATATGAATAATTGAACAATAAGACTTTTGCACAATCCAAAACAATGATTTTTCAAAAAATGTGTTCTTATTTGCTCTCTTTCTCCTTTTTTTGAAAAATAAAAATGAAACATTTTCTTATTTTTCACGTGATAATAGAAAGCTTAAGCTTCATCCAAACAATATTGCTCACCTAAATTATTCAGCACGATATATATATATATAGCAAAATATGCGAAAAGAAAGAATAATCTTAACTTAAAAGAGCACAATTCTAACCACACCCACCATGCCTATACTCTTTTGTCATTTCAAAGGTCATTACCCAAAGCGTAAATGACTACTTAGGATTATAGAATGAAGAAATATCAGCAGGGATGATAAAAATGAAGGTATTTGACCGTTAAATTGTGTTAGAGAATTTCCAAAGTGGTAAAGAAAATTTATCAATGTGGAAGCGCAGATAATTCAGTGTCTTTTGGAACAAAAGTTGTCAACACTTTTTCATCACCATATCTTTATCATACTGAAATAGGACAGCAGAATATAGTGTGAACAGAAACAAAAATAGGTAAATTAATAAATTGATAGAAAAGTTTTTAAAAAGTTTTGCAGTAAAAATACTGACTACTGAAAGCAATAAACTAGATACAATTCCTTTTTTTTTGACTACAGTAAAGGAGTGAAAAGTTTTTATGGCATCATATGCAATACAGAATGTATATTTGAAAATCAAAAACTAAAAAAGAATATATCTTATTTGTTTTCTTTCTCTTTTCATGTACTCTTTTTGCATTATCCCTTGTACAAGTTACAATAAAGTTAGAATTCATATATTTCTTAAATATTAAATAAATATTTAATCAACACACATTTAACAATTTGCCACTGAAAGTTTTTGATGAATTGAAAATAGTTTCTCTAATTTTTAGAAATTTAAACACTTTTTTTTTTTTTTTTGAATTATAGGTCATTACAATGATAAAATTTTTACACAGTTTTCCATTAATAGTATTACAGTACTGATTCTACAATTTTAAATCCATTTTATATTGCCCATCCCAAATACGAGCATTTGTAACAGTTCAAAATCCACTTTAAACTGCAGATTCTTGACTAATTAGTCTGGCCAGGCAAAAAATGATCGTACAGTGACAAACTAACCAACCAATCAAGCCATTAGGTTGTTCGGAAAGTAACTTCGTTTTTCCCACCCGGATCAGCTTTTCGCTAGTAAAAACCAACCACTTTATGAGTGTGAAATCATGCTACTACCAGAAAGATGGCAAAAGCTATTGGACTAGAATGGGCAATATGCAATGCAATACGGTATTTATTCGCAATACGTTTTTCATTTTCATGAAAAACGAAATCACTTTCCGAACAACCCAATATAATATTTTGAGAAACTGGCATTGTGTTATGGAATGTGTGTAAGAGCTATGAAGTATACAGAAATTATATACATATTACGTTATAATACGACAGTATTTGCATCATAGCAAAACTTATGTAATTGTGTTATATACTCAGAAACAGTATTACACTTTTCTCTCTTCTTTTTTGTCAACTACAATGATAATAGTCAGACAAACAAGCTTGTTATGCTGATTATGTAAATGTATTGCACTGTATCAATATAATGCTTGCTTTGATCAACACTATTGTAATATCTATATAAATTCAAGAATGATGATGGTAATAATAAATTAGAAAAAATTTCGTTTTATTAATTTTCTTAATGATACAGTTTTGTTTATTTCACTTATTTTTTTCTCTTCCGAAACTTTCATTAGTATCACAACTTATCCATATTTAGTAAAAGGAATTATCATAAAATAAAGATATACTCTGAAACATTTTAATAATTGTTTTTACCATTAACTCTTTTAATGATTAATGAAGTTTCTACTTTTAGCTTTTTAAAGATAGATCATCAAATAAAAATTTCACAATAATGTTTACAAGAAAAATTTATAGTCACGAATTTTTTGAATATTGAATGATTTTTAATAATTGGATTAAACTTGACTTGTAAAATTATTCATTTAGTACAGCAATAAAATTATTTGTTTCACTTAAATTATACATTTAGGAATTCTCTATGAGTTAGAAAAAATCACATTATGAGTCTGCCGTTAAAAACAGTTAAACATTGATTAAAATATTTGAAATAAAAATTATTTTAATTCTTGAAACAATAATTAATATTTAAAATAATGATGTAATTGAATTTATCCCATTTTATTAATGTTTATAAAATTCATGTGTTTACAAATTATTTTCCATAAAAGTCCTTGTAATGTACGTATAACCCACTGATTTAATTTTAGTTTAAAACTTATATTTATATATAGCTTATATTATAATATAGTAGCAATTTCTTACTTATACAGGATTTGTCAAAAATAAAGAGCAAAATATTGTATAATTTTATTCCATTTCTTCATAAAATTCTGTTAAAATATAGCTAAAATGATTCTTTAGATACAAACTTGATAAATATAGCTATTTGTTTAATTAATTTCATTTCATGACTCTATGCCTTGCTCAATTTTATTTATTGTTGATGTATTCTTGATATTTTGTCATTTCTGCATTAATTTTTCATATTTATCAATTGCACAATTTAAAGTCATAACTGTCTTACTCAAAGAGTAAAAAAATAAAATAAAATAAATTATAAATAAATAAAAAGATTCAATTAATAAACATTCACATTCACTAAATATATAGATATAAATCATAATTTAGAAGGAAAAAAAAAAAAAAAAAAAAAAACTATTTTTCATGGAAAGAAAGTATAAGAAATTAAAAATGAAATAAATGCCTTTTCAGTTTAAAAATCACTTCAAAATCAATAACTTAAATTTACAGACAATGTATATATATGCATACATATATATATATATATTATCACAAGAACATTTTCATATATACTTTAAAATAATCCTCAAGCTTCCAAGTGAAACATTTAAGCAACAAATTTTTAACATCAAAAAATATTTTTTATAATGAAAAATTAAATCAATTCAAAGAATTAATAACAGAAACTTATCACTATTCAGATAAAAAAAATTTATTAATAATATCTATATTTTAAATAAGTATATTAAAAATTTTAAAATAATGTAATTCTAATGAAATTGAAATAATCTAATATTTCAATAACATGAAATTTGTAAACACAATGTCAAATTATAATAAAAATTTGTTAAATAAATAGAAGAAATTGCTGTACATTAACACAAAAAATAATACATAAAATATAGTAAGTTTTAAAACTATTCTCACTTTGCAAGCAGTTATAAACAATGATAATGCACGTTGAATAACTACAAGGTATAATTTAAGTAACTGGCAGATATCTTTAAATGAATTTTCTATTTAAAAATTTTGTATAAATGAAACTAGTGAACGGACAAAAATAGTATACTTAATTTTTATAATATAGAAGAGCAATTTTGTCATTTCAAATATAAATACAAAAAATCTACAAACATAAAATATAAGAAATATTATGTGAAAAAAAATAAACATTAATTATTACAAAACTGGAATTTCAGACCTTAAAACAATTTAAGAAATGAAACAATAAGGATAACTGAAAGTTCAAGAGACCTGAATATTCTATGAATACAAATACATTATAGTGCATCAGATTAAAAATTCTAAAATACTTTGAAAGATATTACAGCCATGCTTACAAAGTACTTTTTTATAATTGAGATTTTTTAAATTAATTAATCTTTTTAACATTTTTGTAAGTTGAAGTGATTGATTTGACAACATGAAAAAGTTCCATTTGCAGCAGAAACCAAATGACACTCATGTTAATTAGTTATATCAATTTTAAAGAGTGTTTCTATTTACCCAAATTTAAGCAAAGACTTACATAAACATTCTTTAATTGCAAAATGCACAAAAAATTATGAAATTTAGAGAAGTTGCAGACAATTTTCTTCATATTTTAATAAATTTTTCTAAATAATATTCTAAAAATATTAATTTTATTATGTCATTAAAATCTTGATGCATTTCAGAAACAAAATAGGCAAAATATTATTAAAATAAATATAATGCAAATATAAAACACAATTAATATTTCGTTAGAGCAAAATCTGTAATTAAAACACTTTAAAAAAACAGTGGGGTAAACAAAGTGCATTCTGGGAGAGTATATTAATTAATAGTCGATTTATTACAGATGTGTAACAATTTTCTAGAATAACTTTTCGTAAATTAAGAAAATTGCAAATGGATATTAATCCAACAAAAATAAATAATTTTAAAATTATTTTCAGTGTAATAATTGTGAAAAGGCATAAAATCTATCAAACTGCAAGGTAATAATATTTCTGGTCCAAACAAGTACTAGCAAATGCTCTTGAGAACTTGTTTTATAGTTACTTCAAACATTAATATACAAATAAGTACAAAATACAAATAAGTAGCAAATAAGTACATTCCTATATGAAAATAAAACATTTTCCTATTCAAAATAATTTTTGAGATATTCTTGTCATGAATTGCAATTTATTATTACCCTGATCATTGATAGGAAACATTATAAATTATTTCAAAATTGTACATTTAATGTTATTTAAAAAGAACAAAATAATCTAATACAGAAAAGAGAGAAAACCTATAAATAGGAAACAAGAAGCTTAAAATATTGTAATTAAAAATAATTACCAACTTCTTAGAGACAATTTCATTAAATAATTTTAAATATTGAATTTTTAAACCATCAAAACAATTCAAATAAAATTTGTTTGGTAAACTTAAAAGATTATTATTTTTTTAAAAAACAAATCAAAAAGAGAGATTTTTTTAAACAGTGGAAAACACAAAGTGCATTCTGGGACAGTATATTAATTTAAAGATGCCAAATTATTGTTAAGTAACATATTTTTAAACTAATTTTGCAGTAGGAATTTTTTGAAATTAAAAAAATTGAAATTAATTTAACATCAATGAATAGTGTTCAATTTAATTCCAGTTTAGTTAATAAATCTAAAAGAGCATAAAATGCAGAAAAATGAAAGGGTATACGATCCATCCAACTTAAAGGTAGTAATATTTCTGGTCATAGCAACTACTCAGAAATTCTCCAGAAAACTTGTTTTACAGTTAGTTAAAAAAATTGCAAATAAAGAAAAACAAACAATTCCTATCTTCAAAAGAAAACATTTTTCCTATTCAAAATAATATGTTAGATATTCTACAACATGGATTGCATTATAATATTGAACTCATCAACAACAGAAAATATCATAAATTATTTCAAAATTGTGCAATTGATATTACTTCAAAATGAGTAAAATAATCTTTTATAGAAACGAGAGAAAAATACAAATTTGAAACGTGAGATTTAAAATTATGTGATGACCGAAAAAATTCTCAATTTCTTGGAAACAGTTTCATTAACATGCATTATATATTAAATTTTCAAAATATCATAACAAATAATTCAACTAAAACTTGCTTATGAAGCATAAAAAATATTATTTTTAAAAATAACTCAGAACCCAAAAAAGAATAGATTTTGTTAAACTCTTCTGCTTTGTAAGCATTCATGACAAAAGAAATATAAAGGATATGGAATATATTCAAGATATGAGAAAAAAATAATTGGTGAATAACTATAACCTATTTTTTATAAAAATAAATATGCAATATAGAACACATAATACAAACAAAAATATTACATATTATGCTTATTGTATACAGCAGGTGTTTTACATATCTATTCAAGATAAAAAGAAAAACTGCAAAATTCCAATATACAAAACAAGAAATAAAGCTGAAAATATTATTCACAACAAAATACGAATTTCAGACCAACAAGCAATTTAACACATAAATTACTTGGGTTAATTGAAGGTCCAAGCAACAAAATATATCTTATCAATAAAAATAAATTATACTACATCAGTTCAAACACTCAGAATTCCTTTGAATGGGCTATTACAAATATCTTAACATAGTATTATTTTCATCATTACATTTTTTTATTTATTATATCTTTTAACATATTGCAAGTTTCTTTCAAAATGTGAAGTGTCATTTTTGGCAACAAAAAAATAGTTTTATTTACAACAGAACCTTTTAAGACTTGTACTAATTAATAATATCAGTTTTAAGATTTTTTCTATATGTTCTAAATTACAGATATAATTTTACTTTAAGGCTATTTAATTTAAAAGTGTACGAAAAAAAAAAACAATAAATGTGGACTAGTTGTAAGGAACTTTTCTCGAAATTTTATAAATAAAAATCTAAATATATATCTGGTGTTAAGTCATTACCATCTTGTGGCAGTTCAAAAATATTAAATGCAAAGAATTTAAAGGTCTAACTACATTACTATATTCCAAATATAAAAAACACCACTTGTATAATGTAAAAGTACAATCTGTTTTTAAATCACTTAATGAAAAACTGTGAGAAACATAAAGTGCATTCCGGGACGGTATATTAATTTAAAGGTGCTAAATTATTGCTAAGTATAACTTTTCTACATTAATTTGACAGGTGGACTTTTCGGAAATTAACAAAAGTGAAAATGGACATTAATCAAATACCAGTGAATAATTTGCAATTATATTCAGTGTAGTGAATATATGTTAAAGGGCATCAAATGCAACACACAAACAATTTAATATTTTAAGTCAAAGCAAGATTTGTGAAAATGTCTTGAGACATAAGTTAAACTTTGTCCAAAAAATATTAATAAATAAAAATAAATAAAATACTTCCATACCAACAAAATAAAATTTTCCGTTTCAATATTATTTTCAGATACTCAAGAACATGAATTCTAAACAATTATGCCACTCAACTAGGGAAGACATTTACATTACAAACACAAAGAAACAATTTTCAAATATTTTACAGGGAAATCTAATATTACACAGATCAAAAATAGGAAATACAGCAAAGATTTTTGAAGAATTTCTCTTAAATGCTTTATGAAAATAAAAGCAAAAAGAAAATAATACAACACACAAGGAGAAAAAATATTTTAAAAGGGAAAATGGTTCATAAAATAATGTAAAAAAATAAGGAATGTATCGATAAGCAGGTGAAATCTTTTCTAACTAATTAATTTATAATATTTAAAGGGGAATTTACCAAACATAATAACGTTAATTTTAATTAAAATATTTTAATTATTGAGAGGAATTTACAGTTTTAAAAGAATTTACATCAAACAAAAAATAAATTAGATTGAAGTGATAGGTAACCATAAGTTTCTATTTATTGACATACCCACGACAAAATAAGTGGATTAAATTAACACCATTATAATGAGAAAGGAAGGATAAATATTATAGCATTTATCTTAAATAAATACAAAAAACTAAACAGATTTAAAAGGAAAAATAACTGTACTCAAAAGACGAATGTACTAAAAGGAATTGCATTTTAAAACATGTTTATTCCAATTATATACAAAAACTATTTAGTGCAATAATTAAATAGATTTTTTTAAGTAAACATAACTTACACTAAAAGAGGAATTCCAAAGGTTCAAGTAGTTTGAAGAAATAAACCAAAAATCATAATTCACTCTTATTATAACAAAATATTCTGTAAATAAATAAAATCACACTAAGTCTAAATGAATACTTGACAAAATGAAAAATATTCTATATTGGAAAAAATATTATTGTTTACAAAGACTTTTAGGTTAATAAAAGATTCAATTAAATTTATTAGGTTTTTAAAACGTTTATAAAAATAAAATAAAAATCTTCAACTATTAAATTTGAAAAATTTTCTTTTTTCTTCATAAAAACATGTTTAATTTATGATCGCCATTTGTATGAATATTAAAACGTTAACCATATAGAACAAACTATTTATAAAAGATTGGACAATGAAAAGGAGATTTGCAGTACAATACACACTCAAAACTTTTAACAAGGAGAAATATTTTACATGCATACATTCAAGCAGCTAAATGTAAGATTATGTAACATAAAACAAACATTTAGAAAAGATTATAAAGATAATAAAACTGAAAATGGTAGTATACATTTTAAAACTTGTTTTTTTTTCTTTGCATAAAAATAAAATTATGCTTCTGCGAAAAGGTTCTTTTCAGATTCTCCAACAAACACCTCAAATGCAAAAGCTGTAGGAAATTCTCCCTTTATTTTACTGAATTTCTGTTAGTAAAACTCCTAAAATATTTTTCTTAAAAATCTTGCAACATTGTAGCAAAACTTAAAAGTAAATAAACTCTATAATATTTTAGAATAGTTATATCATTTATTTAATAAAAGTATAACTGGAATATAATATTAAAAAGGAAAAAATTTTAGACTGAGAAACAATGAAGGAACAGAGGAAAAATTTTTAATACTAGCAAGTATCAGCTCAAATTAAAGATTTTTAATTAAACAAATATTTTAGAAATGATAAAATTTGCATGAAGTTAAAGGAAAAAATATTTAATAAACTTTTGAAAATTTTGAGAAATGTCAAGAGCATTTAAATATTAATTTAATTAATATTAATTTAAATATTAAATAAAAACCATAATAATGAGATAGGAGGGATAGTTATTATTGCATTTATTTTAAATAAATACAAAATATTAAACAGATTTAAAAGGAAAATTAACTGTTCGTTAAGGACGAATGTACAAAAAGGAATTGCATTTCAAAACATGTTTATTCCAAATATATAGAAAAATTATTTCGTCCCATAATTAAATAAAGATTTTTTAAGTAAACATAACTTACAATAAAAGAGGAATTCCAAAGGTTCAAGTAGTTTGAAGAAATAAATCAGAAATCACTATTCACTCTTATTGCAACAAAATATTCTGTAAATTTAATAAAATTACAATAAGTCTAAATGAATACTTGACAAAATGAAAAATATTTTATATTTGAAAATATATTTTTGTTTACAAAGGCTTTTAGGTAAATAAATGATTCGATTCAAATTTATAAGTTTTTTTAAAATGTTTATAAAAAGTAAAATAAAAATCTTCAACTATTACTGTTGAAAATTTTTCCTTTTTCTTCATAGAAACATGTTTAATTTATGATCGCCATTTGTATGAATATTAAAACATAAAGTATATAGAACAAACTATTTATAAAAGATTGGACATTGAAAAGGACATTTGCAGTACAATAAACACTCAAAACTTTTAATGGGAGGAAATATTTTACATGCATACATTCAAGCAGCTAAATGTAAGATTATTAACATAAAACAAACTTTTAGCCAAGATTATACACATAATAAAAGTGAAAATGGTAGTATACATTTTAAAACTTGTTTTTCTTTGCATGAAAATAATATAACGCTTCTCAGAAAAGGTTTTTTAAATCCAGATCCTCCAAAAAAACACGTCAAATGCAAGGCTGTAGGAAATGCTCCCTTTTTTAATATAATAAATATTATTAAAGCTACTTCATTGATATAATCAAAGCACACATTTTTAAAGTAATAAAATTCTTATCAATATAAATAGTATAAAAGATTTAAGAGATTGAAACTGTGATAAAAAAAATTTGAATTTTTAATATTCTGTTATACTAATCTTGACTTCAAATCAAGCAATCAATAAGGAATATTAAAATAATTTGAAAAGAATTTCTTAATTTTACAGAATTTATCAAACATAAAGAAAGTATCTTAGAATCATATTCCATTTCTCTATAAAATTCTGTTTAAATATTATTAAAATAATTCTTAACTTGTGTGAAACTTGAAAAATGTAGCTATTCTTTGAAATTAATTTCATATCTCTACTCATTGCCCAACTTTTTTTATTTTTGATGTATTCGTGATATTTCTTGGTTCTACATTATTTTTTTATATTTATCAATTGTACTATATAAAGATATAAAAATGTTACTCAAACTTTAAAAAAAATACCATTAATAAAATTTCTTATTCACTTAAATCAAAATTTTAAAAAATAAATATATTTCTTGGAAATTGAATACATAAAAATGAAATAAATGTCTTTTCAGTTAAAAAAAAAAATGCCTTGCAAAATCCAAAACTTAAAATCATAGTTAAAGCATACCAGAATAAAATTTCTATCAGTATTTTAAGACACTCCTCGTGCTTCCAAGTAAAATATTTCAACACTACACAACAAGCTTTTATAATCATACTATTTATTTTCTGAAGACAAATTGACTAAATTATAAGACTTTATAAAATAAAGATATCACTATTTGCATAAAAAATATTGTTAGGTCAGCAAATGAAAATAACTCATTTCTAATAAATAGAAATATCTGAAAGTTTCAATAACTTGCAATTTGTAAACACTATTTCAATTTCAAATCAAACTTCTTTATAAAATATGAGGGATTACTATACTTAGAAATAAGTCACATCACCAAAAACAGTAAACATAAAATCTATACTTCTTTGGAAGCATTTATAACCAAACAATGATAAAAGATAGGGAATAAATTCACTATGTTACAACAGTAATTGCCAGACAAGTATAATAGATGCTTCATTCTTACAAATTTCAATAAATGAATTCATTGTATAGATAAAATTATTATACTTAATGTTTATAATACACAGGAGCAATTTTTTTCATCACGGTTCTAAAAATAAAAAAAAAATCTACATGTTCAATAAATAGAGAAAGACTTTTTACAGAGAACATTACTCACATTCAAAAAAGAATTTCAGACCATATACCAATTTAAGAAATAAATTACAGAATAACTATTAAGCAAAAGCAACAAATTATTCCATGAATAAACTAAACATATAGTGAATAAGTTTCAAAACTCAGAAATAATTGCTGCAAATTGCATTATTATACTAAAAGTTATGTTTTAATTACATGAAACTAATTCATTTGATTTTTTTAGAGTTTTCTAAATTACTTTTAAAAGCCTTCAATATCTTTGAAATTGTCAACTGCCACTGTTGATAAACTAAAAGTACTTTTATTTTAAGCATACACCATGTAATGCTGATATAAAATAATGATATTAATTTTGAAATGTTTCTATATATGAACAAAGTTGCACAAATACTTCTATATAAAGGTTATTTAATATAATAGTGCACACAAAAGCATAAAATGTAGACAAGTTTTAGTAACTGTTCTGCATTTTTTTATAAACAATATAAAATAGTTCTTTTATGACATCGTTAAAATCTAGCAGCTGTTCAGAAATATTATCAGCATTGTATTTCCCTACACTAGAGAAATTAACATAATTTTAACAAATATAAACACAATTAATATAAAAGAATCTCTATTTAAATAAGAGTTTCATGAGAGAAACAAATACTAGCAGAAACTAAGTGCATTCCTAAGCACTATATTACTACATTGTTGATAAAACAGTGATATCAAACATATTTGTAGGCTAAATATGCAGGAGGACTTTTCGAAAGTAAAGAAACTGCAAATGCATGTTGATCAAACACCAATGAATTAGGAAAGTGTAAACCACTAAATCGTAAATGTGAAGCTTAAAACGATGTAATGGAATAAAAATTATAAATTTTTTATGGAAATTTCATTAAATGATAAAAAATATTGAATATTTTAAAAATCATAACAATTTATTCAAATAATTAACTAAATGTGGATAAATAACTTATATCTAACATTTTTTTAGACTAATTTTACAGGTGCACTTTACAAAAATTAAAAAAATTCTGTTAAATATTGATCTAACACCAACAAATAATTTTGAATTTAATTTCAGTGCAGCTAAAAAAATTATTTCAAAATATTACAAAATTTTGTAATTTGGATTTACCTTGTCTTACATAATTCACAGTATTTCAATCTTAAATAAAAAAAAGTCATTAAGAAACAACATTCAGTCCAAAATATGTATCAAAATGGTATCGCACGAAAAACAATGATGGCACAAGTTGACACATTATTTAGACATTTTCGGGTCGACAACAGAATAAACAGGAAAATTCCCATTAAAATAAAAAGTCATATTCTGTCACAATGAGTAAATATTAGTGCAATTAGTAAAACAAGTTTGAAGAAGATTTGTCATGATTTTCAAAAAATAAGGTAAAAGTAAATATATCATTATAGTTTAAAATAATTTTTCAGGGACAGAAAGAAATAAAATGTGAAATAAACTTCAGCTAAGTAAGGTAAAATATAGCAGATAAAAGTTTTGAATAGTAGTGAAAATTATGCTTTCAATGAAAGATTCCCAAAATTTTAAATATTGCAAGATTCGCCAGGAGTTTCAATATAAAAATTCAATTGTACTTTATTTCAGCACTGTTAAAACATGAAGACAATGTATATACATACAGAATTTTATCGTGATATTTTCTGAAAATGAAACAAATCAAAACCCTGATTGAATAAATAAATATACTGTTTACCATTATACGACAAAGCTCAACATGAATCAAAGAAACATTGAAATCAAAAGAGTCATTTTAACATAATAAATATTATTAAAGCTACTTTATTGATTTAATCAAAGCACACATTTTCAAAGTAATAAAATTCTTATCAATATAAATAGTATAAAAGATTTAAGGGATTGAAACTGTGATACAAAAATATGATTTTTTAATATTCTGTTATACTAATCGTAACTTCAAATCAAGCAGTCAATAAGGAATGTTATAATAATTTGAAAACAATTTCTTAATTTTACAGAATTTATCAAACAAAAAGAAAGTATCTTAGAATCAAATTCCTTTCTCTGTAAAATTCTGTTTAAATATTATTATAATAAATAATAATAATAAATAATTCTTTACCTTGTGCAAAACTTGAAAAATGTAGCTATTCTTTGAAATTAATTTCGTATCTATAATCATTGCCCAACTTTTTATATTTTTGATGTATTCATGATATTTCTTGGCTTCTACATTATTTTTTTATACTTATCAATTTTACTATTTAAAGATATAAAAATGTTACTCAAACTTTAAAAAAAATATACCATTAATAAAATTTCTTATTCACTTAAAAAAGACTTTTAAATCAAAATTTAAAAACATATATATATTTCTTGGAAATTGAATACATAAAAATAAAATAAATGTCTTTTTAGTTAAAAAAAAAAATATATGCCTTGTAAAATCAAAATTTTTAAAATGACAGTTAAAGCATGTCAGACAAAATTTCTATCAGCAATTTAAGACACTCATTACGCTTCCAAGTAAAATATTTCAACACTACCCAACAAGCTTTTATAATCATACTATTTATTTTCTGAAGACAAATTCACTAAATTATAAGACTACATAAAATAAAGACATCACTATTTGCATAAAAAATATTGTTAGGTCAGCAAATGAAAATTTTGAAAATAACTCATTTCTAATAAATAGAAATATATAGAAGTTTCAATAACTTGCAATTTGTAAACACTATTTCAATTTGAAATCAAACTTCTTCATAAAATATGAGGGATTACTACACTTAGAAATAAGTTACATCACCAAAAACAGAGTAAACATAAAATCTATACTCCTTTGGAAGCATTTATAACCAAACAATGATAAAGGATGTGGAATAAATTCACTATGTTACAACAGTAATTGCCAGACAAGTATAACAGATACTTCATTCATACAAATTTGAATAAATGAATTTATTGTATAGATAAAATTATTATACTTAATATTTATAATACACGTGAGCAATTTTTTTCATTACGATTCTAAAAATAAAATAAAAATCTACATGTTCAATAAATAAAAAAAGATTTTTTACAGAGAACATTACTCACATTGAAACAAGAATTTCACACCATATACCAATTTAAGAAATAAATTACAGAATAACTATTAATTCAAAGCAACAAATTATTCCATGAATAAACAAAACATATAGTGAATAAGTTTCAAAACTCAGATATAATTGCCTCAAATTGTATTATTATACTAAAAGTGTTTTTTAATTACATGAAACTAATTCATTTCATTTTTTGGAGTTTTCTAAATTACTTTTAAAAGTCTTAAATATCTTTGAAATTGTCAACTCATGTAATGCTGATATAAAATAATGATATCAATTTTGAAATGTTTCTATATTTGAACAAAGTTGCACAAATACTTCTACATAAAGGTTATTTAAAAATAATAGAGCACACAAAAGCATATAGTGTAGATAAGTTTTAGTAACTGTTCTTCAACTTTTTATAAATAATATAAAATAGTTCTTTTATGACATCGCTAAAATCTTGCGGCAGTTCAGAAATATTAACAGCATTGTATTTCCCTACACTAGAGAAATTAACATAATTTTAACAAATATAAACAAAATTTACATAAAAGAATCTCTATTTAAATTACAGTTTCAAGACAGAAACAAATACTGGCAGAAACTAAGTGCATTTCTCAACACTATATTACCATACTGTTGATAAAACAGCAATATCTAACAATTTTGTCGACTAAATTTGCAGGTGGACTTTCAAAAGTAAGGAAACTACAGATGCATGTTGATCAAACACCAATGAATTAGGAAAGAGTAAACCACTAAATCATAAACGTGAAGCTTTAAACAATGTAATGGAATAAAAATAGTAAATTTTTTTTATGGAAATTTCATTTAATAATAAAAAATATTGAATATTTTAAAAATCATAGCAATTTATTCAAATATTTAACTAATTGTGGATAAATAATTTATATCTAACAATTTTTTAGACTAATTTTACAGGTGCACTTTACAAAAATTAAAAAATTTCAGATGGATATTGTTCTAACACCAACATTTAATTTTGAATTTAATTTCAGTGCAGCTAATAAATTGGAAGGGGATACAATCAATAATGTGAAGCATATTCCAGTGAATAGAAGCAATCAAAAATCAGACATGAAAAAGAAGAGAAAGCAACATAAAATATACCACTCTTATAAAAATACAATTTTTCCAATTTAAAACATTTTTTAAGAGTGTCTTCAACACGAATTACAATCTGTTATTACAAGGACCTTAAACCGAAAATATTATAAAAAAATTTTAAATCACATATATATAATGTTACATGAAAATGAAAAAAAAAAAAATCGATAACAGAAAGAGAGCAAATCACTAAATTGGAAACTTGAGGTTTAAAATGATAAAATGGATTAAAAATTAAAAAATTTTTTAAATAAATTTCTTTGAACTAATTCAATATTTTGTAATTTTAAAAATCATAACATCTTATTCAAATAAAACCTCCTAATTAAATTAGAGAAATTACAATTCTCAAAAAGAACACATAACACAATAAATAGAGTTTATTTTTTAAACTATTTTCCTTACTACTCTTAATAGAAAGAAAAAACAGCATGTACAATAAAGGGAGAATTTTTGCAGATAAGCATTACTCACAACAAAACCAGAATTTTAGACCATCAACCAATTTAAGAAACAAATAAAATTTACTTAATTGATAGCAAAAGCAACAAAAGATCCTATAAATATAACCAAATAGCAGAGAATCAATTTCAAAATTCAGAAATACTTTGAAAGGAAGGTTGTTTTGATATATTAGATTGTTTAAATATGTACACAAAACTTATATGTACTAACAAAACTTATATGTATTAATTAAAAAATTTTTAAATATAAGAAATTACCAATCTTAAAAAGAACAAAACACAAAAAATAGAGTAGATTTTTAAAACTAAATTATTTATACCTAACAAATTCAAGTTAAATTTTACATTTCCAAAATTAAGAGATTTGCATATGAATAGTAATCATACACCAATAAAATATATTCAAATTTTTTTAGTGTAGCTAATATGAGGAACAGGGGATACAATCCATGAAACTATAATGGATTACAATCTCCAAGCACTGTCAAAAATCCTGGATAAGCTATCTTAAAGCTATTTTTAAAATTATGCATGAAAAAAGTAAAGATAATGTAAAGCGCATCCCTACTATTGAAATAAAAAAATTTTCAGTTTAAAATACTTTTTAAGAATCTCAGCAACAAGATTTATAATCTGTTATTACAAGGATATTTTACAGAAAATATAATAATAAATTTTAAATCATACATTTAATGTTACTTAAAATCAAAATGAATAAAATAATCAATTACAGAAAGTGAGAAATTATTAAATTAAATGCTTCATGCTTAACATTGTGTAATAAAAGAAAAAATCATTGAAATTTTGAAGTACAATCCATTAAACAATATTTAATGTGGAATATTTTAAAACTGATGACAACTTATTCAAATAAAACTTGTTTATTAAATAAAAGAAAATATCATTCTTAAAAAGAAAAGTAACAGAAAAAAAATTGAGAAGGTTTTTAAAGCAACTCTCCTTTCCAAGCTTTTAGAACCAAACAATAACAAAGGATGAGAAATAAATTGAAGATCTTTATAAGAGTAACTGGCAAACCAAAACAACTGAAATTTATTCTGATAAATATTCATAAATGAATGCATTGTACAGTCATAAATATTTATATTGTACAATCATAAATATCATAACAGTAATGTCAATATTATAAGTATTTATAATATATGCTGCTTTAATATGCTAAATTGTTTTAATACGCACACGTATATCAAACTTATATGAATTAATATATGTATATTCCTTTACAAAATTGTCCTGAGGAAACGGAGAATGAATGAGAAAATTGTAATTGTAATTTATTACTACATTGATCTAATTTCAAAGTATTACTTTTTGAAAGTTATATATTTAATTTTATTTAAAAAATGAAAGTGAATAAAAAATATGTTAAAGCTAGGAGGTAAAATGATTTTATGGGAATTCTGAGATTTAAATTTATTTAATAAAATAGTATCTATATATCTTATAAATAATATTACTAAATAATACTTAAAAAAGATAGAATAATATGTTATTAATTTTTACAATTTTAAAACATTTTTTCGCATTATCACACATATCAATTTTTAAAAAGAACATAAAGGACAAAAAAATTCAGTTGATATTGAAGCCTATTTTTTTTAGTGTATGAGCAAACATGTTTAATAAATTCGAAACATTACAAGAAAAAAGAGGGGATTAAGTATTTCTGAAATTTTATTAGAATAAATGCTTATAATTCAACACATTTTATAAGCATGAATACTATACTCAAATATTTCAACAATAAATTGTAGAGCACTCTTATCATTTTGATAGATAATATATGAAAAAAATGTCAAAGACACATAAATTTTGTCAGAAAAGTAATAAAAAATAAATTGTAACCTATCAAACAATTTAAGAAAATAATCTATAATAATAACAGAATCTGCAAGACACAGATTATTCCAAAAACAAAATAAAACTATAGTGATTAAGGTTTAAAAAAATAATGCTTTAAGTGCAAAATTAAATCAATTTTTACAAAGTACTTTACTATAATTGCAATTACTTATTTAACTAGAATTTTAGATACTTTTAAATAATGTGTCAAATATCCATCGAAGTGTCACTTTTGTTAAAACAAAAACAGTTTTATTTTAAGAATACATTATATAATGCAGATATATATTATTTAAATCAATTTTGAAAAGTGGTCATATTCCCAAAAAGTGACACAAACACTGCAACATAATGGTTCTAGAATTCAAAATTGTTCACCAAAGCAATAAATGCAGACATGTTGGTGTTAACTTTTCTTCTACTTTTAGTAAATTTTTATAAATAATAAAAAATATTTCTTTTATTATGTCATTAAAATCTTGAGGCAGTTCTGAAATATTTAAGGCAATGTAATTCTCAGTACTGTTGAAATTAAAATAATTTTAACAAATAGAACCAAAATTTACATTATATAAATGAAAAATCTCTAATGAAATAACCTCAAAATAGAAAAGAAAAAAAAATACTGGCAGACGCTAAGACAGTTCTTCAACAGTATATTAACTAACTGTGGATAAATAATTGATATCTAACAATTTTGTAGACTATTTTTGCAGGGGGACTTTACAAAAATTAAGAAGTTGCACATGGATATTGATTAAGCAACAATAAATAATTTTCAATTTAATTTCAGTGTAGCATATGTATGGGAAGGGGATATAATCTATCAAACTATAATCGTTTAAAATTTCAGTAAATGCAAGCACTGTCAAATGTCCTGGTTGAATTATTTTAAAGTTAGTTTAAAAATTATACATGAAGAAAGAAAAAGTAACATTAAATGTATCCCTATCTGTAAAATAAAAATATGCCAATATAAATTTTTTTTCGTATTCTCCTGAACAAGAATTGCAAAGTTTTATTAAGCTAATCTTTGACAGAAAATGTTATAAAAAATTTAAAATCATACATTTAACTATACTTGAAAATAAAACTGAATGAAATAATCTCTAACAGAAGTGAGAAAATTACTAATTCAGAAACTTAAAGCTTAAAATGGTGTCATAAAAGAAAAAAAAAAACTATTAATTTTTTTAAGAAAATTCTATTAAAAAATATAAAATAATGAAAATTTTAACAGTCCAAACAATTTATTATAATAAATAAATATTAAATAAAAAAATTTTTAAATATAAGAAATTATCAATCTTAAAAAGAACACAACACAAAAAATAGAGTAGATTTTTAAAACTAGTCTCCTTTGCAAATATACTTATAACAAAACAATGATATTGGATGACAAATAAATTCAAGATATTTATTACAGAAAATGGGGGACAAATATAATTGAAACTTCAGTCTAACAAATATGCATAAATTAACACAATGTACAAACATCAATATTATAATTAATTTTTATCATAAAAATGAGAATTTCAGAAAAAACTTCATGTACAATATAAAAAGGAAGAATTTGTGCAGAAAAGCATTACTCACAATAAAACAGGAATTTCAGACATGCAAGCAATTTAAAAAAATAAATCAATTAAATTAATTAAAAGACCAAGCAACAGAATATCGCAGGAATCAACAAAATTATAGAGATTGAATTTCAAAACCCAGAAATATTCTGTGAATAGAATACATCACTGTTGACAAAGAACAGTATTATAAATGTTTTTTTAATATATTAGATTGTTTTAATATAAACATAAAACTTATATGAAGCAATACATGTGTATCTCTAAAAATTGGTCTTGAAAAATGGCAGAATGACTGCATGAATAGGAGTTGAATAATTGTTATCTATTGGTAGTGATCAAGTTACATATTTAAATAATTATTTTATAAGTCATATACATTTAATGTTATTTAAAAAAAGTAATTGAAAAATGTTACGGCTCTTAGATAAAATGATTCTGAGGGAGACCAGAGATTTAAGATGATGTAGTAAAACAAAAAAAAAAAAAATGTATTAATATCTGGGAGAAAATTTTATTCAATTATCTTTAAATAAAAGGGGATTTCAAAAGGGGGATATTTATAAACACAGAAAGATAAAATATATGCAATAAATTAAAGATAAAATATCTACATCTTAAATCTAAGTAATTTGTGTACAAAGACAATACTCACAATAAAACAATGAAGCAGTTTCAAAAAGAAACCAATTACAATAAATTGAAGCTTTGAAATATTCTATATAATGGAATTTTTGTAAGTCGATTGTAGATAAAATAATACTTTTATTCTTGCTTTGAAAAGAACATATGTACATTATGAGAAATATAAAAATTCTCTAAGATTGAAATATTTACATGTTTGAATTTTATCGGCCAAGACATGAAATGCAAAACAAATATTTAATTTCAAATAAAACAAAAATTTATACTTAAAATACTCCACAGAAAAATAAAATTATCAAGTAAAAGTTGCTCATTTTGCAAAAGTTAAACAGACTTTTTAGAGAAGGTTCTTCATTATTTAAATGTGTTCAAAAAATTAAATGTACAAAAATTATCAGAGGAAAACTCTTGAACTTATAGGAAGTATTTATAAATAATATTTGCCTTATATCGTCAGAATCTTGTTACTGTGCAGGAAAATTAAAGTTAAACATTGTAAAAAATTTCTGAGAAATTGCCATCTTTATTTATTGGAAAAAAATAACATTAAAAGTAAAAATGTTACATAAAAGAGAATAACAATTTAAAAATGTATTTTAACATACAAACAAATTTTGAGTTATTTAAAGATACTTAATGAAAGAAGGACATAAATACTTTTAAAGAATGTGCATTATACACAAAAAATCTAGGTTTAAATTACAATCAGGAAAAACTGCCATATATCAAACATGTAGTAAGAGAAAACAGAAGTAAATAATTTATCAATTCACTATATTAAACAAATTAATATCAAAAAAAATTTTAAAGACAGACATTTTATAAATTCATATGAAAGGACAAGGATATTATTCAATAAAAAGAATAGTTTTCAATTAATTATTGCAATATGAAACAAATAAAAAAGGTGATAAAATCATTATTCTAAAAATACTGAGCAGATTTTAGATAGTGAATGCTTAAAAAAAACTAATGAATATCTTATTGTGTGATTGCATATAGTGTATAAAATAATTTTATAGTTTGTTTAAACTCAATTGGAAAGAAAATTTATGAAAAAAAAAATTGTTAAACATGTATTTCTTTATACTAACGTTGCAAAAAAAATATATATATAATTTTTTTATTATACTGTTTTCAATCAATGGAAGCATGATGAATGCTTTTAAAATAACACTGTTTATAATAAATGAAAATGAAGATAAATAAAATATATATCTGCAAGGACAGCAATTTGTTTTATTGGAAACTAGAGAGAGAAACATACAAATAAGAAAATAATATATCAATTTCTTTCAGACAAATTTACTTTAAAAAACATAAATCATATTAAAATAGAATTTTTAAAATAATAACCTGATAACCATATACAATGTACATACAATTGAAAGAAATTGAGGAACTTAAAAATTGAACACAATTAGACAAATACAAAGTGATTTCTAATGTAAACAAAAACATTTACACATTTTGAGTTAGAAATTTTACACTCAACATGCTCAAAGAGTTTTATTCCAAATTTATAAATTAGAGTTTTAGCATAAAATTGCATAACAAAACACAGAAAAAGTCTTTTGTGTAAAATTACAATACTTACAGCAAAAGAGGACATTCAAACAATCAAGAAGGTTCTTAATTATATTCCTACATGCAATAAGATCTCATAACCAGACCATCCTATAAATACAATATAATTTTAGTGAATCAATCTCAAAATCAAAAGTACAGTAGATGCTCATTTTTCCAATCCCATAATTTACCAACACTTGCAATTTTACATACCGGTAGCCCCTGCTGAACATCTTACTATAGTTGAGCAATGATAAATTTAATACCCATTTGAAGACATACATTTAGAAAAATGTATTTACGACTTGATTTTATGCATTGTTCTACAAATTCCACAAGTTCTTAAAACGAGTGTTTACTGTTTTCTGAATACTATGTTACAGCACTTTTTACAAAGTATATTAAAATAATTCTTTTAAATTAATGGAATTTATAAACATTTAACCAGAAGTTGTATCAACTGATATGTATTTATTTTTAATATTCTCTTTATACAATGATAAATCTGTTATATGAATTGAATAAATATATATTTTTCTTTATTAAATTACTTTCAATTATGGTACTACCAAATATATTAATTTTAATTTATTAACCACATAAAATAAAGCAAAATATTTGTCAAAGATGTAAAATTATGAAAAATATGTATGCATTCTGTAAAATTGAATTTTGCTTTAGGTGGAAATACTTTACACTTTTTTTTTAAATGTCAAGATACTGGTAACACAAAACAAATTTTTATTTGTTTCCATCATATAAAATTCAAATTTAATGACTTATTAATTATAAAGGCATTGTTATAAATACATTTGACAAGTTTCGACAATTCAAATGCTATCGTTATAAGTTAAATATATATAATTTGTTGAACTCTTCCAAAATATACTATATTACAAAATATTATTTTAACATTACAATCTGGCTACATTACAGCCAAATTGAATAACATTTTATACTTTTATTACGTAATAAAAGTATAAAATTGAATAACATTTTATACTTTTATTACGCTGAGTGATTAAGCTTAGTAATGTTTTATGTAAGTGACGAAAAAAATTAGCAAATATAGATTATGCAATAGGTTATTTCCTGAAGGTACGTATCATTTCAGCATTTTCCCATTACGTTCTAAGAGGTAAATTTATTTGTTAGCTTGTCTTAACCAACCGAATTGAAGCTTATTTAAGAATGGTCATAGGTATTAGGAAGCTTTTACGGATAATATTATAAGAAACACACTATTCACCGACAATGAATAATTACACAAATCAATGTTCACATTTCCTTTAAAGTATGGCATTCGAATTTTTTCTCACTTTTTTATTCAGTCGCAAAACTAGTGTAATACTTGCAGTTACATTCATTATATAAGTAATCTATTTTAATTTCTGAAATTATAAGCACTTCATATATTAGTTACGATTTCATAAGCTTGTGTTTACATTTGTTTTATCGTGTCCAATCAAATTTACCTTTTACACACATTTCTTCCCTTTAATAACTAATATTTACAATTTTGTTTGCATTTCGAATATATGACACCATGATATAACAGAAAATTTTGCGAAAATATTTGCAATTTTTCAACAACTTTTTTTTGTGTCATTCTAAAATTAACTTCATTACGGCAATCAGAAAAGCAGAAATTGTCCAAAGTTACAGTTACATATATAATAGTGTAATAAAATTTGTAATGCTTAAAATTTTTTTAATATAACATAAAAATATAAGAAAATGAAAATGACTTAATGAAAAGTGCAGAATTTGTTAAAGTATTATTGATTAGATGTAAAATTTTACTGCTTGATGTAAAAATATGCATGAATTGATAACATAATGGAGTTAACTGGAACCATATAGAATATTGTGTATATTCTGTAAAAATACGAAAGAAAAATTTCTTTGCTTAATTTACGCTCTTCGCCTACGTTCTGAGACTCTCATCGACTGCAATTATATTGTGTAGTGATGTAATATTTACATAAAAATCAAAAGCAATTCTATCAATTTTTGCTTTTAAGCTGCAAATTTTCATTAATTAAGATTTAAATTCAACTATTTATATAGTTTCGATTTCCTTTTCGTTCCTTATTGACAATCAGTTTGAAAACTTGATATTCTGGAACTCTATCTAGAATTTTCTGATAATATCCCAAAATCAGAAAGCTTTCCGACTACAAATTATAGCTAGAATACCAGTTTGCGTTAATCATTTAAAAATTTTTTTATTGTAAATGTACTGGCAGTATCAAATCAGTAAACTGTGTTTTGGATTCTTGAAAACAAGTGTTTTCCTTAATTTATAACTATAAATAGATGAAAATTATAATTCTTTGTTAATGAATGTGCCTGTACTAATAGAGATTTCTATAAGCTTTTTATTCTTTTTTTTTTTAAAAAAAATAAAGTTACTCACCAAAGTCATTTATTATTTTTTAATTTTTGCTATAATTATTCCAATTGTAAGCTTAAACTCTGTAGAACCATTTCCTATACATATGCTCTTCATAAAAAAATTTGGTACTATACTGTATTGCAAGAATTTTTTCGGTATGCCCTGATATTTTGTGTAGTATTTCATTTTATAATTAAATAAACTAGTGACAGATTTTCGAAATTGAGCAATTTCCAAATTAAAGAATATGAGATAAATATAATAAAATTAAAACACAAAAAATTGTCTTGCATTATTTGTTACTCATTACTCCTTTAGCTATGTATTTGGTGTAATAATGTACAGTAAGACCCCGCTTTTAACGCTGTTTCGTTTAGCGCTGTTTCGGTTTAGCGCTCTTTTATTTCAACCCGGGGATTTCCCGAAATCGCTCGCAGCATACGGGGATTCCGCGAAATATTATGCAGCGATAGGTTTCAAATTCATATCCGAAAGAGTGTACTTGTATTTCTTGTTTGGTGCGGTATTGTAGAGACATATTTTTATTATTGGAAACATTTGTTGACATTATTGTAAGTAGGTATTAATTTACACATTTAATACTATATTACAGTGTCAAATATTTTGGTGTTAAAGATGCTATATCCGTTTATGAAGAACTTTTATGAGAACGACGCAAAAGGAAAAGGCAAACAACATTAGATGCTTTTGTCACAAAAAGGCAGAACATTGAAAACGCGGAAGGCTAACTAAATATGACTGACTTAGAATTTTATTTGTTTTTTTTTTTTTAAGAATATTCGTTTTGTTATTTATATTTTGTTTTTATTTTTGCAAGAAATAATAATGTGGTATTAATTTGAGCTTTAAGAAATAAATGTTTGGTTTTATTTTTTATTAAAAAACATACTTTTTAAATTTAATACCTAACCAATTTCCTAGCCATCTTCCCCTAACCCCAATATTTACATGTAAAGATAGCCTCGCTTAGCGCTGTTTCGCATTACGCTCTACTTTGATGGTTTGGTTTAGGTTTGTTTGTCGCTCAACGGTCATTTTTTGCACACGAGGGCTAATTAGACCGGGACTTACGGTTTAAAGTGGATTCCGAACCACTACAAACATCCATGCCCAAGGTGGGATTCGAACCCACGAACTGTTGAACCGAAGGCAAGAGCGCTCACCATTCGGCTGCCAGCTCGGCCTACTTTGATGGAACGTATCCCCCGCGTTAAGCGGGGTCTTACTGTATCTTGTATTTGAATTTTTGATCTTTTCCATGTTTACAGAATTTAGTTAAATATTGTATGGCCAGCATAAAAAATATTGAAAAAAAAAGGGGAAATAAAGCCATTATGTTCAGATTCAGTAATGATATAATGGAGGCTTTACTTCATGTTTCACATTTAAATAAAATCAATATTGAGTTTACAATAATATTAAAGATTTATTTTAAAGAAATTATAGTCACACATATTACTTAAATTGGTAACTGCGAAATTATATATTTCATTAAATTATTTTTTGAAGTTTAATAACAATTTTCATGAAAACTAACTATTAAAAGTGTATCTCTTTAATTCACTGTGTAAATTCCATTACTAAATGCCAGATGTGATTATTAATAGAAAATTCATTTTCCCCAAATCTGAATTTTCCAACTAAATCAACACTCACTGTACCAATATTTCGTGATGAGATTAGTTTTTATATTTTCTCTCATTTTATTATTTGATAGTTTAAAAAAACTGTTAAAAATTAGTTTCATTTCTATTGTATGGATGGCAACCAAAGCTATACCAAGTCACAGCCATATATCCCATGCAACAGAAATCCTATAAAGATTTTTTTTATTTCACTATACAATATGGAATACTTCCATTTACTGAAAATTTCCCAAGTGATTATTTTCTTATAAATCAATACCTTGCTTTTTGATACATTAACATAAATAGTATGAACTATTTACAAATGAACTCCTTGACAGTACTTGTAGGAAACAATCTGTACCAAGATGTAAATAACTTGTTTTACCATATATATATATATATATATATATATATATATATATATATATATATATATATATATATATATATATATATATATTAATATTTCAGGTCAAATTACAAATATTAAAATTTGGCATTTACATTCAGTTTAAAAACAAAATGTGCCAGTAATTGATTCTATTTGAGACTGTGAAATGGATTGCAATACATTCATTTTTTTTTGTTTATTTCTTGAATGGGAAAAATATTTTACCCAAATGATATTCAATATTGTACATGGTTTTATATCATTATTACCAGGTTTCCTTCACAGAAGAGAAAGTCATACCATCATTTAAACTGATAGGTAGCCAGAATATCCCACTTAAATCACGAAGTTAGCTAAAGAGAAAAATAAAAATTATTTCAAAATATCACAAAATTTTGTAATTTGGATTTACCTTGTCTTATATAATTCACAGTATTTCATTCTTAAATAAAAAAAAGTCATTAAGAAACAACATGCAGTCCAAAACATGTATCAAAATGGTCATCGCACGAAAAACAATGATGGCACAAGTTGACACATTATTTAGACATTTTCGGGTCGACAACAGAATAAACAGGAAAATTCCCATTAAAATAAAAAGTCATATTCTATCACAATGAGTAAATATTAGTGCAATTAGTAAAACAAGTTTGAAGAAAATTTGTCATGATTTTCAAAAAATAAGGTAAAAGTAAATATATCATTATAGTTTAAAATAATTTTTCAGGGACAGAAAGAAATAAAATGCGAAATAAACTTCAGCTAAGTAAGGTAAAATATAGCAGATAAAAGTTTTGAATAGTAGTGAAAATTATGCTTTCAATGAAAGATTCCCAAAATTTTAAATATTGCAAGATTCGCCAGGAGTTTCAATATAAAAATTCAATTGTACTTTATTTCAGCACTGTTAAAACATGAAGACAATGTATATACATACAGAATTTTATCGTGTTAATTTCTGAAAATGAAACAAATCAAAACCCTGATTGAATAAATAAATATACTTTTTACTGTTATACGTAATATATAAGTAAAATATTTCAACACTACACAACAAGCTTTTATAATCATACTATTTATTTTCGGAAGACAAATTCACTAAATTATAAGACTTCATAAAATAAAGATATCACCATTTGCATAAGAAATATTGTTAGGTCAGCAAATGAAAATTTTGAAAATAACTCATTTCTAATAAATAGAAATATCTGAAAGTTTCAATAGCTTGCAATTTGTAAACACTATTTCAATTTCAAATTAAACTTCTTTATAAAATATGAGGGATTACTACACTTAGAAAAAATAAGTCACATCACCAAAAAAAGAGTAAACATAAAATCTATACTCCTTTGGAAGCATTTATAACCAAACAATGATAAAGGATGCAGAATAAAATCACTATGTTACAACAGTAATTGCCAGACAAGTATAATAGATACTTCATTCTTACAAATTTCAATAAATGAATTCATTATATAGATAAAATTATTATACTTAATGTTTATAATACACAGGAGCAAATTTTTCATTACGATTCTAAAAATAAAAAAAAAATCTACATGTTCAATAAATAAAGAAAGATTTTTTACAGAGAACATTACTCAAATTCAAACAGGAGTTTCAGACCATATACCAATTTAAGAAATAAATTACAGAATAACTATTAAGTGAAAGCAACAAATTATTCCATGAATAAACTAAACATATAGTGAATAAGTTTCAAAACTCAAAAATAATTGTTGCAAATTGCATTATTATACTAAGTTTTTTTTTTTTAATTACATGAAACTAATTCATTTGATTTTTTGGAGTTTTCTAAATTACTTTTAAAAGTCTTAAATATCTTTGAAATTGTCAACTGCCACTGTTGATAAACTAAAAGTACTTTTATTTTAAGCATACACCATGTAATGCTGATATAAAATAATGATATCAATTTTGAAATGTTTCTATATATGAACAAAGTTGCACAAATACTTCTACATAAAGGTTATTTAATATAACAGTGCACACAAAAGCATATAATGTAGACAGGTTTTAGTAACTGTTCTGCAACTTTTTATAAATAATATAAAATAGTTCTTTTATGACATCATTAAAATCTAGCGGCAGATATATTAACAGCCTTGTATTTCCCTACACTAGAGAAATTAACATAATTGTAAAAAATATAAACAAAATTTACACAAAAGAATCTCTATTTAAATAAGAGTTTCAAGAGAGAAGCAAATACTAGCAAAAACTAAGTGCATTTCTCAACATATAATTTATCTCGTTCATATAATTTAGCAATTATACCAGCTGAATTTTAATCAATACTAATACGTAATAAAAGAAAATGGCGAATAATTTTAAGGCTATTTTCAAAGTGTGTTTAATTGATTATTTGTCTTATATATTTGTCTCCTATATTTGTCGTAATTTTAATTCGATTTTTAAGTATTGAGCATTTACTATTAGTCATTAATTTTTTTGTCATTTACTGAATGGTTATTAAATTTTCTGTCTTAACAAGAATTTACTTATATTATTTACATGAATTACAAGAATAACTTTTTTCAAGCATTAAAATTTGCTTAAACTGGGGTAAATTAAAATTACTGTTGCACTATAGTAAAATTTATTTTAAAGTAATCTTCATTAAGAGAGCATTATAATATGTTCGTTAAAATAATTTTTCTTCAAAATTTATTTTTCTACCTGCTTAATATTTTACAATTATTAGGCAATAAAATTTAATTTCATTATTTAATCTATTTATTTTTTTAAAACCTGATAATTAATAAAAATTATAATAATCAGATATCTTAGTTTAAAATTCTGATACAAATTAAAATTTCGAAATTTTAGTATAATAATTCAATACATTGAAATTAGAGAGAGCAGTAACATAAATTATTAACATTAAATAAATTAATTAGTAAGCAATAAAAAATTTCCAAGATTAATATTATTCGTTAAAAATGTACTAATCGAAGTTTAAATATATATGTGCTGGTTACTGTTTGATAATAAATATATTATTAAACAAATATAGTTATTAATAAAAGTGTTATTACAAAATTAAAAATTAATTTTTAAATAAATTTACTATAATTTATTAAAAATATGCTAATGGAAGTTTTATTTTATGTATACTGGTTGTTATTAAATTATAAATGTGACTGCAAATTATATTATTATTATTGACTTTAGCATTTTTATTTATTATTAAACTTTGTGATTATTCTTTTGTTGTGTTATTTCATTTTGTGTTTTCCCGCTCTTTCTTTGACCGCGTCCCCTAATGAGTGTAACCCTTGTAGGTTTGCCAAAACAATCTTATTAATATTTGCTGTTAAGTGGTAATTCTCACTTAAATTTTTACATTCAACTATTTAAATTAGTAGTTTAGATTTTCTTTTTGCAGTCTTCGCAACTTTCACCGAAGAACATTTTGAAAACTTTTTAGGATGATAATCTATGGCTAGACTTTCCATATAATATCCCAAAATCAGAAAACTTTCCAACTGCAAGCTATAGCTAGAAAGCCACGATGCAATAATCATTAAAGTAATTTTATTGTAAATTTGATTGGGAGAATCAAATCAGTTTACTATACTTCTGATAGGTGAAAGCTAGTGTTTTGCTCATGGTATAATTATAAGTAGATGAAAATTATATTTCTGGAAATAATTGTGTTAACACTAATAAAAATATGAATTTTTTTTTTTTGCTTTCTTTTAAATAAATTAACTCGCCAAAGTAATTTTTAAAATTTTTGTAATTGTTATTCCAATTACAGGTTTAAAATCCACGGAATCATTTCCTATACATAATGCCTAATCATAAAGAAAATCTGGTATTACACTATGTTGGAAGAATTTTTGGCATGCCCTTATATTTTGTGCATTTTATTTTATAGTTAAAATAATCATATATTTTTCATCATTGAGCAATTTCAAATAATAAAATCTGACGTAAATTATAAAAATTAACACAAAATTATTGTCACACAGGCTTTGTTACTTATTCCACCTCTGGTCTGGTACTGGATAAAATAGTATATCTTATATTTGAATTTGTGAATTGTTACAGATTTATTATGTTCGATTGATTTTATATTTAAATAGAATCAACATCGAGTTTACATTAATTGTAAATGAAGTTATTTATTTAAAAAATGATACTTTAAAGTCAATTACTTTAACTGAAAAATTACAAGACAGGAAATTTAAACAATTTAAACAAGATAAAAATACTCTATGAAAAATCGCTTCCAAATTAACAATTATATAGAGTTTACTCACATTTCAGGATAAAGAATATAAACAGCCTATCAAAAATAGTTAATGGTATACATAATGTAAATAATTTTACAATATTCTGTTGGATGTATATTACTAACCGTAAAAAATGTGTGTTATGTTATCGATAAAAATTGTTTAATATTTAATAAGTCAACAAATTAACGTATAAAAATGAAGTAAAATAATTATTTATTCTTATGTTTTAAACAGATAAAACAGAAGCCTAATTTTGTTTAGAATTGATATCCTCCTCATATTTGGAAACTTTAAATTAGTTTCTTCAATTAGAAAACTTTAAAATGTAAGAGAAATACAAATAAGCATAACTGAAACATTTCAATCATTGATTAGTAATTTTAATAGCTACAAAAAAAATAAGCAACACAAGTAGGTTTTAAAAAATTAAAAAATAAATGAATGAAATTAAAATGAAATGAATGCAATTAAAAAATAAATGAATGCACTTTCAGATTATAGGGCAAAATCAAGAATATAAAATTATACCAAAAGTAAATTCACAATAAAAATTTCCACATGTTCTTTTAGGTACCTTTTGGCTCAGAGTAAAAGATCTGCAGACACTCTTTTCTTTTACAAGATAAAAAAGTATTAATAATTTTTGATTACTAATGAAAAATAGAATTCTTGCAACATCTTCAATGTGAAACTGTATAAAAAGATAATAGATATATCAATAAGCTGTTATACCTCAACTATTTACTTCTAAATGAAAAAGTTCAATACCAATCAAACAAGCAAAATTACTTTGTAAAATTAAAGATTGGGCAAAAATCCATTAGAAAATAAAGAGGATGAAAAATATAAGTTTTTAAAAAAATATAGTTATACAATTTAGTTTTATATATTCACAATTTTGTAGGAAATAATCCAATATAAAATGCAGATACATATTTATTCAATGAATAATCTTCAAAATTCAATTTTACAACAGTTAATAAATGTAAAAGTGCATAAACATCATAATATTTATATATAATTTCTTAGTTTAAATAAGTTCTGAGAAACCTCTTAATAATTTTACTTTTAAATATTTTTTAAAGTAAATAAATTGAAAAACATACAATAAAGTTCCAACATTAACTTCAAAAATTTTTTTTCTTGTGATTTAAAACTTTTTACAGCTATTTCTTTGTATTCCAAGAAAAAAATGTAATTAACTACTAGATTAACTTAACACTAAAAATATGATACTTTCTAAATAGTCCATTTAACGTTATTTGAAATTAAAATTAAATAAAGTAAGTTACAGCTGCATGGACAGGAAATCTTTTTTAATAAAAACATGAACCCTAATATGATGTAACATTGAAAAAATATTAATTTCTTGGAGATAATTTGACTAAAAAATACTTAAAAGGGAATTTTATGAAAGTTATAACTACAAATAGGATTATTACATAAATGCTTCCAAATTTTAATAACATCATACATTTGCATGATTTTAAATGATATTCTTTATTTGATGGTGTATATTAAAAACCAAACAATGATAAAAGGTGGAAGAAATTCAAAATATGATATGAGAGAGAGAATAGGTATTGCAATATTATTTTATATAAATTGAGACATTTCACAGATAACAATACATTACACAAATGCTTATAAAATAGAGTGGACATCATTATCATTTTGTTGAATATATATAGAAAATAATGTCAGTAAGACAAAAATTTTGTGCACAGAAAAATATATATCATTACAAAAAACTAGAAGCAACAGAATATGCAATCAATACAATAATATTTTATAGGATCAGTTTCAAGACTCAGGTATAATTTGAATGGAATATTACATCACTGTTTACAAAGAACAGCATAATCAATGGTTTTTTTTTTTTAATGAATTATACATTTTTCAATATGTATATAAAATTTATATAAATTAATATGTGTAATCATATAAAAAATCTGCATGAAAAATGGCAAAGAGGTTGCATGATTAGTAGTTGAATAATTTAGATATGTAACTAAGAAACTGAATTGTAATATATATTAGCATTGATCTAAGATTGAAAAAATTATTAATATTTTAAGTCATGTATTAAATGCTATTTGAAAAGGAAAGTGAAGAAAACTATATGTTACAGCAAGGAAAGGCTATTATTAAATATGTAAAAATAATTTTCAAATGCTGTTATATAAAAAAATTTATCAATTTTTGTTTAAAATTTTAAAAAATAATCCATAAATAAAAAGGGAATATTTAAAAGTATTAACAATTCATCCAAATAAAATTCTCTTGCAAAATATAAGAATGTGTAAATTTTTAATAAGAAAATATTTAGTTGATTTTAGACTTATTTTCTTTTGCAAAAATAATTTGTAGCAAAACAATAGAAAAACATGGGGAATAAATTCAAAACGAAATGAGGGGAAGAAGTATTATTGCAAATTTATTACAATAAATACCAATAATTTAACACATATTTTAAAAGCAACTATATCATACTCAAACATTTCTACAATGAAATGAAGAGGACTATCATTTTGATTCAAAAAATATTAAAAAAAAAATGTCAGACCAACAACATCCTGTTTAGGTGAAAAAAGTAGACCATCAAAGAATTTAAGAAATAAACCTAGATGATAACTGAATACTGAACACAACAGATTATTGTATCACGTAACATTTTATATATAATGAATCAGTTTAAAAAACAAAATTCTTTGAATAGAATATTACATCATTCTCTACCAAGTATTTTACTATAATTAATGTTCTCTTTAATTTATTAGACTTACATATATTCCTGAACATGATTTGTAATTATCAATACATTGATCTATGATATAAAATATTATATATAATTTCAAACTCATACATTTAATGTTGTTTGAAAATGAAAGTGAATAAAATATTCTGTTACACACAAAGGAGAGAAAATCACTAAATAGAAATCATGAGCCTTAAAATGCAGTAATGATAGAAAATTATCAATTTTTTTCTTGTAGACAATTTTATCAAATAATCCTTACATAATATAAAAATTGGAACTTTATAAAAATTATAATAATTTATTTAAATTAAATACAAGATATTCCCATTACAAAAAAAAAAAAAAAAAAAAACAGTGGAATGATTACAATGTATTTTATTCCATTTTACTTTTTAATTGGTTACTTTTTAACACTTTTAAAACTGTCATTTGTCACACTTGTTAACTTAAATGTTTTTTAATCACATTTCTTAACTATAATGTTTGTAAGTTTTTTTTCAGCATACACCATATAATAATGATATTTATTGGTTACATAAATTTAAAAAGTCTTTCTAATTGCACAAGGTTACACAAATTCGTTTACATACATTTTTTTGAATTTAAAAGGGTTCACAGAAACATTAATTGTAGAGAAGTTGTAGTTATATATATAACATTTCTTCATCTTTGATTAAATTTTTTACAAATAATATTCTAAAAATGTTACTGTAATTTAGCCAATACCTAGCTGCAACATTAATATCAATGTATCAAACGAAACAAATCAAAATGCTATTGAATAAATAAATTTCAAATCAAGCAATCAACAAGGATTGTATTAATAATTTATTAAAATAAAAATGGAGGTAAAACATTTTATAAAATATTTGATACTTTTTAAAATGTTTACAAATTTAAAGTTACAATTATTCTGTTTATGATATTTCATAAAACCAAAGTGAATGAAAACTTATAACAGCTAACAAAAATCTAATACAAAGAAAGAATTTAGGTAAACTATAGTTAAAATATACTATCAGAAAAAATTTCTATGTGTGCTTTAGATACTCCTCTAGTTTCAAAGTAAAATAATTAAGCACTAATAAACAAGCTTTTACAATCAAACAGTTTTCAGATGACAAGTTCAATCAATTCAAATAATTAATGTAAGAAATTTATCACTATTCACACAAAAAATATCAGTAATATTTTTATTTTGGTTCAGCAAATGAAAATTTTCAAAATAATATAATTGAAACATCTGAAAGATTCAATAACTTCGAATTTGTACACATTAATCCTGAAAGTAAATAAATATTTTTGAAAAATTCATAAGTTTAAAGTTGAAAGTAAATAAAATGTTTTGCAACTTTTCTTTTTCTTTTAAAATTTTACACTTCAGTGAGGAAAATACTCCAATATAGAAAGAAGAACAGAAACAGAGAAGTAACCTAGTATAAATTCACAATAAACATAATAAAATGGAAGCACTTATATAAGTAAATACATTTAAGATAATATTAGTTACCACAGAATAAATTTGTCATACTTTATGAAGAAAAGGATACATTCTAAATAATACCTACACATCTTTTTTACAAGTAGCGAATTATATTAAGAATATGATATTAATCTACTGATTGAAACCTGTTTTACATTAAGATAATATATCTTCATTTTATAGCATTGATGAAAATATGGATGAACATTTTAAAAATAAATATTCCTTTCATCAATAAATTTTGTTTATAAAGCATACACACTTCTAGCCAATTAAAATATAAATAAGATACTAAGTATTTAAATTTCTGCTTATGTTAGAAAACAAAAATTGGAATTATAAATTAACAAACATTTAACTATTCAATTAGATAAAACTAAAATTAAAAACTTAATCCTCACTTTCACTGTCTTGTAATAAAAGTAATTTCTTAAATGTTTTCAACAATTATATATTCCATTCTGCACAGTTAGTACTAAAATTTGAAAATTTTTGAGATTTTTTTTAAAATTATTCTTCAAAGCTAGCAAAAAGCATTAACTAAAATATTTTCTAGATTTCGATCTCACAGACCAATATTTGCGTGACAGAACAACTATTGATAAAAAGTAAGTATGCATATATTTGTTCGATTGTCGTATATAATTTTTTCAGGTTTTATTTCACAATTGAAATTACAAACACACCTCTATTTATTTTCTTGCTGCTATCTTTTTTTGAGAAACCTATACATGAACAAGAAAAATTAATTACTCTATCCTAACTTGTTAAATAATAATTTTAAGTGATGAATTTTAAGCATTTTTCGCAATTCATTTGAATCTATAATATAAAAATAAAAAAGAGATGAAGACTGAAATTTTGGAAATATCCAATAAAATATTAAAAAAACCATTTCTGAAAATGTTTTGTTTTTATTACTGTACACTATAAAGACCTAAATTATGTAAACTTAATTTGGTAATATTTTCACTATTAAACAAATAAAATAGTAAAAGGTCAAGTAATGCTAGCTACCGTACAGAGTATGATTTAATTTTTTTGTTTTTTATGATGTTTATTATCACCACAGATATAAATATCTACCAGTGATATTACCGCAGTCAGCGAACATTACTCTTTAAAACCATGGAAGAAACTATACTTCCTCCATGTTGAAAATCCGTCATTTTAGATGTTTGTACACCTGAAACACGATTGCCGTATAATTAACGGACATAACACTCATGAGCTATACAAGAGACCGTAAGTACTACAGCTAACATCACCTGACCTACCCATCAGCAGTGACCTGTATATTTATATACACGTATAAAATAACTTTATTTCTATACTGGTAGTTAATGTTTCATTTATTTGCATTTTTTAAAAATAATACAGTAAGAATTTGTTTCTGTCATAAACTCTAAAAATATTAAAAAATAAACATAGTAGAGAGAAAGTGTACAACATATAAAATGATATTTTTAAGTAAAAATTGTTTTCCCTTTATTTAAATGTATTAATTCTCAATTATTGTCAGAATATGATAAACATGCAGCGTGCGACCTCTATCCTTCCTTTACATTTCATTTTTAATTTCTGTATGTTTTAGTTTTCCTTAAGATGGCAACAGAAGTTTTTGTTTACCAATAAAAGAATTATTGTGTTTTACATAGCAACAATAGATTGGTATCAACAAAAAAATAAACGAGTTTTTGTTATATTTTAAGTCATCTAATTCTATTCAGTTAAGTTTCTTGTTAAGAGATTTGGTCCTGTTGTCCTAAATTTTATTTGTTGACGAAACCGGCTCTTTAGAGCTCGGTATTTTTGGAAGGAAGGGGGAGGGGAAAGGGAAGGGAGAGCGATGTTGCAAACCTACAAGGGTTACTCTAAAAAAGGGGCGCATACAAAGAAAGAGCGAGAAAACACAAAATGGAATAACACAACAAAAGAATAAGCATAAATTTTAATGATAAATAAAAAATGTAAAAATAATAATAAAAATAGAATTTGCAGTCACATCTATCATTTAATAATAACCAGCATATATAAAATTAAACTTACACTAGCAAATTTTTAATAAATAATTGTAAATTTATTTAATAATTAACTTTTATTTTTTTAATAACATTTTTTTTAATAACTATTAGTTAAATATATTTATTATCTAACAGTAACCAGCATATATATCTATTTAAATTTCAATTAGTACAGGTATAACAAATAATATTAATGTTTTAAATTTTTATTGTTTACTAATTTATATTTTTAATGTTAATAATTTCTGTTACTGCTATAATTTTAATTTATTGAATTATTTATACTAAAATTTGGAAATTTTAATTTGTATCAGAATTTTAAACTAAGATATCTGATTATAATTTTTATTAATTATGGTTTAAAAAATATTTAGTTAGATTAAACAATGAAATAAAATTTTTTTTGCTTAATAATTGTAAAATATCAATCAGGTATGAAAAAATACATTTTCACAAAAAATTATTATAATGCACATATAATGCTCTCTTAACGAAGACTACTTTAAAATAATTTTTACTAGCAGTACAACAATGTTTCTAATTTACTCCATTTTAGCAAATTTTACTGCTTAAAAAAAAGTTATTCTAAGTAAATTCTTGTTTAGACAGAGTATTTAATGATCAATAACAAAAAAATTAATAAGTAATACTAGATGATTAATACTTAAAAATCAAATATATATCACACAAATATATAAGATAAATAATCAACTAAACACAAAACTTAGACTTAGCCCTCACTAACTTTCAAAACAACCTTAAAATTATTCGCCATTTTCCTTTTTTAGTATTATTATTAATTAAAATTTAGATGACATAATATTTCTTAATTATATGCACAAAATTCGTAATGGGCTAAGCTGAGTATTAGGGTCTCAGCTCCCAAAGCGAGACAAGCCGCCAAATCTAGTAAAATTTGGCGATTTTGTTTCCACGCCAAATTTATTCGCCAAAACATCACCAAAAGTGATTAGTCTCCAAATGTATCACCAAATACAGCGTTGGAATGTCTCGCCGCCCCATATCCCGGAAATGCTTGCCATTTTCATTTTGAATTTTTTATCGGACGTAAAGCGCGGTAATTTAAATCCTCTTTTTTTATATTTTATTTAACTTCGGATGTAGTGCAGAATATAAATATTGTTTTTTATATTCATATTTTTCATTTCGGGGTGGATATAGTGCAGGAATTCCAATCCTGTCAATTCGTTTTGTATTTCGATGTGGATATAGAGCCGTAATTTCAATCCTGTCTTTTATATTCGTTTTCTATTTCGCTGTGGATATAGTGCCGTTATTTCAATCTTGTCTTTTACATTCAATTCAGATTTTGCTGTAATTGTAGAGCACCGGTAAAAAAATGAAGGTAAGAATTTTATTTTAATTATTTTCTGCAGGCATAGAATTCCTAAAGTTGTATACCCTTTTCAGACATACTTGATAACACCCTTTCTTCATCCAAACTGGGATATGCAAGAGAGGTAATTTTTGCTCCTACGATGTAAGTCAGTTGATGTTAAACTTTTTTTCAGAAGGCAATTTTTAAAATAAATAACATTTATTGCAGACAACACAAGTTACACAGACACAAAGAAATTAACGAGGACAGAAACAGCGCGTCCTCTTAGTATAAGATTTAGAGAGCAAGTGTTCTGTGTTTGGTTTATATCTCACTGAGAATGTATAAACCGCATCTACAAAGTGTGCTGATTGGTTGGGTACATTTCATGAAGTTAATACCATTAGCACAGAAATTTGATAAACAAGTTTTTAGTTTCACTTCGCAATTTTCAGTTTTACTTTGCGAATTCAAGTGTTTTGTAAAAGGTCAAGAGTTTCTCAGAAAACATGTGATGAATCACCACAGAGTATACCCCCAATGAGGGAACTGAATGACACAGAATATGTATTAAGAGCAAGGAGAGTAAATTGAGAAAAGTAAAATGTAGATTATATATATATATATATATATATATATATATATATATATATATATATATTTGCTATAAAATGTAGAGACATCATCAGAAGTAAAATTTTCACAATGGCATAATTATAATAAATTTGAAGATTACATATGATGAGAATAATATAGTGAAAACTATATTAAATATACAAAATACAATACTTGATACAATATACCATTGATCACTATGCTATAAAATGTATTTATATCAAAATTGTGAATGATGAATAATATACTGTGAAAATTATTAAATATGAAATACAATACTTAATATATCATTGATCACAATTAAAAAAAATATAATATTTCATAATCATGCATGATGAATAGTGTATTCAAATTTAAATGTATTATACAGTATTTAACATGATATATTATAATTCACATTGTGTGTATGCAATAAGATAATATACGATTATATTAATTAATACATTTAAGAATATGCTAGTCTACCAGGAAAATGCACTCTTCTACCACTTTAAGTCGTGATAGGCTGCTTGATATTCTTGCAGCTGTATTATTCACATTTGAATCACCGACATCTTTTTAGGATTCTTTTAAAAAGTATGCTGGTTTTACTCGATCTAAGGAAACTGTGGTTGAACGACCTCTCAGTTAGATGGTGATTGTTTTTGATGATCGCTAAAGTACCTTGTGTGATCTGGTGTATGGCTGGCTTAATTTTTTGAGCATTGAGGCTTTTAAAATCTCCGCAAGGGTGCCATTCAGTAGAATATTTTTAGGGACCAAATGTAAAGGTGATGCATAGTTACTCTTTGAAGGATGCACGTGACCGATATCAATCATGATTTGAAATTTCTCTCGAGCAACACGCAATCTATCTGGGATCGGACTTTCGCACAAACAGGATGACCGGTTGTCTGAATGTAATGTAAAACGGTGTGCTTTATTTTTCTGTCAGGTCTCTAGGGGGTTTAATAATGTTGGGAAATTTCCTTAAAAGATTGTGATATATAGTGTCACCTGATACTGTTTTAATTGAAATAATGTTACTTGTACTGAATTTACGAAGAGTAATTTAATTTGTTTTGGAATAAATGAGTTTCCTTCTATTTAAATCGGGTAAAGATTGAAATTGTACAAAAAATCTGCCCCGATAATTGGAGTAGAAACATTTCCTTCCAAAAATGACCATTTAAAAATTTTTCTCAGCCCAAAATCCAAGTTTAAAGTTTGAGTTGAGTAAACCTGAACTGTGCAGAATCATTAGCAGCAGAAAAGGTCATTTGCACAGAATTGCGTCTTTGTAATCGTGTTGGTAGGTAAATACTAATATACAAACCAGTGTGAATTAAAACGGAGCGTTTGTACGCTTATCATAAACAAAAAGGTGACGGGAAGATGTGGGAAAGGTGACAGTCGCCTCTACCCTTGCCTGCTCTCGTTTTTTGTCTCAAATTTGCAAGGCTGAAAGCATTTTTTTGCTTTGTTGCCAAATTTAAAATGGTACCAACAATAATCATAATTTTTAGATTTACTATGATGACTATTTTGGGAGGTTCTATTTCTCGATTGACTTCTACCTCGACAAATATTGTCAATTCGAGAATTTAATTTTTCAATTTTTGACAGTAAATTTTTTATTTGTTTGAATCAAAAGAAGAATCACTTACTGATATTGGTGCATATTCGATGATATGGTCAGAAATTTCCGCTGCTTTTTCTAGAGTCAGTGGCATTATAGCTTTGAGAACAGTTTGCACAGAAGCTGGCAAATGCAGTAGGAAAAGTTTTAGCATCAGCTGCTCAGGGACTTGGTGTGTGTTTCTGCTCAATGTTTCAGCACATGGAGAAGCTCTGTCGGATTTCTATCTCCAATTTGTTTGCCTTGTAGAAGTTTCCATATCTCCTGATGGGAAGATTCTCTACTACGCTTTATCAACTCCTTTTTCAACGGAATATGTGGATCCTCCTCGTCTGGATTCATGAGAACATCTCTCACCAGTCTCAGGCAGTAAAGACAGTATTTGTATTTCCTCCTGCTCTCTGTGATGGGTTTTGTAATTCCCAATGCAAATGTTGATTCACACATTGTGAACCATAGAGCTGAATCTGCATGATTGTAGACAGGGATTCTTATTGCTGTCACTCCTGGAACAGTTTCCGTCATTTTTTTTTAATCAGCAAAAGATGAACGGGAAGTATGATGTGCAAACAAAAATTCTACCTCGGAGTAGTAAGTGAAAATGGGTCCTCTTACGCCAAAAGTAGGTTGACGTGCAGGGGAGTAGGTCTGAGGGGAATATCAGCTCTTTTCCCTTCTTATTAAGTAAATATTCCGGAACAGATGTGAGTCAGCGCTCACTGAAATTTGCTACCTTAAGCAACAAATTACCTGAATTTTATTTATTGCTGTATTGACTCCAGGTCACCATTATGTTGTAAGTCAGTTGATGTTTAAAATTTTTTCAGAAGGCTATTTTAAAATAAATAACATATATTGCAGACACAAAAAAATTTAGAAGGACTGAAACAGTGCGTCCTCTTAGCATAAGATTTAGAGAGCAAGTGTTCGGTTCAGATCTCACTGAATGTATAAACCGCGCCTACAGTGTGCTGACTGGTTGGGTACATTTCATGAAGTTAATACCATTGGCACAGAAATTTGATAGACAAGCTTTTAATTTCACTTCGCAATTTTCAGTTTTACTTTGCGAATTCAAGTGTTTTGTAAAAGGTCAAGAGTTTTTCAGAAAAGATGTGATGTGTCACTGCAATTTCTCAGAGAAGTTGTGATGAGTCACCACACACCCAATTTGTTTTTTTTATCTTTTTATGTAAAAATTTCATGCCTCACAGTTACTATAAGTAAAATTTCTGCATTCCTTTGAATATATTTATACTAATTCAAAAAAAAAGAAATTATAAAATTTAAACTGTTAAGTGATGATAGTTTGCATTGAGTTTAATAAATTATTAAATATTGACATTTTTATTTGATTATAGTGCATTAAAATACAAAAATAGTAAGTTATATACAAATCACTATGAATGTGATTAATTTTTTTCTGAACATTTTCATTCTGTATGTTTCTCTAAAATTAGTTATAAAGATGGAAAAAATTAAAAAGATTATTCATAAAAGAAAATATATGTGCTGATGTAGTCAGAATATTTTAAGTAATATTATGTTGTCTTAATGTTTTTAAAGCATATACATTACACACAAAAATAGAGCACATATTAGCAACAAAATACCAGACACTACTATTAATTATAATACATACTAAAGAGAAAAGATGTGGTGTAAATATATACAAACACAATTCGGTAAAAAACATCAAAAAAATAGTTCAAAAATCATTTTAAAACAATTTTGCAGACATAACTTTATATTGAAAGTAACAAAATGAATTGCAGTCTAATATTATGCTGAAGAAACATGGTAAATATAAAAAAAATTTTTAAAGTATTTCTCTAAGTTGTCTCTTCAAGATAAAATCAAATAAAATATCATGATACAGTGAAGGAGAGAAAAATTTTTTTCAACGGGAAACATGCTTACAAAATTATGTAAAGAAATAAAAAAGTATCAATATGTAAGAGAACACTTTTTTAAAAAATACATTTATAACATTTATAGGGAAATTAATAAAAGACTTGAAATATTTTTAAAAATCTTGCAACATTGTGGAAGAATTTAAATGTGAATAAACTCTATAATATTTCAGAATAGTCTTATAATTTATTAAATAAAAGGAAAAATGGAATAAAATATTATACTAGAAAAAACTTTTAGACTAAGAAACAATGAAGAAACAAAAGTACATTTTATAATAGAAGTAATTATCAACTCAAATTAAATAATTTTAATTAAATATATTAGAAAAGACAAAATTTGCATGAAGTTAAAGGAAAAAACATATTTAATAAACTTCTGAAAATTTTGACATACATCAAGGTCATTTAAGAGCTTGTAAGTTAAAATTTAATTAACACATTAATAAATTCAAACTTTAACAAAACTATTTCCATACAAGCGCTGCATTAAAAACATTATATAATTGAAGTGCATATTTTCCAAAGATTAAGAAATAATTATCAAATGAATTTTACAGAGATTACTTTGTACCGAAGGTAAGAAAATGAATTGAAATCTAATATTACACTGATCAAAGATAGGAAGTACAGCAAGGATTTTTATGTATTTCTCTTAAATGTTATATAAAAATAAAAGCAAAAATATAATAATGCTACAGTAAAGGACAAAAATATTTAAAAGGGAAAATGATTCTCAAAGCAATGTAAAAAAATTAGGAATGTATCGATAAGCAGGATAAATCTTTTCTAAATAATTTACATATAATATTTAAAGATGAATTTTACAAAAATAATAACGTTCATTTGAAGTGAAATATGTTAATTATTGCAAGGAATTTATAGTTTTTTAAGAATTTACATCAAACAAAAAAAAAACATACATAGTAATGATCAGTAACGATAAGTTTCTACTTATTGACATACCAACGACAAAATTTGTGGAATAAATTTAAATCATTATAATGAGACTGGAGGGATAAATATTATTGCAAATATTTTAAATAAATACAAAAAATTAAACAGATTTAAAAGGAAAAATAACTGTCATAAAAGAAGAATTTAAAAAGAAGGAACTGCACTTCAAACATGTTTATTTCAATTATAGACAAAAATAACCAAGTCCAATATTTAAATAAAGATTTTTTGAAGTAAACAAAACTTATAATAAAACAGGAATTTCAAAGGTTCAAGTAGTTGAAGAAATAAACCAGAAATCATAATTCACTCTTATAGCAACAAAATATTCTGTAAATATAATAAAATTACAATAAGTCTCTACAAATACTTGCCAAAATGAAAAATATTTAATTTTTGAAAAGATATTACTGTTTACAAAGACTTTTAGGTATAAATAAAAGATTATTTTTAAATTTATAAATTTTTTAAAAAAATTTATATTAATTGGAATATATTCATAAACTATAAAAAAATTCCACTATTACAGTGTAAATATTTTCTATTTTCTTCATAGAAAAAAAATTTAATTTATTATCATCAAATTGTATCAACATTAAATCATTAACCATGAAAGCAAGCTATTTATAAAAAATTGGACATTGAAAAGGAGATTTGCAGTAGAATAAAAACTCAAAATTTTATTGGGAAGAAATATTCTACATGCATACATTCATGCAGCTGAATGTAAGATAATGTAAAATAAAACATATATTTATCCAAGAATATGCACTAAATTAAACTGAAAATGGTTATATCAAATTTAAAACTTGTTTCTCTTTGCATAAAATAAAATAACATTTCCGAGAAAAGCTTCTTTAGTTTCAAATTCTTCAAGAAAACAATCCTAAATGCACACAAATTCTAGGAAAATTTTCTTTTATTTTTCTTATTTTCTGTTAATAAAAGACTTGAAATATTCTCCTTAAAAATCTTGCAACAATTTAGTGGAATTTAAATGTAAATAAATTCCATAATATTTTAGAATAGTCTTATAATTTATTAATTAAATGAAAAAATGGAATAAAATATTAAAAAAGAGAAACTTATAGACTAAGAAACAATGAAGGAACTGAAGTACATTTTATAATACAAGCAAGTATAACCTAAAATTAAATAATTTTATTTAATTAAATATGTTGGAAAAGACAAAATTTGCATGAAGATAAAAGAACAAACATATTTAATAAACTTCTGAAAATTTTGACATACGCCAAGGGGATTTTAAAGTTTGTAAGTTAAAATTAAATTAACACATTAATAAATTCAAACTTTAACAACACTAATTTCATACAAGCAGTGAATCAAAAACATTATATAATTGAAGTGCATATTTTTCAAACATTAAGAAATAATTATCAAGTCAATTTTACAGAGATTCCTTTATACCAAAGGTAAGAAACTGAATTGAAATCCAATATTACACATGCTCAAAAACAGGAAATACAGCAAAGATTTCCAAGTATTCCTTTTAAATGTCATAAGAAAATAAAAGCAAATAAAAAATCATGCAACAGCAAAGGACAAAAATATTTTAAAAGGGAAATTGGTTCTCGAAGCAATCTAAAAAATAAGAAATGTATCGATAAGCAGGTGAAATCATTTCAAAATAATATATTTATAATATTTAAAGGGGAATTTACCAAAAATAATATTCTTTTTCAGTAAAATATGTTAATTATTGCAAGGAATTTATAGTTTTTGAAAAATTTACATCAAACAAAAAATAAGATAGATTGTAATGATCAGTAACCATATGTTTCTATTTATTGACATACCAACGACAAAATATTAGGAATAAATTAAAATCATTATGATGAGACTGGAGGGATAGATTTAGATTTAAAATTAGGGTGGTTCCAAAAGAACCTAGCACCCCGACCATAGGTCTACTGTACTATACCCCTCAGAAAGCCCTATTTGAAGAGACCAGTGGCTGAAGCAAAGTTCAGCAGACATTTTACAGGAATTTCCTGCAACATCCAAGGTTCAATCAAGTGCTGACCCAGGTGTTCAAATCTATGTGCAGAAAAGGTTTCACATTCACATAAGATGTATTGAAGTTTCTTCCATATAATGACAACCTTTACAAGTGGGATCATCTGAAATTCCCATTATGGTGCGATATCTTTTAAGGTGGCAGTGTCCTGTAAGTAGTCCCACTGCTTTCCTTAGACTGCCTCTATTGAGCTTGAATAATTTTTTGCCTTTTGCTAGGGCACATGCTATTTAATAGCCTTGCTTGTCTTTGATCATTGGCATTGTACCAATTCATAAACTGTTGTTTTCTGAAGAGATCAAAGACATTCATTCTGGTCAATTAGTTTGAAATACCTAGCATTGGTTCAGGGTCAAAAAATGTCAGTTGTTGATCCAGTCCTTGCTAGCTCATCAGCTAATTCATTGCCAGGAACACCAGAGTGCCCAGGCGCCCACATTAAAGTGATGGGGTTATTATTAGCTAATGTACACAGAGTGAGACAACATTCCTAGACAAGAACAGAAGTTACAGTAGACTTCTGTAGAGCCAGTAATGCAGCTTGTGACTGTCAGAGCAGATGATTATTCTTTTACGAGAATAGTTTCTGTTCAAGCATATTCTACTGCACATACAAAGACTTCTGCTGGAAATACAGTTGTATATTTACCCAAAGGGAATGATAACTTTGTGCCATCAGCAGGACAACAAATACCAGCCCCAGTATTGGAGAATGGAGGGATAATTATTTCAATTATTTAAAAAAACACAAAAAATTAAACTGATTTAAAAGGAAAAATAACTATACTTAAAATATAAATGTAAAAAAAAAAAAAAAAAAAAAAAAAAAAAAGGAATTGCATTTCAAACATGTTTATTCCAAATCTATACAAAAGTAATTAAGTCCAATATTTATATAAAATTTTTTTGAAGTAAACAAAACTTAAAATAAAAGAGGAATTCCAAAGGTTCAAGTAGTTGAAGAAATAAACCAGAAGTCGTTATTAACTCTTTTTGCAACAAAATAGTCTGTAAATATAATAAAATAACTAAAAGTCTGCATGACTTGACAAAATGAAAAATATTTTATATTGGAAAACTTATCGTCGTTTACAAAGACTTTTATGTGAATAAAAGATTGTTTTTAAAACATTTATAAAAAATTTAGATAAATTGAAATATAATCAAAGAAAAATATCACAACAAAAAAAAATTTCTGCAACTATAACAGTTGAAAAATTGTCTAGAAATATGTAAAATTCTTCATAGAAATATGTAAAATTAATGATCATCGAATTGTATCAACATTAAATCATAAACCATGCAGAGCAATATATTTATAAAAGATTGGACATTGAAAAGGACATTTCCAGTACAATAAAAACTCAACTTTTAATGGGAACAAATATTTTACATCACCTATTCAAGCTGTTAAATGTAAAATTATGTAACATAAAATAAATTTTTAGCTAAGGATATACAATAAATAAAACTGAAAATGGTAGTATCAATTTTGTTTCTCTTTGCATAAAAATAAAATAACACTTTGAGAAAAGGTTCTTTAGTTCCCGATTCTTAAAAAAAAAAAAATAAATAAAAAAAAACCCCTTGAATGCACATTTTTAGGTTTTTTAATATATTTATAAAAAAATTTAGATAAATTTGAACATATATTCCTAGATAAATATCACTATAAAAAATAAAAGAAAAACCTGCAGCTATTACAGTTGAAAGGTTTTCCTGTTTCTTCATAGAAAAATGTTTAATTTATGGATTTCCGAATTGAGTCAGTATTGAATCATTAACCATATAGAGAAAATTATTTATAGAAGATTGGACATTGGAAAGGACATTTGCAGTACAATAAAAACTCAAAACTTCAAATGGGAAGAAATATTTTACATGCATGCATTCAAATAGATATATGTAAGATTATGTAACATCAAAAAATATTTACCCAAAAACATAAACTAAATAAAACTGAAAATGGTAGTATCAATTTTAAAACTTGTTTCTCTTTGCATAAAAATAAAATAACACTTCTCAGAAAAGGTCCATTAGTTTCTGATTCTTAAAAAAAAAGACCTCAAATGCACAAACTGTAGGAAAATTTCCATTTATTTTATTTATTTTCTGTTAATAAAACTCCTAAAATATTTTTCTTAAAAATCTAGCAATATTGTCGCAGAACTTAAAAGTAAATACACTCCATAGTATTTGAGAATAGTTACATCACATATTTAATAAAAAGAAGCAATAGAATATAATATTGAAAAGGGAAAACTTTTATACTAAGAAACAATGTAGGAACAGAAGTACATTTTATAAGACAAGCAGGTATCAGCTCAAATTAATGATTTTGAATTAAATAAATATATTACTAAATATGAAATCTGCATGAATTTCAGGAAAAACACATATTTTATACACTTCTGAAAAACTTTGCCATACTTAAAATTTATTTTAACAGATTATTAACAAATTCAAATTCTAATAACACTAATTTCATTATAGCACTGCTTAAAAACATTATAAAATTATAAGCGCATATTTTTCAAACATTAAGAAAAATAATTATCAAAACAATTTTGCAGAGGTTGCTTTACACTGAAGGTAAGACAATGAATTGCAATCTAATATTACTCTGAGCAAAGATAGGAAATACAAAGATTTTAGAAGTACTCCTCTTAAATGTTATATGAAAATTAAAGCAAATAGAAAATTATGCTACAACAAAGAACAAAAACAGTTTTAAAAGGGAAAAATGTACTGAATACAGTGTAAAAGATTTAAATAAAAAATTTTTGAAGTAAATATAACTTATAATAAAAGAGGAATTCCAAAGGTTTAAGTAGATGAAGAAATAAACCAGAAGTCATTATTCACTCGTATTGCAACAAAATATCCAGTAAATATAATGATAAATACTTGACAAAATGAAAAGTCTGTATGAATACTTCAAAAATGAAAAGTATTTTATATTGGAAAACATATCATTGTTTACAAAGAATAAAATATTGTTTTTAAATTTATTAGATTTTTTTAAAACAATGTATAAAAAATTTGGATCAATAGGAACATATTCATAGACAAATATCACTACAAAAAATAAAAAAAATAAATCATCAACTACTGCAGTTGAAAAATTTTTCTTTTTCTTCACAGAAACATGTTTAATCTATGATCACCTTTTGTGTGTGTGTGTATCAACATAAAATCATTAACCATATAGAATAAACTAGGTATAAAAGATTGGACATTGAAAAGAACATTTGCAGTATAATAAAAACTCAAAACTTGTAATGGAAAGAAATGTTTTACATGCATACATTCAAGCAGCTAAATGTAAGATTATGTAATATGAAACAAACATTTAGGCAAGAATATAAGCTAAATAAAACTGAAAATGGTAGCATCAATTTTAAAACTTGTTTCTCTTTGCATAAAAATAAAATAACATTTCTGGGAAAAGGTCCTGTAGCTTCTGATTCTTAAAAATGACATCTCAAATGCACCAAGTGTAGGAAAATTTCCCTTTATTTTACTTATGTTCTGTTAACAAAACTCCTAAAATATTTGTCTTAACTATCTTGCAAGATTGTAGCAGAACTTAAAAGTAAATAAACTCTATGATATTTTAGAATAGTTATATCATTTATTGAATAACATGAAGCAATAGAATATAATATTAAAAAGGAGAAATTTTTAGTCTAAGAAACAATTACGGAACAGAAGTAAATTTTATATTACAAGCAACTATCAGCTCATGTAAAGAAATAAATAAATTAAGTATCAATAAGTAAGAAAAATTTTTTTTAAATAATACATTCATAATATTTAATGGGTAATTTTTTAAATATTAGTAAAGAAATAAATCTGTATTTCAAGTAAAATATGTTAATTAAAGGAAGGAAATTATGGTTTTTAAAATGTTTATATCAGACGAAAATAAGATTGATTTTAATGATAGGTAATCATATGCTTCTATTTATTGAAACTCCAATGAGAAAAGAAGTGGAAGAAATTTAAAATATTATAAAAAAAATGTAGGGATAAATATTATTCCAATTCTGTTTAAATAAATACATAAAATCAGACACTATTAAGAGGCAAAATAACTGTAGTTAAAATATGAATGGACAAATGGAAATGAAGTGCATTTCAAAGATGTTCATTCTAAATATATATAAAAGTAATTTAGTCCAAGTTTTTTAAAAAAATAATTTTTGAAAATAACTTACCACAAAAAAGGAATTTATGAGGGGCAAAAAGTTGAAGAAGTAAGTCAGAAGTTATTATCCACTCTGGCAACAAAACAGAATTCTATAAATATAAAAAAAAAAGACAATAAGTCTCTATGAATAATTTTCAAAATAAAAAATATTTTATAATAGATAACATATTATTGTTTATAAAGTATATTGTGTTATGTAAAATTACTTTTTAAAAATTGTTAAAAAGTTTCAATAAATTTTAATAAATTCAAAGACAAAACGGTCTTTAAAAAATAACAGAAAAATCTGGAACTATTACAGTTCAAAAAATTCGAAAATTTTACTGGGAAGAAATAATTTACATGCATATTTCAAACTGTTAAATGTAAGATTATTTGAAATAAAACAAACATTTAGACTAAGATTATACACTAAATAAAACTGCAAAATGGTTGTATAAAATTTAAAACTTGTTTCTATTTGCATAAAAATAAAAATGTACTTCTGAGAGAAGGTTCTTTAATTTCAATTTCTTCAAAAAAACTTTCCAAAAACACAAACTGAAGGAAAATTTCCTTTTATTTTACTTAATTAAAAATTCACTTTAAATAATAACTGAAATATTATGTAATTAGGAAATGAATAAAATTTACCTTTTCTTTTAATGGTTATTTTACATTAAAATCAAATAAAATGTTACAGCAATGACAGATAACACTTCATTTTGAAAACCCATACTCTAATATTATGCATTAAAACACATTAAATTATACAAATTTCTTGCAGAAAATTTTGTTAGAAAATAATTTTATATTGTTAAATATCATTTTAATAAAAGTATTGAGTTTTAACTGAAGTACAATATATCCATTAAATGAAGGATATTAATATTTATGATTTAAAAAATTATAGACACAAAAATATAGTTGATTTTACCAATAAAATAACTTTCGCTAGGACTAATTATTTATGGGCATTGTAGGCCTTGGCCCATTTATGGGCTGTCGTGCCATGGAGTTTAGTTTAGGACTAATTATTAACATACCAATGATATGTGTGCAGAATTAAGATTCGCTACTACTAACTATTAACATACCAGCCATAAAATATGTAAAGTTAATTCAAAAAATACTAAAAAGAATAGAAGATATCACAGTTATTGGAAATTTATTTCAATAAAAAAAAAAAAAAATAAAAAATAAAAAAAAAAAAAAACTTGACTGATGTTTTTTCATACTGCAAGTAAGAAAATGAATTCCAATCTATTGTTATTCTGGAATTATACACAATTTAAAATTCTTGCTCTTTAATCTTATTTGGAATAGAAAAAAACCAATATAACATCATGTTACAGTAAGGACAGAAAATATTTTAAATGGAAAACATGTACTCTAATATATGTAAAGAAATAAAAAAAATGCTATACTTTCTAGGAGAAATTTTTAGTAAAAATACTTTTATAATTATTTATAGGAAATGACCTTTACTTCAAGTAAAATGTATCTAGTAAACTAAGGAAATTACAATATTTAAAGTATAAATATTCGACACAAAAATAGAGCTGATTTTAGCAAAAATTACCATTTGCTACAATTAATTATTAACATACCAACCATTAGGCATGTAAATATATAATAACACAATCTGATAAAAAATACTATAAAGATTTCTTGAAGCAAACATTACTTACAATAAAAGAAGAATTTCAGAGTGTCAAGCAGTTAAAGAAATTGAGAAGTGATTATTTAACCGGGTAGCAACAGATAATTCTAAAAAAGAAAAATTATTTTTAAGCCAATAAAAATAATTTTCAAAAAAAAAAAAAAAAAAAAAAAAAAAAAAACAGATTAGTTAGGAAGAATAATCAATCCTTACAAAATACTTAATTTTAATTTTTTTTATTAAATTTATAATTTTGTTAAATATTTTAATGAATTTTAAGTGAAATAAAATATATTTATTGATCAAAATCCACTTCAAGAAATAGCAAAAATATTATTTTAATAGAACATGAGTAAAATTTCTCTTCTCTCTTAATTGTTATTTTACATTAAATACAAATAAAAGCTACTACAACGACAGATAACATTTTCAATTAAAAAACTTCACTCTAATAATAAGCAATGAAATAAGAAATTCACAAATTTCTTGCAGAAAATTTTGCTGAAAAATGCTTTTATATTAATTAAAGGACAATTTTATAAAACTAATAAGTTTTATTTCAAATAAAATATATCTATAAAATAAAGGAGATTACAATTTTTTTAGCATAAATGTAAGTGGCGAAAATAAAGTTTATTTTAGCAACAAATTAACATTCATTGCAACTAATTATTAGCATACAAACAATAAAAGATAACATTTTTGCCAAGTTCATTCTAAACATATACAAACACAATTTTCTGAAAAAAATAAAAAAGATTTCTTACAAAAAACATTCTTCTAGAGAAAAGAGTTCAAGAAATAAATCAATCAAGTTATTATTGAATGTGGCAGCATCAGACTTCAAGAGTAAGATGAGCCTCTATCATTAGTTTTCAAAACAGAAACAGTTTAAATGAGATAACAAATCACTGCTTACATTGTACTTCCTGTTAATAATTTTTTTTATAAAATTTATAAGTTTTCTTAAACATTTAAATAAAATTTAAGTCAATTAAAATGCATATATATTGATAAAATTCTATTCAACAGAATATTGAAAGACTGTATTAACAGGACTTGAATAAAACTTGAATTTTCTCTTAAATATTATTTTAAAATAAAATAAAATGTTAATGCAAATAGAGAAAGTAATTCAAATGATAAACATGTACTCAAATATTTTCATTGAATTCAAATATATACTCAAATATTTTCCTGAAATTCATTGAATTCAAAATATATAATTTTTACAGCATAAATATTAGATGCAAATATAGAGTTGATTTTAACAACAAATTACCATTCACTACCACTAATTATTAACATACAAACAATAAAAGATGTGGAGTAAATTTAAAATGTCATATAAAAAAAGGAGGTTATAAATATTTTTGCAAGTTATTCCAATACATACACAAAACCTTACAAATGTTTCTTCATATTGAAAGTTAGAAAATAAATTGCAATTTATGTTTACACTAATCACACACTGAAAATATGATAAAAAATCTTCTTCTTGAATGTTTTTTTGAAAATAAAAGTAAATAAAGCATCATGTTTTAAAAAGGACAGAAAATATTTTAAATGGAAAACATGTACTCTAATATTATGCAAAAATATTAGAGACAAATCTTCATATTGTCTCTAATATTTTTGTCAATCTATATCTGCAAAAATATAAGAATACAAAAACACACCAATTTCATGGAGAAAATTTTCCTAAAAAATACCTTTATAATATTTAAAGTAGAATATAATAAGCGGTAATAGAATATAAAAGTAGAATATAATAAATACAGAAATTACAATATCTAAAGCATAAATATTAGACAACAAAACAGAGTTGATTTTAGATACAAATTAATATTCGTTACTACTAACTATGAACATAACAATGAAAAAAGATGTGGAGTTTATTCAAAATAGCCTAAGAATAATGGAGGGTATAAAAATTATTCCAATTAACAAACAAAACTTCAAAGATATTTTCTAACATTGGAAGTAAAAAAGTGAATTGCAATTTATATTTATGCTGATCTCAAACTGGAAATATGATAAATGAAAAATCTTCCTCTTGAATGCTATTTGAAAATTAAAGCAAATAAAATATCATTTTACAACAAAGACAAAAAGTATTTCAAAGGAAAATATGTACTTAAAAATTAGGTAATGAAATAAAAATGCATCCTAAGTATAAAAGGAAGTTTTTTTTTGTCATCATCATTCTAAAGGTAAACAAAAATAACATGTTAATAAATATAATAAAGATTTCTTATGGAGAACATTCCTTACAGCAAAAGAATTTCAAAGTGTCAAGCCATCAAAGAAATAAATTAGAAATGCTAATTGATCTTGGACGCAACAGGTTAATCAATAAATAAAAAATTATATCTTTCAGTCTGCATGAATAATTTTCAAAATAAAAACACTTCAAATGGGATAAAAAATCACTGCTTACCATGTTCTTCTCACGTTAATAATTTTTTTTTCCATTGAAAGTGTAAGTTTTCTTAAACTTTAAGTAAAATTTAAGTCAATTAAAATGTATCCATTGATAAAATTCAAACCAACAAATTACTGAAAGTTTAAACTAAGAGGACATGAATAAAATGTGCATTTCCTTTTAAAGGTTATTTTAAAATAAAAGCAAATAAAGTATCATAGAGCAAAAAATGAAAATATTTTAAATGAAAAACATGTACTCCAATATTGTCTAAGAAATAGAAAAATGCATTAATTTCTTGGAAATTTTTTTTGTTAAAAATACTTTTATAATATTTAATTCTTAATTTTTTTATTAAAGTAATGAGCTACACTTCAAATAAAATATGTCTATTAAGTTAAGGAAATTATAATATTTAAAGCATAGATATTAGACACAAAAATAGCCGATTTGAACAACAAATTACCATTCGCTGCAGTTAATTATTAACATACCAATGATAAAAAGTGAGTAAATATAAACAAACACAATTTGGTAGTTTTAATAGTTTTCTTGAAGCAAACATTACTCACAACAAAAGAAGAATGTCAGAGTGTCAAGCAGTTGAAGAAATTGAGAAGTGATTATTAAACGGGGTTGCAATATATTATTCTAAAAAAGAAAAATATTTTCTTTGAGTCAGTAAGAATAATTTTCAAAATAAAAGCAGTTTAAATAGGATAAACAATCACAGCTTACAATATACTTCATTTTAATTCAAGTTTTTTTCTTAAATTTATAATTTTTCTTAAATATTTAAGTAAATTAAAAGGCATTCATTGATAAGATTCAATTCAACAAACAAAACAAAGATTATATTAAAAGGACATCAATAAAATTTTTCTTATCTTCATTGAAACATATTTAATTTGTTATCCAAAAATTACAACTAATTTTTTAATCTTATACAGCAAACTATTAGTAAATAAGAAAGACTGAAAAGAACATATGCAGTCCCTTTAAAATTAAAAACCTTTTACTGGAAGGAAATATATCGCATGCTTATTATTAACATGTGAAACTTAAGATTAATTGCAATAAAACAAAGATTCAATTACAGAATATAAACAAATGAAAATTATGAAATGAATTTATAGAATTGTACCTAGTTGCATGAAGTGAAAAATAAGCTATTAGAAAAAGTTTTTTAATTTAAACTTCTCAGAAAAATATTGTATTTAAGAAATTTGTTGGAAATTATTCTTCTATTTTACTATGTTTTTAAATAATTATCTCATAATAGTTTTTCCCCCATAAAAATATTTTTATATTATAGCAAAATTAGAAGGTTAAAAAATCATTTAACATTTGTAAAATTGATTCATTTATTTATTAACCAGTTAAAAAATGTAAAATGGGCAAAAATTTCAATTTTAAAATATAAAGTTTCGTAACAGTTTTCAAAACTTTTTAAAGAATTATATTAAATTCTTTTCAAAAAAAAAAAAAAAAAAAAAACATTGAAAGAAAATTAAAAACAATGATTAATTTTAAATAAAAATTTCCCAAAATAAAAGATTTTTTACAGAAGTCCCTTCATATTGAAGGTAAGAGAAAATGAATTTCAATCAAATATTTAAAGGATCTCACACTCGAAAAATGATAAATAATTTTAAAATCTTTGCTTAAATGTTATTTGAAAATAAAAGCAAATAAAATATCATGTTACAGAAAGGAGAGAAAATATTTTAAATGACAAAAATATACTAAAAAAATAAAGTAATGGAATAAAAAATGTACAAAAATTCAAATGAACAGCGTTTTCTATCATTTTCTTTTTAAACATTACGAAACTTATTTCATAAAAAAAATAATAAAGATTTCTTGAAGAAAACATTGCTTACAACAAAAGAATAATTTCAGTATGTCAAGCATTAGAAAAAATAAATCAGAAGTGATAATTGAACTTGCATGCAGCTGGTTATTCAATAAATAGAAAAATACTTCTTGATATTGATTCATTGGTAATATTCACTTCAACAATTTACTGAAAGATTTAATTAATAGGATACGAACAGAATTTGCATTTTCACTTATAATTGATTTTGAAATAAAAGCAAATAAAATACCATGTTACTGCCAGGACAGACAATATTTTAAATGCAAAACATGTACTCTATTTTTGCATAATGAAATAAAATATAGACTAACTTCTGATTGAAAATTCTGCTAAAAAATACTTTTATACTAATTAAAGGAGAATTTTACAAAAGTAATGAGCTTTATTTCAAATTAAATACGTTTATTTAATAAAAAAATTAGAATATTTAAGTCATAAATATTAGACACAAAAACAGATTGAATTTTAGCAACAAATTACAATTTGCAACTATAAACTATTAACATAACAATGATAAAAAAAACGTGGACTAAATTCAAAATACCATAAGATGAATGGAGGGTATAAGTATATATAATATAGCAAATTTATTCCAATAAACACTTAAATCTTTCACAGATGTTTTTTCATAAAGGAGAATTAAATAAAAAGATATAAAGAAGAATTTAATAAGTGTAATAAATGAGCTTTACTTCAAATGGACTGATTTAATATACTATATTCTCTCTGCATAGATATTATATAATTATATTTGCATAATATTAAAACTTTTAAATTATTTCTTAGTTTTTCTTTTTTTTCTGAGTCTTGAAAATTTATACTATAAAAAATAATAGGAATATTTCACACTAAAATATTACAAAGGACTTTTTCTACACCATTAATTATCATTCAATTAAGTAAAATTTACATTTGTTTTCAGGTAGCAATTCTAATTTTGAGTTTTTTCTCTATGCTGCATAAAAATTCTATTTTAATATTTTGCATGTATTTTTACTATTTATATACTTTAATATACTTACTTCTGCATTTTAAAGCACCTAAAAAAATTATGTACCATTACATAAACTTGTGTTTAAATTTTTGTTTTCTAGTGTCCTATCTTTCTACTTGTGAACTTGAATTGACTCTTCTTTCATTTGAAACAATTTTAAAAGTTTTACTCTGGTATTTCAATTATTTAACACTATTAATTTACTAATTCATGCTTATTGTCTTTTTATGAAAAGAATATATTACAAATATTTATGTAAGCTTAGCAAAATTATCTTTGGTCAGAATGAATATCATGTCAAGAGGAATTTATAACAACTATGTCCTATTTTAAATATACCTGAAGTGAAATATGATTTCCAAAAATTCTTAATATTATTCATATCTTCTTGGTTTCTATAATGCCCTTTTTTCATAGCATATAACAGGATGATTGTTAGTTTTGAGAATGGCAAATTTTCATGGCAAGATTTTTACTTAAGTTACTTCAGAAATTAATAGATGATTCACATTAGCCACTTTTCTTATCAAGTAGTTTTTAGCCTTTCATTTTTGTTTCGTGTTCAAGGACAATACTTAGTATATATGTGGAATACAATATAATTATAACAATGAACTAAATTCAAATGCATATCCTTATGCTTGTTTTCTCTAGAATTGGATGAATTTACTTGTATTTCTTGTAGTTTAAAAAACACTGTGGTTGAATTTAAATAATTTATTATGTTTTAAGTTTGGTTTTTGTTAGTCGCTCAACGGTAACTTTTTGCACATGAGGGCTAATTAGACCGGGACCTACAGTTTAAAGAAGAATCCGAACCACTACAAACATCCATGCCCAAGGTGGGATTCGAACCCATGAACTGTTGAACCAAAGGCAAGAGCGCTAAACATTCGGCTGCCAGCTTGGCTATAATGTTTTAAGAAAAAACAAATAAAACTTTTGGGGTCTAGTTTCTTTTGAATAAAAATAATCACATGCAAAAGATTTTAATCAATTGACTTTTAGTATACACGCCGACAATATCTTGTAGAAATATTTACAGTTTTACTGGAATTTTAATTATTTAACACTATTAATTTACTAATTCTTGCTTATAGCCCTTTTATGAAAAGAGTTTATTACAAATATTTATATAAGCTTAGCAAATTTATCTTTGGTCAGTATGAATATTATGTCATGAGGAATTTATAACAGCTATGTCCTATTTTAATTACACCTGAAGTGAAATATGATTTAATTTTATACATATCTTTTTGGTTTCTATGATGTCCTGTTTTTCATAGTATTTAACAGGATGATTGTTGGTTTTGAGAAAATTAATGGCAGAACTTTTCATGGCAAGATTTTTACATAAGTTACTTCAGAGTGTAATAGGTGATTCTCTTTTAGCTACTTTTCTTATCAAGTGTTTTTAGCTTTTTACTTTTGTTTTGTGTTCAAGGGCAATACTTAATATACAATCTGTGGAATACAATATAATTATAACAATGAACTGAATTGAAATGCATACCCTCATGCTTGCGTTCTCTAGAATTAGCAGAATTTAGATGCTTTTCTTGTAGTTTAAAAAATACTGTGGTTGAATTTAAATAGTTTATTATGTTTGAAGAAAAACAAGTAAAACTTTTGAGGTCTAGTTTCCTTTTTGAATAAAAATAATCACATGCAAAAGATTTTACTCAACTTGACTTTTAGCATACCCACCGAAGATACCTTTTAGAAATGAATTTAGATCTACAAAATAAATGAAAATTGAAATTATCTAACTTAAACTATAAAAAATGACAAGAGCTATTTGGAAGATGCCCCAAGAGTTTTAGCTACTCTAACAATAGTCTATAATAATCTAGTAAAAAAAAAAAAAAGGAATACATTCCTTTTTAAAATCTTTTAATAATTCAAGGAAATTTAATAAATATCTTCACCTCTATTAAAATCACAATAGATAAAATTTTCTTGTTAGGTTAGGTTATGGCAAAAAATTGTTTTGGAGCTTTATGCTCATAGGCTTATAGCTCGCATTGAGTAAGATTGAGTTTTTATTTGAAACCTAAACAAAAATTGATGGATTGATGACATTGAAAAAATAAAAGACAACCAAAACGAAATGATAAGCACAGCGTTTGATAGACAAATGAAGGGGAAATAAGCCCGCTTGGAATTACAAAGACGAGGAAAAAAATTAGAATTTATTAATTTGTTTCAAAAAAGAAATTGTTGCGTCAATTTTCTCTTTAGGACTCGTTGACAAATCTAAAATCCAAGAGAAAGAAAGAGCTCCAATTCCAAGTTTTTCTCTTAAGGAATTTCTTGCTTGATCATATCGAGGACACGATAGCATTATGTGATCCATGATTTCTCTTTCTCCACAAGAGCATTTATCCGTTGAAGAAAGTCTGAATTTATGTAATTTAGCATTTGTCGGATTAGCATTTGTAATTTAACATTTGTCATTGTTTGAATTATAGCAGTCTGCATTTTCTTCTGTAGACTTTCTTGTGATGTATAAGCAGCCAAAAGGATTATGTCATCAGCATAAATAAAACACTTAATGTCATCAGAGAGAACTTCGTAAATATCTGACATATAAATCATAAAAAGAAAGGGAGAAAGAACACTGCCTTGAGGAACACCTCTATTAGAAAAAGTGGGTTGAGATAAAGTTCCACGCCATTTCACTTTAAAACTTCTATCCGATAAAGAATCCAATATCCAATGAGCAGCATTTCTTCCGATATCAAATTGGAGGAGCTTATAAATAAGACCGTCTGGCCACACTGAATCGTAAGCTTGACATATGTCTACAGTTGCACATATGATATATTTTCTCTGAGCGTAAAGCAATAGTATGACGATGAAGCATAGAAAGAACACTATCACAACCTCTATGAGGCATAAATCCATGATGATTTTGATGAAAAAATGTGGAAAGGGAGATATGATTTATTAGACGATTTAATATCATGCGTTCCATGACCTAACATAGAACACTTGTAAGAGATATTGGGCGATAAGAATTCACTGAAGTAGTATCTTTCCCAGGTTTTATTATAGGAATTATGATTGATTTCTTCCAAGATGGGGGAACAATACCGCTTAACCAAGAGTTATTTATGAGTGACAAAAAGGATTGTAAAGCTATGTTGGATAGACCCTTCAAAATTTTAGCAGATATTAAATCAGGACCAGCTGAAGTATTTTTGCATTTAGAAATCACCAATTGGAGCTCTGAGAGGGAGAATGCAGAGTTATTTTCTAAATCAAAGTTTGAACTTAAATCGAGAGGTAGTACTTCAGTTTCTGATTGACGAGAATAAAATTTGGCAAATAAGTTAGCCTGAACAACAGGGTCCGAAATAATTGAAGTATCACTAGAAATTAGTAGATGATGAGTTGGTGAGTCAGTAGATCTATTTTTAAGTTTTTTTTAGAATAGAATAAATGTCCTTAGATATACCAGCATTTGTTATAGTTTTATCCCAGAAATTTCTGGAAAGGGTTAGAAGGAGCTGATGAAGTTTTGCAGAAGTTCGTTTGTAATGTATCCACAGAGTTTAATTAAGAGAAATTTTCACTTTCCTTCAAAGTTTTCTTTTTTGATCCAAAAGATAACATTCCCATGTCCACCACGGAGGATATGACTTTAACGGAAATATTTGTTTTTTTCCTGAATTTATCAAGATTGTTTTTGCATAAAATTTGGAATTGATCTATTGAAACTAGTCCGTTATTAGCAATTTGAGTGTTCATTGAATTGAAAACGCCAGTCCATAAAATTCTATTGCGAGAAGTACCTTTCGAATAATCGCTACTGTAGATTTTAACACTTGTTTGAACAGGGACATGGTCACTACCATAACTATCTGAACTGACTGAGAAATTACAAAAAGGAAAAATATCAGGAGATACAAAGTTATAATCGATAAGGGATGGTCTATGGTGGAGTCTGAAATGAGTAGGCTGAGAGGTATTTAAAAGACAAATGTTGCTATCCAGTATCCAATCGAGGAACTCTGAAGATTCGGGAGAGTTTGAATAACTACCAAGCGCCGAACTTCGTATATTAAAGTCTCCAATTATTATGAAGGGAGGATGAATATTTGATAAAATGCTATGGAACAAAGAACTTGAAAATTTACCGTGTGGGACGTATACATTTACTAAAGTAAGAGATGATTTGGATATAGTAATTTTTATAGCTAATATTTCTGTATCGTTATCTTCTGAGCGGGGTATATTTAAAACTTGCATAGGTAGAGATTTATCAACAGCAAAAAATCCTCCACCATGGCCATCTTGCCTATCTAATCTAATTATTGTTTTATTACAAATTTGAAATAAGTCGGATTTTTTAAGAAACGTTTCTTGAATTGCTAGGACATCGGAAGATTGAAAGTACGGAAGTTTTACATATGGGCGCTTAGATAGAACGCTTCTTGCATTCCAAGAAATTAAATTGAACATTAAATAAAAAAGAAAAACCTAAACAGTTATTGAAAATAAAAAAAATGCGCTCGTAGTAAAAGAATATTTTTAAAAAAAAAATTATGAATGTTTTTTACGACTTCTTCCTGGCTGAATTCTTTCTTTAATGTAAGGTTCTGCATATTTTATATTTGGTTGAGGAGATTTCATAATAGGATGTTCGGGAGATATAATTTGCTGATTCACAGAATTTTTTGGACTTATCTTTCTTGACTGGACAGATCTTGCACGACTCTTTCTTGGAGGAGATCTAGAAACTGATCTAGCTGGATTCGAACATTTTTGCATACATTCTTTCATGAATGAGAACATTTGTTGGATCATTTGATCTTGTCTAGCCTGTATCGCAAGTAATTTTGCTTCAAAAATAGAAGCCACTTCAGTCACTGCTTTTTTAACAATATCAGTTATTTCATTTTGATTTGGCACGAAAGGGAGATGACTTTTGGTTACACTGGAGTAACTGGTTTTTAAAGATTTATAATAACGCCTTCTCGCTTCAATAAATGGAAGGTGGTTCATGCTTTTAAATTGTAAGAATTATTTTTCTTCAAGCCTCGTAGGGCAGGAAATGTCATTAGCTGCATGATTTCCCTGACAGTTTATACATTTAGGTGTTTCATTGGCACAGGGAGAGTCTTTATGGAATGTTCCACAGTTTTTACATAGGAAGACTTCTTGTGTACATTTTTTCGTAGGGTGAGTGAATATATAGCATTTTCCACATTGGCGAACGTTATCAATAAAAGGAGAAATTGGAATGATGGAATAGAATAAGTTAATAGTTTGAGGTAAATGATGTCCAATGACGCTCACTAAAATATTTTCACTCAGTTCTTCAGAATTCTTTTTAGTAAATCTTTGTAGGCTTAATATCGATAAGCCATTTTGCGCAAACTCTTCAGCAACAAGTTATAAAGGTAAATCTACATTTATTTCTTTTATAAGAAATCTTGAAGAAAAGTATTCAGGTTGAAAATTGGAGTTAACAGGTACTCCAAGAATATTGTTTATCTTGCTTTTTTCAACAGCAGCATCTGGGCAATTAGTTTCGAATAGAAGCTTACCTTGACGGGTGTGGTGAATTTGTTTTATTTTCTTGTGATTCTTGACAAATTGAATTATTTCTTGCTTAAAATTATAAGGTTTCTTTGGAATAGATGCAGTACCATCAGTGAGAGACAGGAAAATGAAGAACTAAGTAATACCATTTTCCGCAGCTAACTGGATTAGTTGTGGAATAGAATCTTCGAAAGTCAATAATCTTGAAGTGTTTATTTTTGGAATGCGCGAATCGCAATCCGTGTAAATCATTTCAGTCTCTGCTTCAATCATTTTGAATCCATAATAATGAAAAAAAAATTAAAAATTTAAATAGTAAAAATAAAGGAACAAAAATACTTAATCTTAGTCAATCAAACAATAAGCCAAAATCAGACGATAATTTCAACACGAAAAAAGAGAAAAAGAGTCACAGAAAACATTAAATAATGACAAAATAAACAGAGTTCAAAAATTTACGTATTTCGCAATTTAGAACAATTCGCCCTTTTTCAAAATTTCCTTGTTTAAACAGATCGCCAGCAATGATGGATAGATATTTTAAGTTAGTTAAAGTTGCAGTGCTCTTTGACTTGAATGTTAACTAAATAATCTTAATGATTTTTCATTTAATAAGAATTATGGAATGAAATCTAAACAAAGTCTCCAGTATCTCGAGAGATTTAAGTTTAAAAGAATAAATTAATGTTTCTATACACATCCACACCACGTCAACGGAGGATGGTATAGTTTGCGAAGGTTCTTTTGTCAAATAAAAAACCAGTTCGTTAGTTAGAAAACCCATTATTTATCGTTATGTGAAGACGATGTCTATTAAAATATTTACGAAAACATTTGGTAATAGAATAAGAACCAATTTGCTCAGTGGAAGTAATTATTTTTTTCTTCCCATTTCATAATACTACTTGTAAATATTTTTTATCATATATAAATATTTTCGTTGTTGCAATATTTTCTAAGATATGTAAAATTGATTTTCAATGCATATTTTTATATTAAAATTCTCTAAACGTTCATGCACAAACAGAGGATAGCCATGAAGAGGCAAAAGAGCAAATTAAATAATAAGTGCAAAATAAAAAAAGATAAAAATTGATAATGCAAATGTAACTAAAAAGTTTAGGAACTGAATTTTTTAGACTTCAATTTAGAAACAGTTGCTTACAATGGAAAGAAACCTTGTAGAACACGTAAAACTCACATTTTTCTTTCGTGGATTCCTACATAGTGAGCTGGAAAGCGATCTGAGAAAAAAAGCTTCTTAAAAAATATACTTTTGATTCAGGCGTTCGAACTTCTCTCGGTCAACAACAATGACTTTTGTATCCTTGTGTAAATGTCTCGTTGCACACATTACACCATAGAGCTTGAAACTTCGGCTCAAGCACCCGTAATGCGTCCTTCAAGATTCTACAATATTCGTGAAGGGATCACATATAGCTGCTGTTTCAGGTTTTTCCACAGGAAAATATTTTGTAGATTCAGAGTAAGTGAACGTGAAGGCCAATCTTCGAGACAACTATGCCTAATTATTTAATTATTGAATTGTTTGATGAAGTACTGATTCACGAACGTCTGGGGCAGTCATTTTAAATTTTGATTCCAAAAATTAAATAACGGTAGGCATTCCACAATATTGGTTATCATTGTTAGTAGAAACTGCAAATGTCTTAGACTAGTTAACGTAAAATTTCAATATATTGGCCCAATCCACTAGGCACTTGGTATTGTAAACTGCACATCAAATGTTATTACCAAACAACATAAGATGTCGAACGTCAGTAGAAAAATTTGATATTTGTGAAGACCTAGTAATGGATGGTTTGGCCATTCCGTGAAAAGCATTTTCACTCGTCCACTGTCATCTGTCATTGTCTTCACTCGTCATCTCTCATTAATGTTGACTTGACTTTACCAGATTCAAGACGAAATTATACCACGCATAAATGCGTTAGACTTCTTCTTCCAGTAAGATCTGTTTCGGTGTCGGCAGGGCTAGACTTAACATAACTGGGGTCGGGAGAAAAACTTCTTTGCTTCACAACAACAATAAATTAACATTAACAATTTTGCTCATACAGGAAGGAATTTCGAGAGGCTTCCTTTACGTTTTTCAGCTTGAAATTCTCGAGCCTTTTTAGGTTCTCTTTTTGGCTCGTTACGTAACAAGGAAATAACATGTACTATTATATATCAATCAAAAAACGTTATCAAATAACGGCTTTTTGAAAAGTTATTCCAAGAAATCCGTTCACTTTGGAGTTCCTGGAAATTTTATGGAGCGAAAGCAAGCTTTCGCGGGGTGAAAAAACTGGTTTTTTGAAGAAATTAGATGCATGGTGAATTTTGATGAGTGAGCATCGAAAATCACTTACTGAAAAAAATTTTAATGATTTTTGTTATATTTTTATTCAATCTTTTAGGAATTTACTACTTTATTATTTGGAAGTTTTACATTCATGTCTAGACTGATTGTCATTTACTTATTTTTTTAAAAAATTGTAATGGATTAAATTAGACTTCTAATTTTTTTACTGTCAATTGATTTTCCTCAGTTAAAAATTCTTAAGTAATGTGCATTTCCATAATTTGTTTCCCAATGATCTTAACTGCTTATTAATAATTTCTTTACTACTTTAATGTATAAAATCTACTTAAATTTGAATTTTTTAAGCCAAACATAATTTAGTTTCTCACAACATGAATTTAGTCTATTCCTCTTTATAATTTCTATTATAAATTCTTTCAAATTATAAATGATTTTTCTTTTACACAAAGAATTACTATTGAGTATATCAGTTATGCTCGAATAAATCTTAAAATATATCTTCTTAGAAAAAGTATTTCTCTATTTAAAGACACATTATAGTTAAAAAGTTGAATTTTGATCGAAATTTCTTAATTTTACTATTTTATCAACTTATAAATATAACCATGCGATTAATCAATATCCAAGTGCACCATCCATCAATGTTTATGGTAACATCAGTACCGAACCCACAGTTTTCAAATAGTGAAATCATAGTAACGATAATTTAACCAGCGATATACTTTAAAATAGCTTATATTTAATAATTAGTTATATTTTATTGTTTCATATAAATTTCCTTTTTATTATCTAACATTTTAATCGAATTTTAGTTTTCATATGAATCATCTGGGTAATAAAAGGAAAACTGAATGTATACAGATGTCATATGCTATAAAATTACATATTTATGAACATAAATAACATAAAACGAATAACATAAATATAAAATAATATTTTGTTTAAAAATAAAGAATTGTACACGTAAACCAGAATATTTAGCACCTACGAGAAACTATTTGTATATAGGAATTTGCCTTTCTGATAAGTTATAGTATTTTACTTCATATACATGTGTGATTTTACTGTTTTATATAACTCAATTGTGTGTAAAATGTAAAATTTATCTTAAATATTTTTAACAGATAAATTTACTCCTTATATATATATATATATATATATATATATATATATATATATATATATATATATATATATATATATATATATATATATATATATATATATATATATATATATATATATATATATATATATATATATATATATATATATAAGCATTTAGATAGTCGCAATTCTTACGGGTCTAAGAGTTAATGAAGAAAAGTGTATTTTAACATTAAAATGTGTTAAATGTAACGCTTTTAATAAAAAATAATTATATTATCATTTAAATTAATTAAAATTTTATTTATGTAAATTAATTTTAATAAATTATGATGATGCTTTCTCAATAAATAAAAAAGATTATAAATTTTAAAAATTATTTTTACAGTGTATAAATTCTTAAAGTAAATTTCAAATTTTATTATGCATATATCAACATATATATAATTTGTTTGATCCAAATTTTATCGAATGGTACGTTAGATTCTTCTTTTAATCTTTTTTAATTTTAAAAATTAACTCGCGAAATTTGATATTAAATTTAAAATATTTCATGCCTGCTTTGATATGCGAGTATAATTTCAAGTTTCTAAGAAAAATACTTCAGCTTAATAAAAATTTCACTAAAATTCATAAAAAAAGAAAAAAAGTATAAATAAAGGCTGAAGATAATTAAATGCCCCCCCCAATATTAACATAAAATGTATTTTTTAAAAATTCCCACTTTTACAAATGTTTTAATCTTTTTTAAGGGGAAATATATTTATTTATGCATTCGCTTTTCAATTAACTTTCCTTTGTCTACGTGAGGAACCAAAAAGTATACATTCTTAGTTGCTAATCAACACAACGGTCCAAGCAAAAGCTTGGAATGTGTTCCCGAGAAAACTCAACGCCAATGTTAGAAACCAAAACAACGTAATAACGACTCAAAAATTCCGTTGAGAAACAACGATAACGGCTTTAAAGACTTTAATATATATATATATATATATATATATATATATATATATATATATATATATATATATATATATATATATATATATATATATATATATATATATATATATATATATATATATATATATATATATATATATATATATATATATATATATATTTATAAGTGTGTGTGTTATAAAATAAAAGTTCTAATTTTTGTTTGCTGAGGAAAGAAGCCAAAGCTTCTTTCCTGTAAAAAAATGAATTTTGAAATGGCTGATGTACAAAATTTTCGCGATTCTGAGTGATATTTATATTATACAAAAAATGACAACCCTAAAAAATTATATATTCCTCGCCAAGATTGCATCCTCTACTTTAAATAAAGGCAAAAGCAGTTATTTTTGAATAACTAGTTATCAACGTTACGTTTTAAGGAAATAACATGTTCTAGAAAGCGTTATCAAATAACGGCTTTTTGGAAAGTTATTCTAAGAAATCCGTTCCCTTTGGTCTTCTTGGAAATTCTATGGAGTGAAAGGAAGCTTTCGTGGGGTGACAAAACTGATTTTTTTGAGGAAATGAGGTGAAAGGTGAATTTTAGTGACTGAGCATCGAAAATCACTTACTGAAAGAAATTTTGATGATTTTTCTTATATTCTTTAATCAATTTTTTAATAATTTCCTACTTTATTATACGGAAATTCAACATTTAAGTCTAGACTGATTTTCATTTACTTATTTTTTAAAATAATTGAAATGGATTAAATAAGATTTATAATTTTCTTTTTTACTGTCGATTGATTTTTTTTCAGTTAAAAATTTTTCAGTAATGTGTATTTACATAATTTGTTTCCCAATGATCTTAACTGCTTATTAATATATTTTATTACTTTAATGTATAAAATATGTCTAAATTTGAATTTTTTTAAACCAAACATAATTCAGTCTCTCACAAGATAAATTTAATTTATTCTTCAATGGAATTTCTATTATAAATTCTTATAAATTTTAACTGATGTTTCTTTTACACTAGGGATTACTATTGAGTATATCACTTATGCTCGAATAAATCTTAAAATATATCTTCTTGGAAAAAGTATTTCTCGAATTAGAGACACAATATAATTAAGAAGTTGAATTTTGATCGAAATTTCTTAATTTTACTATCTTATCAACTTATAAATATAACCATGCGATTAATCAATATCCAAAGAGCACCATCCATTATTGTTTATGGTAACATCAGTATCGAACCCAGTTTTCAAATAGTGAAATCATTTTAATGATAATTTAAACAGCGATATACATTAAACTAACTTATATTTAATTAATTATATTTCACTATTTCATATAAATTTCTTTTTCAATATTAAACATTTTAATTGAATTTAATATTCATATAAATCTATGTAATAAAAGGAAAATCGGATCTATACAGATGTCATATACTATAAAATTACATATTTATGAACATAAATATAAAATAATATTTCCTTTAAAAATAAAGAATTGTATATGTAAACCAGAATATTTAGTACCTACGAGAAAATATTCGAATATAGGAATTTGCCTTTATGATTAGTTATAGAATTTTACTTCATATACATGATTTCACTGTTCTATATGCCTCAATTGTGTATTTATCTTAAATATTTTTACTAGATGAAATTACTCCTCTCGGAGAAGTAAAAATAAGAGAGCTATGTGGCATTAATAAAATGTGTGTGTGTGAATTTAAAGTACTAACAATTAAACAGTATTTTTAAATAAAAATGTATGAAAATTGCTTCTGTAAAATAGATAAATACATTACTACAGTAAATAATTCAGAAGCAGTTTTTTAATATTGACAGAATACATAAATTTACAGTTTTTTAAATTATTTGCATATACAAAAGTTTTTGTTATAAATGAAGAATTTTATCAAGTAATAAATTTTTTAATTTGTATTGTTTGATCTGCAAGTATCTTTTGATACCATAAGAGCTCAAATAAATTAAATTAATAAACAGAATTAACATTTTTACTTTACATACTATAAAAACAGTTATTACTTGTCATTTCTTTTTATGATTGCTGAGGAATATATGTTATATAAAATTCCATAGTTATTTACTGATTATGGTTTTTCAAATTAATGTAATTCTTATTCGTTTGAAATTTAATTGAAGAAAAGTTACTTTAATATGTAAATGTTTAAAGTAATGTTTTAAATAAATAGACTGCAAATGTCTATGCAAGGGAGTAAACTTGGAAAACTCTCAGGCACTCATCTTGAAAGACATGTATGCTTAAAATAATGATATAATATCATAGGTTATATGTAGACAAATAACATTAAAAATACAGAAAATAGTATCCTCATAAAGAAATAATATAGCTATAATTATATATATAGAGAGAGAAATACTGTTAAGAATGTACTGGAAAGATAATTTGAAATGTGTTAGTAAAATGTATATTGCGCAAATGTTTACTGTAAACTGTCCAGTTCACAATGGCCTTAAGAGTTAACTATGGCTATTAGAACAACAACTTCGGAGTGGAAGATTTTTGGTCTGGTCGAACAACTTCTGAAGAAAAGGGATGATTGAATCTAATTTGTCAGCATAGGTACTAAAAGTTTTCAAGTTACTGTCTTATGATACATAAAACCCAGTCTCTGTTTACGAAGAAGCTCTCTCATATAGAACACATTATAGATATTTAAAGAAATGCTATACAACGGCTTCAAGTTGTTGGAATTTGTGATATAAATTGTCTGTATATTGTACTGAAAAGTTTTAGTAATTTAACGCATATATTTTATGGTACAAGATTTGTAAAAATACTAATTCAATTGAAACGATTGTGTAAAAAGTATCTTAGTTTACTTTTAAGAAAATCTCAAAGTTCTTAGAAATCCTTGTTAAATACTTAGAATTTTAAAAATAAATTAATAACTATTTCGGGATAAAATTTAGGAAAATTTCCTTCAGATCCAAACTGTATTTAACTAAGCAATTTTAATACTCGGTTAAAATTCATTTATTAAAACTTTTTTGAAAAATACTGTTGTCTACATTTAAAAAATAAGTAAAATAATGCTTCTAATAAATACTATTGTGAAATATCTTCAATTCTTACTAAACCAACCTTTTCTTCAAAATTATTCAAAGAGCCTGAAGATAATTCAATATTACAAGCTGATACTTCAGAATGTTTTTCGTAAATATGCAGTTTAATATCTGGTAATTTATTTTACAGTTATATAAAATTAAAAATGTTATGAGTAGAGCTAATTATATTTAAAGATTTATATTGAAATTAGATAGGAATAAAACTACAGAAAAGATCTTTTTATGAACAATTTTTTTCCTCATAATTACAACTTAACCTGAAAGATAAATGATGAAAATTTAGAATTTGCAGCTGTAATACGTAGGCTATTAATTTTATTGTGATTTTATTTTCAAATATTAAATAAATACAACTACATTTACAAATATACATGAATTAATTTAATATAATTATATACATTGCAACATTTATTATCATGATTCTTAATAATTTAACAACAATAATACATTTTATTTCAAAACAAATTTTATAAATGGCTTTTTACAAGAAATATGATGCAATTCTTTTATTCCAGTACATCAAATACATTTTTAGGACTGTAAAATTAATTTAAGAATATTATTTTAATGTAATCAAGTATATTATCATTTAAAATTATTAAAATTTTATTTATATAAATTAATTTTAATAAATTATGATGATGCTTTCTCAATAAATAAAAAAAATTATAAGTGTCAAAAAATTATTTTTACAATATATTAATTCTTAAAGTAAATTTCAAATTTAATTATATATATATATATATATATATATATATATATATATATATATATATATATATATATATATATATATATATATATATATATATATATATATATATATATATATATATATATATATATATATATATTATTAATTTGATCCAAATTTTATCGAATGGTACATTAGTTTCTTCTTTTAATCTTTTTAATTTATAAAAATTAATTCCCGAAATTTGAAATTGAATTTGTAATATTTCACGCTTGCTTTGATATGCGAGCATAGTTTCAAGTTTCTAAAAAAATGTTTCAGTTTAATAAAAAATTTGATAAAATTCATAAAAAATAATAATAAATAAAGGCTGAAAATAAATAAAATGCCCGTAAAATATTAACATAAAATGTATTTTTAAAAATTCCAATTTTTACAAATGTTTTAATCTCTTTTAAAATAAAATATATTTATTCATGCATCCGCTTTTCAGTTAATTTTCCTCCATCAAAGTGAGGAACTGAAAAGTATACATTCTTAGTTGCTAAGCAACGCAACGGGCCAAGCAAAAGCTTGGAATGTGTTCCCGAGAAAACTCAATGTCAATGTTAGAAACCAAAACAACGTAATAACAACTTAAAATTTCGTTGCGAAACAATGATATTGGCTTTAAAGTTCCAGAAGCTCTAAAATAGCGATAACGGCTTTAAAGTTACAAAACAACGAGAACAGCTTTAACGTTTTAAAACAATGAGAACAGCTTTAACGTTACAAAACAACGTGAACAGCTTTAACGTTACAAAACAACGAGAACAGCTTTAACGCTACAAAATAACATAATGTGGAAACGTTCTACAATACCGTAACGACTTTGAGAAGTTACCATTACAGGAACGATTTCAGCAGTTAAGGAAAAGAAAAACGTTATTTTAATAACATAATTTTTAAAGAACGCGTTATTTATTAAACGGTTATTTGTTGATAACGGTTCTTAAATAACAGTTCCATTAAATAACGGCCATCTTTACTTTAAAATTCTGGAAGTTCTAAAATAGCGATAACGGCTTTGAAGTTACAAAACAACGAGAACAGCTTTAATGTTCCGGAAGTTACAAAACAACGATAACGACTTTAAGGTTACAAAACAACAAGAACAGCTTTAAAGTCCCGGAAGTTACAAAATAACGTAATGTAGAAACGTTCTGCAATACCGTAACGATTTGAGAGGTTACCAATACAGGAACGATTTCAGCAGTTACGGAAAAAAACGTTACCTTAATAACATAATTTTTGAAGAAGGCGTTATTTATTAAACAGTTATTAGTTGATAATGGTTTTTAAATAACAGTTCCATTAAATAACTACCATCTCAACTATTAAGCCTATTGTTGAATTTGTTGTTATTTGGAATTTTCTAATTTTAAATAATTATGGCTACTTGCTCTTGCTTATGGATGTACAAGTAGACCTTCAAAAACATTCCTGGAGTGACTTCTTATAGGTAATTTCATCAATCCCTAAAACCTTTTTCCTCACTAAATTTGATGTTTCCAATCCTGTTGCACGTGCATCATATTGTTCAATTTTATATGCCTAAAAGCAGCAGCGAAAAAAAAAATAATAAAATCTGATTTTAATGCAAAATATATTATTTAAAATCAGACATTGATGTTTTATTTACTTGTTCACTTATTTTTGAATTATTAGGTTTCCCGTGGAAGAAGAAGTGTTTTAAAACCTTTGTAACTTGAGGGATATTGCATGTTTTTAATATTTGTTAGGAAAACATTTTTTTACTTACTTTGGTCTTTCTAAACTTCAGGAACTTTAAAAATATTTGAAAGGAAATATACTTATTTAAACTTCATTGTTTAAACAGAAATTATTTAAATGAATCTTTATTGAATAATCATTATAAAAGAAAATTTTCATATTGTATTATATTAAAAACACATCTGTTAAAAATTAATTTAAAGGATATTAATTTTATAAATTTAGGAAAACATTTAATTATTTTGCTTGTGAATAGTTTAAAATTTTTTAAAATAAAATACTGAGTTTTTAACATTACATTAATATTAAAATATCATACCTCATGAGAAGATATTTTTATCTTATATAAATCTTATTAAATATAATAAAATCAAAATTTATGGGAATTCAATTTTGGATAAAAGAAATTTTTTTATTTAGTTTCTGGGATTTTGGCACTTGACTTTATATTATAATTTTTTTACTTTACATTATTCGACGAAATTCATTTTAAAATTATTGATAATAAAAACTTTTTATTTTCTAATATTGGACAAAAAATACACCAAAAAATATTTTTACTATATAGATATAAATAAATTTATATACATAAGCATAGTTCTTTCCTATGAAGGGAAAAATTATATCCTAATAGCAGAATATTGTATGCATGGATAAAATCACAGGGAATAATATGGGTAGGAAATTTTGCCACTGAATATCAATAAAGAAAAGAAATATCGATATTTTTCATGATTATAAATGTAACAATATGATATTTAATTTAATTCATAATATTCAAGTGTTTATCTTAAAGTCAATAAAGTGAATAATACGCCTAAAATTTCTTTATTGAAATACAAAATTATAATTAGCAAAAATACACGATAAGCACTTAAATATTCAAAAATATAATAATAACTTTTTAATAGTAGTAAGTAATTTAGATCCCTTTTATTTCGATGTGGGAAATTTAAATGAAAATAATGCTTACTTATACTGTGGCCTCAATAAGAAAGGACTGTTTCTCTTGATAGATAGAGTAGGTGTGGTATCGTCTGCTAGCTACTTCACCGGCGCTCATGATATTTCGCGGTTAGAGCTACTCCTCTTATATTCCTTCCTCCATGAATAAAATCGCTTCCGATTATCTCATTTCCATAATTTACCTTGCCAATGAAAAAAGGACAATTGTGATTTTTAATTCACGTTGAAAAATATTTTTGGAAAAGTTTGAAAATTTTTGTCAATTTTAACGTCTTATGTTCCTTTAAATTTTATGGAAAATCTATAGCACTATAGGAATTAAAAATGTAAGGTACGTAGCTCCATTCTGGAAGCAGTTACTAATTAATACCCAGTATGAATGTCAGATAGATTATTAAGAAGTTACTTTCTAAATATTATACTTTGATTGGGTTAAAAGTTGGTATAAATGTGAAAAATGATGAATCTAAATTATATTCATGAGCTCTGTAATATGCAAAGTTAGAGTTCCTTTAATGAGACACTAACATAAAACAGAAAAAATACTTTTGCAGTTTTCCAGTAGGAACATTAAATACGATACTTTATGATATATTATGTGGATTATCCTACTCACCCTCGTGACTTGGTTCACAGGTGCCTACTGGATAACGACAAATGAGTAGCAGTTTCCAGCCCTGTTGTGGCAATATTCGGCCTTTTTGTAATTTCATTTGCTATTCAGTTAAAAATTAGCATTATGCGTTTCAAGTAATTTACTCATTTAAATGACTATTTTATTTTTAAAACATTACAAATTGGCAGGGACTGAGTGCATCAGTAAATAATGAATTAAGAATTTATAAAGACTAGAGGGCATTAAAAAGAGAAAAAGATGCTATTTAATTTGCATGGCTCTGTTATAAAAATAAAGCCATGATTGTAATCAAAATATAACTACTTTCATATGATTTGTAGTTTCCATAAATTGCACTTTTAATTTGGTATCAAAAGCCCAAGTCTAGGATTTTCAACACATATATTCCCTTAGATACAATGCTATATAATGGCAAGATAAACTTTAAATATTTTTGTTTACAATTTTTTACATTTCATCTATTCTAAAATTCAGTAAAACTTATTAAGTTCTAGAAAAATAAGCCCACTGTTTAAAAAAATTTATGAGAGAAATCAGTATGCAAACAAGTTAATGAATGTATAATAATGAACTTAACAATAACTTCATAATTAAACTAAACTTGTTGAATAATCTATTGCACCTAATTCTTAATTGATAAAATATAAAAATTGAACAGACAGATATAAGTAATCAGACATATATAAGAAACCAATTATTAGACTGTAATAGAAAATATTGTTTGTGGTTGTGAATATTGTTTAATAATTATTTGTATGTTTAAAAAATAAATACAAATAATTATCAAACTGTAATAGAAAATATTGTTTTTGTTTTGTGTGTAAAACAAGTGCAAACAATGTTTTATCTAATGTAAAGGATTTTATTTATTTTGAAAATTTAAAAAATGATTCAAGGAAAATATCATTTTAAAAGAGATACTTTATAACTATAACCCATTATGAATACAATATTTTCTATATAATCATATTCACTTTTAAATATAGACCTTTAATATTTGCTAACGAGGATATTCAAACCTAAACACTTTTCAAAAGCAACCGAGCGACAAATGTATATTTACTTGATTCGCGCTGTTTATATAAGAGCATGGAATTCAAATTTTCTATAGACATTGAAGAATTTATCATTGAATATTTTAAAAGCAAGTTAAATTTTATTGGTCAATATGTTTTAGAATTTCAGTTTTTTGTTTTATAATATCTACTTATTTATTCGATTATATATTTTTTAATAGATAACAGAAGTGCTTGTAAAACCTACGTGTTGATAATTATTTTAATAAAAATTTTAAGAAATCAACTATATAAAGATTTTATTTGAATAAATAATAATTTCAAAAAACAATTCTCTGCTAAAATTTCACAAGATTTTTAAAAACTATTTTCATTATATTTAAATCATCCTCATTGAAATTGCTTTTTAAAATAAAAAATATATCTTGAATTTTTTTAGTTTTTAATAAAAATTAACTGAATAAAGAGTTTTTAATTTAAACTACAATTAAAACACAACAGAAGCTCTAATTTAAATAATTTTTTTTTATTAATTATTACTTTTATGAATGCATTAAATACATGAACTTAAATATGATAAATAAATATATTTGTATTTTTTATTTAAATATTATGAAACAGACTCTGAAATAAAATGCAATTATTTTTTAAATTACGATTTTTAATATAAGGCAACTGCATAAGTATTTGTAGCAAATAAAATTTTTATAAAATGATTTTTCAATTTAGTTTTTATTTATAGTTTATAAAAATTCATTTCAATGAAATGTAGTTAACTTTATTTAAATAAGTTGCATGAGCAATTGAAATAAGTTTTATGTTATTTAATTTTTGTTCTCCCTTTTTTTTCTCTTCCAAACATACTTCAGCAATAATATTTGCTGCTGATATTTAAATCAAAGAATTACATTCAATATTTCTTCGCGTTTTGGGTATGATTATGTTTTCAAATATGAAAATATTAACAAATATACAATACAATAATAATTTAAGTTAAACAGTAAATTAACTTTTATTGGTTAATATTTGGAGGGACGTTACTGATGACGTGATTGTTTCGTGTTTGGCTGGTATACCAGACACCAGGGATCCACAAAACAGACACCAATGAAACACCATCCACAAGCAACGTGGTGCACAGGTTTGCTGCCTGCCTAAGCCGCCGTTAAACTGGTATTTAAAAAGTTGCATCTTGCAGCTACCAGTAGTCTTCGTATGGTGGCAAGGTATTTCGTTCGTGACTACTACGACATGTACTTGATGTAAGGCCGATGTAATAGAAATGCCTTTGGTTCCAGCATGATGGGGCTCCGGCGCATTTCTGTGCTCCTGTACAAGGCTGACTTGATATGGAATAACCCAGCCGCTGGATCAGACTTGAGGGTCCGGTTCTATGTTCACCAGATCTTACACCGTTGGATCTTTTTCCTATGAGGCCATCTCAAATAACTGGTGTATCGAGACATAGTGCCAACACCAATAGATTTAGTTGCTCGTCTGCACGCTGTTTATACTTCGATGGACCCCGCGATACTGCAACTTGTGATGACAGCCATTCCACGGTGTGCTCAAGCCTAACTCAACATTCAAGGTGGACACTTTGAGCTTCTGCTTTAAATTGTGCACATACTGCTGTTGATATGATGAATAAAGTGTTTTTTCTTGCACCGAAAGTGACGTCATACTTTGTTTTTCGTATTTTCCTTGTAAACTATAGATCGTACAGGAACGCTTCTTTGGGCAGTTTTTATGTACTCCCAACGAGGAATCTAGCTGTTCAGACTTTATGCGGTCGTTTTGGGACACCCTGTATAATAAGTAATTTACAATAACTAATTCAGCAATCAAATAATCTATGAAGCCAAATATATCGAAATAATAGTTCTTTCTGAATAATATTCTGTAAATACATTCGTCAGAACAATAAATACATGTAAAAAAGATAAATACTCGTACAGAGCTAATTTATTACTATGTATAACAATAACAATGGATTTTGGGCTTTGGGATAGTTTCATGGTAAATAATATACAAAACAATTGCAACTAAAAAATAAAATGTAACGTATCTAAACATAAAAATATGAAATATTTTAATTTCGATTATAATTAAAAGTTCAAATATATTAAAAATTTTCATGGTAACAAAATTTGTTATTACAAATATAAGAAAAATCAAACTTATCAACACGGCGAGTTTTTTGAAAACTTCTTGATAAATAAAGAAAACAGTAGAGATTAAACTTCAAGAATGGAAGATTTAAGATGATTGAAGTTCAGGAACATTGATTTTAATTAGCAAGAAAATTCTTAGTAAACAAAAAGGCAACAAAACAGCTTAGAAAATTAGGGAGCCATATTGTATTTAACTCTACAAATGATATATTTTGGCAAAATCTTGGCATGCCCAAGATTGGTAGTAACTTGGCTACCTTTCTAGGACCAGTACTGGCTTATCATGGTGGACTGGGGAAAACGTAGTTCCCTTGACAGGACCAACCTTGGCTTATCTTATCATGCTGTATATTGTTGAAACCTTGGCCCCCATGATAGGAACAACCTTGGCATGCCCAATATTGGGGAAAACGTGGCGCCCATTATAGATCCATTATTGGGTTTATCTTGGCATGCTGTGTATTGGGGAAAGCTGGACGCCCATCATTGATCTATTATTGGGGTTATCTTGGCAAGATCGCCAATAGTGGACCAAGCTATTTTGCTATATGGGAATAGATAATTAAAGCAAATTTTCATTTCTGCTTTGTTTAACACTTGTTAACTGAAAGTTTTATAATTTTTGTGTACATAAATGTGTATAATCACAATGTTATTTTACACTTTATAATTATATAATTTATTAAATACTTTTCTATTTTTATTTCACACTAAATAAAGAAGAGACTTTTTTCAATTAAGTGAATTCCCTACAAGAAACTAAGTAGAAAATTATACACTTAAAATCCTCTTTCTACTTATGCCTCTCATGAAGAAATAAAATTCTTACTTTTATTAATATTTCAGACTTTTAATGAATTGCTCTACATCTGACACAAAAGGATTAAAATTTGTATTACATAGATTTAAAAATATTCAGTTACATGTTAACTACTATTAGTTTCTTAATTTTTTAACTTTAGTTCATATCTCACAGTCAAATTTTAAAATATTTACATGAGAAACAATATGAATATGAACAAACTCATGCATTATTCGTTAAGAACTCAACATTAATTTTGACCAAAAGATGCCCATGTGCTAAAATATTTTACCTGGAAATTATTAAACATACAGTAGAACAGTTTATTCTAAAAATTTTATTTAACAAAATGCATATATTTTTTCTATTTAGATAATACATTTCCTTTCTAACATTCAGCTTTAAATATTGTTCTTCACTATAATCACTAAAATTGCCTTATTACTATAAATGGACAGGAATAGAACAGCATCTAAAAAGTTATTTTAATATATAATACTTTTTCACACATACGTGCAATGTACTTAAAAAGTAATCAAAGTTCTTTTCTGACTCAAAATACTTTTTTAATTTTAAAAAGTTTCAAGATTAAAATTGTTTGTTTTGTTATGACATCAATTGTTAACTTTTTCAACTGGAAGCATTTGATCTTAAGATAAAAGAATATAAAATTATTATAATTGTTCATTTAAAGAATATCTGTTACCATAAAAATATTAAAATAAGCAGTTGAAAGAAAAACATTCTATGAGGAACAATTATAGAGCACTATTCTGGAGATGATTATGATGAATGTCCAAGATAAGTATATAATTTTGTTTTAAGTATTGTATTTTGACTAGATGATTGCTTAAAAGTTGGCATAAATGTTATGAAGATCTCGATTAGTATTTCACAAGCTTTATGATGTGTAGAGCCAGTGTTCTTTTATTTAATTAAACATAAACAAAATAAAAACTTGCAATTTTTGAAGCAGACAAATTTCACTAAGATACTACTTTATATTATTAGAGAAATACAAAGCTACCCTATTAGTCATACCTTTAAGCAATAATTATATATAATTATAATAAGTAAATTACATAACTGATCTATTGATGTATTAAGTACTTTTAGGTATCGAATATTGAGACACAGGAAATATCAGAAATGTTTCCTACAGTTTGGAAAGGAATAATTTATATTAAACTCTGTGGCCCGACAGCCCATGCTGGCTAAGGCCTACAGTGCCCATAACTATTTTCATGACCGAGGCCCCTGGTGTACGAAGCATATGTCCCAGTTATGTGGTCAGTCTAACGTGAGGCCCCCAGTGTTTAGTTCCTAAACGTGTTTGGTACTCAGTTTATCAACCCACTGAAGGAATAAAAGGCTGAGTAGACCTTGCCCAGCCCGAGGTTCGGACCTCGGACCTATGACTTGGGAGCGTGAAACGCTGCCACTAAGTCACTGGGGTTCGAAATAATTTATACCGGCTTCAAATTTCTGCAAAAAGTGTGAAACAAGCTATTCCAATATTTGTTTATCATTTTTAATAGAACTAATAATTAAAAATTACTGATAAATATGTCTTCAGGTATTTGATTGTTGTTTTGAATATTTCAGAAAAGTATATAAATCAGAATAAAACTTCTACAGTTGTTCTAAAACTAGGAATAGTTTGAATACTAAATAATTTTTATTAATTTATTATTGTTTATTAAATAAAAGTCATGTGGAATTCAAAGACCAGTCAATGCAAGATGGGAATAAAATTTATGTGACTCACCTAGGAATTACAAATGTGAAGTACTTAGCACCATTCTAAAAACAGTTGGTAATTAATGCCCAAGATAAATGTTGTTAAATAGATTATTATATATAAAATATTTTCTTAAATATTCCCAAGGACCAAAATAGCTTGGCCCAATATTGACAATCTGTCCCAGATAATCCCAATAAGGGACCAATGATGGGCGTCAAGTTTTCCCCAATGTACAGAATACCAAGATAAACCCAATGATGGACCTATAAAGGGAGGCACGTTTTCCTCAATATTGAGCATGCCAAGATAAACCAAGGTATGTATCATGAGGGCCAAGGTTTCCGTAATGAAGGTCGTATCCAGAAAAACAATTTAAATCTTGAAGCATTTTACAATTTAAAAACTATTTTGAGTTAGAAAAGAACTTTGATTACATTTTAAATATAATGTATGTGTAGTGTTAAGACACCTTCACCAGAGAGCATGTCGCTCATTCATCTCAGGGGTAAAAAAAATAATAAATAAAAATAAGGCGGAAAGGAGAAGCATTCCTCCAACTGACGCGTGAGGTCGGTTGTAAATTTTTGAACATGCATTTCTTATAAATATATTCAATTTTATGTTCAATAAACTGTGTTGTTCAAACAAGCGGACTGCTTATTCATAAGAATCACCAAATGAACAAAAGTTCCACGAGAAGGGAAACTGCAGTGGCTCAGACGATAGCATCTTATCGATGAATAGAAAGCAAACAGCACTACGAGATTGGCAACCCTTTTTTCTGCTTTTGTTTGGACATATTTTGTGAATATCACAGAGTAGTTATAATTGTTATATTTTAAAGTGGAAAGTATAAGAATTTAAAAATATTTAGAGGGGCTTAAAAAGAGGATTTTAAATTAGTTTCAGAAGAGATAGGTGAATCAGCGACTCCTGAGATGAAAGTGATTGATTTAAGAAATTTAACCATTAACAGTGAGCATTATAAAAATGATAAAGATTTTGTAGAACAACTTGTTGATTCCATTATAGCAGATAGAAAGCCGAGGAAAAAACAGCTAGCGGAAATTTAATTAGGGAAAATAAACTAGAAACAGCCAAAATAAATGCTAAACTAGAATAAATAAATTTAGAGAAATCTAGATTAGAGAATGCTGCGTGGGAATGTTATAATGATAAGAGAATCGTCAGTGCCGTCACATCAATGGAAAGTTACATTCAAAGTGTTTGAACATTAACTTTGCCAATTCCAAAACTAGCAGAAAGTTGGAATTTCTTTTTTTCATCTTTGGAGAAATCTTTTTTAGAAGCAAAAATGTACCTGAGGAGCTTAAAGGGGAAGTGTTATTAAACCTTCTGGGAGAAAAGGCCGTCAATATCCTAATTTACTTCAAAGTTGAGGAAATAAATAATTATGATAAATTGAAAAATACAATTTTAAAAGAATAATGAACCAAAACTTTTAATTTGCTTGCAAAATTTCCAAAAAGCTTTTCGTGTCAGGCGAGACAAATGTGCAATTCGCATCACGTTTATCCCCTAATTGGAAGCAATATTGTAGATTAAGAAATATCAATGATTTAAATACTTTAAAAGAATTAATAGTTAGCGATAAGTTACATTAGACAATGAAACCGCGATGCACATACTAAATGTTAAACAAGAGCAAGACTGGCTTAAACCAATACAAATGGGGAAAGAATGTGATATTTATTTCGCATCGAAGGAAAATTCATTTGCTGATATATATCCAAATTATCAAAAACTTCAATCTGATACCCGCGATAATCGCAATACGTGAATAAATTCTAAATATATAGCACCTCACTTTCGGAGCGAAGAGGCAAAACTGAAGTCGAAAGAATCTAAAATAAATAAAAAAGTAGAATGTTACATATGCGGAGAAAACCATTTGGTGAAAGATTGTGATTAAAAATATTCAAAGAAGAAAGTTAAAAGAAAACGCAGCGGTAGCAAAAATACTCCCCCAAAGGTTACATCCCTCAGTTATCTTTTGCCCTCAGAAGTATGTGTCAGTGTATGTGGGAGGGAAGGAGTTGAACTGCATTGTAGATTCATTTGTAATTCGAAACTGCTCCTCGACACTAATAATGAGGAATATGGAAGGATTACCTTAAGTTTAGCTTTTGGGGAAAACGTTGAGGCGAAAATGATAAGAACCACAGTGTCACTGAATAGAGGTACTGCGTTATATCATCCCGTAGAATCTGTAGTTGCCCTGACTGATAAGCTAAATGCGGGTAGGTTGATATCACAGTATCTCTATGAGTCTCTTATTTTGGCGAACGAGGAGAGTTCTTTTGAAAAGGAAAATAAAAAAATCTTGGAGTGTTAGAAGAAGAGTCTGCAAGTGTTTTTTTGCAACAAATAAATGGAAAAAATATTTCCTCATAAAGGGAAGATAGCAGTTGCGTAAAAATAGAGAAAGGGTTGGATACACTAGATGAATATTCTAAATTATTTTTGATTATTATAAACTAAAGGAAGAACAAATTAGTTGTATTTCGTTAGAAAAAGTTCACGTGGAATTCAAACAAAGTAAAGGTAATTTTATTTTAATGGATGAATTAATTTACCATAAGGACAAAATTCTTAGTGAGCCAGTCTTACCAAAATGTAGATTAAATAAAGTAATAAAACTAGCCCATGAATCCGTTTTCAGGGTACATATGAGGGTTAAGAAAACTAAAAAAAAAAAAAAAAAAAATTAAATATTGATTTTTTTTTTACTGACCAAATATGAATAAAGATATTTCTTGTACAACCTTGTGAAGGGTGCCAACTTCGTAAAAATGCTAAAGTTGGCGAGAGAGAGAGAGAGAGAGAGAGCTCATTACTACAGTATCTCACCCTGAACTTCCTTTTGAAGTTGTAAATGTTGACATCATATGTCCAATTGATCCACAATCTAGCAGAAGACACAAGTACATTCTTTGTCTTGTAGATCAAAATACTCGTTGGCTCGAAGCTGTGCCGTTGAAATTATAATCTGCCAAACGCACTTGCGAGGCATTACTCAACATTTTCACGAGAACTGGTATACCCCATGTTATAGCCAGCGATCAAGGGACTAATTTCAGGTCCGCTCAAACGCAAGAATTCCAGAGACGTATTGGTTCGAGTCCTAGATTTTCATGTCCTGTTTATGCTGCCTCGAATGGCTTAGTGCAAAGATGGAACCATGTGCTAAAAGATATATTACACCACATCATACGGAAGGATCCAAGAGGTTGGGATTTTCAACTACCATTTTTGCTGTTCTCCTACCGATAAGTTCCAAACACGACGACTGGTGTCTCTCCGTTTAAACTTTTTTATGGCAGAGAGGCTCGAGGTCCATTGACTGTCCTTAAATCGTCTTGGGCAGGTGAAATCAGAGTATCTATCACCCTATCTTAGTCAGCTGTTGACTATTTACAAGAATTAAATGTAAAACTGGAAAAGGCAACTGAAAGTGCATCTTTGATGACTGCAAACAAACAGAAAGCTTATGGAGACTATTTTAATAAAAGATCGTCAGTAAGAAATTTCAGTGTCGCTGAACAGGTGACATTTGATACTTGACTCTACCAATAAAATCTATGCAAGATGGACTGGTCCTGGTGAAATTGTTAAGCATGTGTCACGGCATTTGTATAAAGTGAGATTGCCAGACGGGAATGTGAGACATATCCATGTGAACAAATTTCGGAAATACTATCCTCATTCTCTGGCCATTGGTGTTATTTTTCAGGAAGACCATGAATTTGGGGAAATCTACTCCACTCCAAATTCACATTCTATCTGTATAAAATAGAATGAGATTTATTTTGACCATCTACAATTAGTTGAAAAGAAACAATTACGTGATGTTTTGCTTAAGCATAAAGATATCTTTAGTGGTAAAGTAAGAGTTGCTGAAGTTAATCCTCATAAAATTTGGCTTAAACCTGGTGTGGAGAGAAAAAGACCATTGATATATCGTGTTTTAGATTTTCTTAAAAGTAAAGTTGATAAACAAATAGAAGAGCTATTAAATCTTGGTTTGATTGAAGAAAGTGACTTGGAGACAGCATATCTGATAGTTTGCGTCAACAAAAAGAATGGAGGAATTCGTTTGTATGTGGATATCCGATTCCTGAACTCTGTTACAGTTTTAGATGACTTTCCAATGGAGAGGACCACTGAATTGATCCAGTTTATTGGAAGAGCCAACATAATAACCACATTAGATCTCTTAAAGGGATATTGGTCCACTCCAATAGAAGAAGGCAATAATCATTTCATATCCTTCAAGACCCATCGAAATCAATATCCGTTTAAAGTCATATGTTTTAGTTTAAAGAATGCTTCATTCACATTTCAACTTGGAATGAACAAAGCTTCGTATCAATATAGAGATTTCTCAAGAGCATATATTGATGAGATAGCGATATCTTCCAGCGATTGGAAGGAACATTTACTTCATTTGAACAGTTTTGACAAGACTTGCAGAGTCAAATTTCACCGTCAACCATAAAAAGTGTTCTTTTGCGAAGTCCCAAATAAAATATTTGGGACACCTGATTGGTTCTGGTACTCATCAACCACATCCGGAGAAGACCAAAGCAATTGAGAATATACCTAGACCAGCAACAAAGAAAGAACTTTGCAATGTGCTAAGCCTTTGCAACTATTACAGGGAGTACATTCCCAATTATTCCAAACTTGTGTTTCCACTTACGTAACTTACTAAAAAGAGAGTACCTGATCATCTTCCATGGACTGATGCTCATGATGAAACGTTTGATCCTTTGAAAAGGACATTGGTCCAGGCTCATCAACTTTATTCACCGGTACAAGAAAGACCTTACGTGATACACTCTGATTCATTTCAAGTTGGTGTGGCGGCATGTCTATCACAAAGATGTAATGATAACATGCAATCTGTTGAATATGTAAGCCAAAAACTGACTCCTGCTCAACAAAAATCGTCGATCATCGAAAGAGAAGCTTTCGCCATTGTGTGGAGTCTAAAGAACTTCGAATCCTATGTGTTTGGAAATCGGAAATATAATTTTTACAGACCATAATTCCTTACCTTACTCGACGAAATGTGCTCCACAATCTTCTAGACTGCAAAGATGGGCTTTAACATTGCAAAAATTTAACATAACAATGAAATTTTGCCCTGGTGTTAAAATGCTCAACGCTGACGCATTATCACGTTTACTGTAAAAATATTATAATGAAAAACAATCTCACATAAGGTGAAATTTTACCATTTGTAATCATTTGTTTATTTTATATATTTTTCTTCAAGTATTGCAATTAACGAAGTGCTCATTTGCATGCTATTATTATTATAAGTATTATCTTTAATTTTCTGTTGGTAAAATGTTCTATGAGTATTATTAAGAATTTTTTGGAATATATTTTACAATTCGCATACTTTAATGCTACTAATATTTTAGATATTTACTTAATTCTGTTTCATATTTGCTTAGTTAAAATGCTTTTAATTTAAAATTAGAGCAATTAATATTTAGTAACATTTATTTTAATGATTATTATCAGCGTTTATCAGTTAATGTTTTATTTATTATATATTATATATTTGTCGCATCTCAATTAGTTATTTGCATTCTTTTCCAAATTAACTTATGTACTTGTACGTCAATGCACTTTTATAGTCAGATTAGGTATTATGGGGATACTTCAATCTTGCATGGGGGGTGTAGTGTTCAGACATCTTCGCCAGAGGGTGTGTTGCTCAATCACCTCAGGGGTAAAAATAAAAATAAAAGAGAGAGGAGAGTAGTAATGCCTGGTAGTAATGGCAATTCTGCAGCGGAACAGCGGAAAAGCAATATCTCGTGTAGAGTAAGAGGGTTTTTTCAGGGGCATGATCCAAGATGGCTACCACCTGACATCATCATGTTCGTGGCGCCATCTACAATCTAAACTTAAAAATATTTTTTGATATTGAATAGTTTCTTTATATTTTGAAAAATTTTAATTTTCATCAGGCTTCGAACCCAGGTTGTACGAATGTTAAGCTTACACTCTGCCACAGCACCACGCTTCAAGCTGTAAATAATTTATTTGGTAAAATTTATTTAACAGTGAAAAGAATATAAGACGATTATTTAAAAACAAACTTCTTCCAATGGCGTCATTTTAGATTAGATATACAACTAAATTTAGATTATTAATTTTTACATTAAATTTTCACTTTTATTCTCAAACCGCTGAACTTGGTTTATATCCGTATTTATTTCACTTCAAAAGTTAAAAATTTTCTCGCAAAAAAAAAATTGCTGGAGATAAATTAATGTCACCAAATATCGTAACGACCACCAAAGTTAAATGACGAGGGTGTATTGCAGTGACCATCAAGAATAAGGAACTCAAGGCCTGCTGACTGGGATCATGAGTCATCACAAAAAGGGAGGGAACAGCTTAGAAAATATATATTTTTACTTTCGGCGCTCATTTACTGCGGATTTAGAAGTCTTTTTAAGGTTTTCATAACTGTTAAATATTTAAAATGTTCTTAGTCTCAAGTGTTTTGATCATTTTTCTATTCCTTTAAATAATCAAAATTTAATTTTTTTATAAGTTAAAATACTACTTTTAAAATGAAAAATTATTGCATTAAAATACAAATTTAAATTGTAGTTTTAAAGATTTTAACTGCGTGTAAGAACGCTTAAAGATTGTATTATTTAAATGTATGTAATTAAAAAAGGATAATATCAAATACCTTTTATATTATAATCTTACTTTTTATAATGTGTATCTTTCTTTAAATATCTAAATATTAATTATATTTTCCAATACTTATTTGATACAAAAAGTGTCCCCTTTAAACACCTTTTTTTTATTGTGAAAGAAGCATTTTTTTTTCCAATCTGAGACTTTAAATTCATCATTTTTAAAGAATAATTTAAAAGGAAAACAAAATAAATTTTTTACGTAATTTTTTCACAAAAATTGTTTTTTGTAAATAATTATATATAAAACGAAGAAGGAACAAAATTTTCACAGAAATATTTTTATTTTGTAAACTATATACATAATATGAAATAAATTTGTTACACATAAAATACATCATATATCAAATGTTTAATTTGTTTAATTATGTTTAATTTGAAAATAACAAAATTAAAATGCATAATCTTTTTAAACTTAAAACTGCTGGTATATCCTCAAGGGTTATATTCATGTGAAACATAGATTATTTTAAAAAAAAATATTTTTAAATTTCTGTGGAAAGTAAAGAAATAATTACTAAATAAAAACTAAATTCTAATTAAAAATTAGATAAATATCTCATCAATTTTAATATCTTTTCAAAGTGCGATCTTATTCCCCCATAAATTTTGAATTAGAATTTCAAAAAACACATTTTACAATTAAAAAAATTAATTATTCAATTTTTATAATTTAACAGAAGCTTAAATAAATCTTATAATGGAAATTCATTATAACCAAAAAGTAAAGACCAATGTAATACAATTAAAATTTAGATTAATATAGCTCCCTACCATCTGGTTTTATTCATACACTCACATAAAATAAGTAAATGAAATTACTTACAAAAGCATGTATACAAAATAATAATCAGGAAAATTTCTTTTCCATTTGCATTGTTATTTTTAAAAAAACTTAAATACGAAATAATTTAGAGTTTAAAAAAATTGGGTAATAATAAATAAGAAACATGCATTCTTAACAAAATTAATCATTAAATTAGTTCTGTACTTATACATAACAAGATTTGAAATATTCCGTGAATATGATACAATATATATACAATAATTCTAGTCGTTTAATCAAAAAATATTAAATAAGAGAGTTTCATGCAAGTGCTCATTATTTTAAGAATCGTCTTAAATAATAAACCATTGTACTTCATGCATATGAAAAGGGTGAAAATATTATTAATAAAGCTTGAATAAACATTTAACAAATCATTGAAATCATAGCTTTCTGAAAAATTTTAAAGTAAATAATTATATTTTATGCATTAATAGCTTATTATATCATTATAATAAGTAATTCATGAAGAAAGTGGTTATATTCCATAAATAAATCTATAATTATGAAGAATTAAATGTAAAATTCGAACACATACTTTAGGTGCTATAAACCCAAACAACCAATGAAATCCATACAATATATCTCATACATATATCTGTATATCGCTTTCCTATACTACCCAAGTACGTCTATTGGACTTCCACTAAACGTCATTTGGATGATCCACAGTGGTCCAGTAGACAGCCATGACACGTCCATAAAGGATCCAGTGCATTATCCACCATTGTTTTTAAGTATGAATCTTTTGCATGTTTTTTATTGCAAAAGATCCATACAGGAATTATTTTGCATGTGTTTCTTATAATGCATTCAAATATATTTTTCCAATAGCATTTAATTTATAAAAAAAAGTAATTTGGTATGAAAATTCAGGTCTTAATAATGTAATACATAATTTTTTATTTTTTTACTTTAGAAACTTTCTATTTTAAGAACTGTTTACTGGTCCATTTGAGTTCGTAAAAACGAGTATTTACTGTAAATATGAAATTTTACCAATTTTCTGATGTCAAAAAAAAATAGTGTTTTTTTAAATAACTCTTTATAGATTTTGTCACAGTCACGTATAAACTCCATATTGTAGTAAAACTTTTTCTTTAAGCTGAATATATATTTTTAAAAAAATTAATTTTGGAAAATATGAAACTATTCTAAAGAAAGGATTACGAAAAGGATTAATGGTATAACTATACTCTTTTTTATTGCTATTTAACTGGCAGAAATTTGTTACACCTTTTTATCTACATTTATAACATTATATCTACGTTTACAATTTATTATTTTTTTAATCCACATTTATAATTTACTCTAAGGATAATATTGACACTCCCGTAACTATTAGATTAAAAAGTGAAATCTTTTGTAAGGATTTATTATATTTTAAACAAATATTATCATAAAGGGAGATCTTTTGTAAATATGGACTACATTTACCTATTGCAGGGGTCCTCAGTCCTATGCCCGCGGGAACCATGGCTGCCGTCGATAGGTCACTGCTAATGCCCAACGATTTGACTGGTTTGTCTGTCACTCAACGCTCTTTTTTTGCACTCGAGGACTAATTAGAATGAGACCTATTCTTGTGGTCATGATACAAAATTGTTTTTCATTTTACCTTAAAATTCCATGCACATTTTTTTGTTTTTTCAATATTAAGGAAAAACACAAACAAAATAGAAATCGACAGGAAAACGAACTCCATCCCCACGGAACGTCACATTTTAATTTTAATGCAAGCTATCCACTTATATCTTCAATTCGAAAAGGAGAAATAGAGCAGTTAAAATCGAATCTTTTGGTTCAACAGTCAGTTTTCACAAGACAACATAAAATTAAAAAAAAAAAAACATTATTGCTTTGTTAAAAATTTCTCATATGCTCACAAAAATAAAAGCCCTTCAAGAACAGTGAGTTGTAAAAAGAAGCATTTCTTACTGGTGCTGACTGATTATTATTTAAAGGATTTTCCAAAAACGTGAAATCATGTCAGCAATCGAAGACTTACAGTTATCAGATAATACCATTACAAACAAAATAGGAGCCATTTCCAAAGATATGCAAACGTGGTTGAAGAATAATTCGGAAATATGAGTGGTTCTCATTAACGAGTCTACAGACATATTTTGAAAATTTCTCTTTCAAATTTACCTAAATATATTCGGATAATATTCTTTCCATCTCAGAAATAAAATAAAAAAATTATCCATTCTTATAAAATTTGAAGTAATTCAAGAGAAGTTAATTGTTATATGTTAAGATTAATTTAAATAAAAGGGAGATACGATTAAAACAAATTCATACTCTAAATTAGGTCAGTAATACATAAAGAGAATTTTCTTCACATTTTCTACTCTTTTTATGTAAAATATGGATACCAATTTTATATTAGACTGATTATTATTTATTACTTTTATACCTACTTACCTACCTATATATATATATGTATATATATATATATATATATATATATATATATATATATATATATATATATATATATATATATATATATATATATATATATATATATATATATATATATATATACATACATACACACACATATATGCACACACACATCAGATTTATAAAGAACTCTTTATTGGTATGGTGTAGGGTTAAGGCTAATTCATTCGGCTTGTAATACAACTTGGATTCACATAGGAATCGATTTATACAAGTGCTGAATAGAGTGTGCTTAGAGGAATATTACAGAAATAATGTAAAAATTCTGACAGAAATGCTGGTAAAGAATATCGATTCCGTATTGAATGTTCTGCGGTATAATTTGTAAGAATTAGGCAAATAAACAAAAAATGTTTAAGAAAAAAATTAAGAAATTTAAATTAAATTTTAATTGCAAACACTGAGCTTATTTTATAAAAAAAAAGTACTCAATAGGCTTGAATTCTGCTTAACATGATAATTTTTTGATGGCTGAATGTAAATAGAGAATAATTGGGAAATTCTGGCTAAACAATATTTTAAATGGCTAAAATATTTTATATTACAGCTTTTTTATTTTAGAAATTTTCTAACATAATTTTTGGTTTCAATAATAGCATTTCATTTTTTTTAATTCTGTGATAAATGTATAGACTTACAGAATTTTATTGCAAGAATTTAATATTGTTCCACAAGAAATGTCAACTAAGCAATTCAAATTCTGTAAATAATAAAAATCTATTTTTACTTTTTTATGTATACAGAATGTAAAGACATCTCTAAGAAATCGTGTGCAGAGATTTGAAAAGTGGCATAAATATTCATCGTTAACAGCTTGTATTTGTTTGCAACCCAATTAAGGGAAGAAATTTTACATATATTTATAGCGATTATGTTTCTGTAAAGAAATTTTATTCATATATATTACATTTATTTAAAAAATTAAAGCGAAAATAGCTATCGACAATAACATACAGGCTATTCTGATTAATAACTCTTAGTAATTTGCTTTTTAAAAATATTTAGCATTTGAAAATCTGATTCACATATTTCAGTTTAAAATTTTATTCAATTAACAGAAAGTTACTCAATTGCTTTTACTTTTTTTCAATTTTAGAAGCTTATATGCCGTAAATCAATTATAAATATAGCTTGAGGATGCATATTTTTTGCAAAATGACTATAAACATTTAGATTTCATGAATAGAATAAGTAGAAGGAATAAGAAGGCATTGCACTAAATTGGTATCATAGAGTTCAGTGTTATATTGTTTATAGTATATCACATTCTATGTAACACCTCACTTCACTAAACTAACAAAAGATTCATACAAATTAAAAATGGAGCAATCATTTAATATATCACGGATACATGTTCCTTGTATACTCAGCGATGAATGTTGAAAGCTAATAAAATACATAAAAGAATAATAAAGAAAATAATTTAAAATTAAAGTAAATGAGTATGAATAAAATTTTAAACATTCACATAAATATAGAATTTGCTACAGATGAGCAATAGTTAAAAATTGTTTAAAGAAACTTTTTGCATAACTATCTATTGCACAGTAAAAATCTTCAACTGAATAGAAAATTTTTGAAATATCATTTACTTTCATGTTTTACTTTGTAGTTGATATTTTTGAACGTATAGTGCTAGCTAGGAAATAAGTCATTATAACTTCGAAACATTTGCTTTAATTAACCTCTCGAACAACTTTTTTTATATTATTATACATTTATATACCTCATTTAAAATAAGAGCATGTTAAACAGATAATTCTAAAATGCAATTAAATTTATATATTTGAACAATGAAGGCATAGTAAAGGGGACCAAAAATTTGGTTTCTGTTTATCAAATGATGCCCAAAACACAAATTTAAAACATTGAAAAAGTATTTTCGGTTAGCACATTAAAATTAATTTTTAGTATATTTTATAATTATCGGTCATAAAATCTTGCAAACTGATATTCTGGATAATGATTTAGGAAAAATTGGAATGTTTCATTGAGTATAATATAGTTTTTAAGGAAGGAATTTTAAATAAATTCTCAAGGAAAGTTTCATTCGAAGTGAAGAGCATTTTCAGATTTCTAGTCAAGTTACTTTGCTAAAATGTTTTGAGAATATTTATTTTATGAAATAATTAAGACTGTTTCCTTTTTAAGAATTTAAATTTTTTTTTACCATCATAAAAAGAATAGCAAAAAGTAACACACTTTGACTTATTATTTTAATTGAACATCCAAAAACTGCATGATTATGTACACATGAATATATTTAGGTTTTATACCATGAGTGAGGAAAGACTTGGAGTACCGGCCGTAGAAAACTGACCTAGCTAGCTTAAGAATAATCTTTTGTTAATATTATAAGACCCAAACAAGTAAAGAAACAATTTAATTTAATAAAGCGTATCGTTAAATATGTTAATGAAAGATTTTATTTATAAATGATTCATATTATATAAAAAATAATGCTAATTTACTTGCATTTCTTGGAAACTTAAAATATATTTCCGCAATAATTAATATAGACTGGACGTTTTGTATTCTTATAAAATTAATATAAACTATTTTTCATTTAAAATCATTAAACCGGCCGCGATTCTATATATTGTTTATAAAGAAAAATGGTATTTGTTAATATAATTGCACAATAATATTTTAATGCAGTGCATTTATTTATATAATAAAGTTTCAAGTATGTTTATTCTTGATGTGTTTATTTACAAAGTTAAAATTATTTAGAAACATAGATATCATTAATTTCATATAAAATATAAAATTTAACAGATAAATCATAAATATTTTACACTAGTTAACTTCCATTAATTAGAAAATTCCCTTCCATTTTATTGATTTGGTAATGCAACTTTTTGAATTCATCTTACAGTCCGTTATTAAAATTTTGTTCTTGTGAAACTGTAATCCTTACGCATTTTAATTATATTTTGTTGTTCTTATTTTATTATATGATACATAAAAGTTCTATAAGGAAACAAAGTCCTAAAATATTAGCAGGTTAATTATAAATAAAGAGATATTTAAAGAAAATAACTTTCTTGTTTATTACAAATAAATAAGTGCGAAATTTATGATGCGACTATCTTTTAGAAGGAAAACAATTAGCACTTTAAATATCTTTCAATTTTCCTTTGAAAAGTTGGCTAGAGAAAAACAGTTTAAGTTAAAAAACAGAAATGGAAAAAAGAAATGTACATAGTACATTTAAAGTCTGTGAATATTTTGAAAATACAATGTGACAAACTGAAAATAAAATTTTGATTTTCATGGTTCTTTCCAAATGTTGCGGGAAAAGCTAACAATTTTATTCTTCATGTTTCCATCAGTTTAAAATTTACAAAATAAGAGGACGTATATCTACAGAGTTATCAACGACATACCTCATTTAAATCAGTAAATCATTATATGTCCAACATCAACTATTCTAAATATTTTCTCACTTAACCAATTAAGTTCCTAAAATTAAAAATTAGAAATCTAAATTTCAATAGCTAGGACATGTCAAACAGCATCATCATTCTAAGTATTCATATTAATACTAAATAATCAAAATAAATTATCATCACAGATATTCTTTAGAGTGATTGATTTTTCCATTGGTTACAATTCTAATCTTATTCATAAAATATAATTACTGAGGCTTTTAGTTTAACATCTCAATGATTTAAATCCTATCTTGGACTAAGGACAGATGAACATGAACTTTTTTTATAAAGACCGATGAACAGTATATAAAATACTGTTCATCTCTGTCTTTATAAAAAATATAACGAGTAGTGGTAAAACCTGTTATTTTTGATCAAATTAGCTCTTGTGGGTAGAAAATCAACGAGAGGAATAAACCATACCACAAATGAAGGTGAACCTTAATAAATATAAATCCCAACTAATGCAAAAATAAATAACATAATTATTATTCTTTACAATTTAAAATGTCCAATTTTGATTTTTGTATCAATACAATAAATTCGAATATTATATAAATGACAACCAATTTAAATGACATTTTCAATCAATAAAATTGATCAATTTTCTTCTTTAAAAGATAGGGAAGTACAAAGAAATCATAAGCTGATAATTCAATGAGTTCTCTTATCTGTAATTTGTATTGATTCTCTTCTCTGCAAAAGATAATGAAATTGAAACATTTCATTTGTAAATTCAGGAAGTTTGCTTTTCTGTTTATGGATTGCATAGCTATATTTAATTATTATACAATGCATTACCATCATAATAAAATTAAGTTCAAAGAACAAAAAATTTTGTTGCAAATTTTATTTACTTGTTCAGCTTAGAGTTTATCCACCTTTACTATTAATAAGAAATTTATTCTCACATTTTTAATCATTTAGAATGTTAAATATAATGTGTGTTTAACTTTATTTATTAAAAATTTACTTCATCCTTTCTTATAAGCACTGTAAATTTGTTTTTGGATTTTTCTATTATATAAGTTAACGCTATATTAATATAAGAATATTTCAAATATTTTAAATTTTTATTAAAATGCTTATACCCAAATTTAAATAATAAGATAAAAAAGTAACACTATTAATTAAACCCTAAAATAAACTAAATTTGAAATATTTTTGATGTGATGCCAAAATTTAGTTTTAATGTATATTAATATGCTTCCCATCTTATAGGTGGAGTTTCTGAGGATTTTTATCAATGATTTGGAAAAAGTTAAATTTTAACTTGGTTGGCTAGTATTTATAATCGTATATAAATTATTCCAGGTTTCCTGGATATAGCTTTTGTGTTTGTTATATTATAGTTTAAAATGAACTAGATAATAGATAAAACTTTTGATTTTCAACATAATTTTTACCAATTTCATTTTGATTAATTTGTGTGAGCTGAAAAGTGCTTCTAAAAGTTCTGCTTTGTTAAAGGATTATGTCATATATATATATATATATATATATATATATATATATATATATATATATATATATATATATATATATATATATATATATATATATATATATATATATATATATATATATATATATATATATATATATGTATGTATGTATGTATGCAAATCACATCATTTCATAATTTTAAATATGTATACACACATAACATAATCAGGGGCTTAGTGAATCAAGATTGTTTCTCAATTCAAAAATGTGTCTTATGTATTTTCACTATAATTCTTATCAACTATTATACAGAATATGTTGATGGTTGGTAATGACACACTTATACGAGATTGTAAATAATAATGTTGATGTGTGATATATTAAATGTATCTTCAAATAAGAGTTTTTATAAATTCTAAATTACATTGTATTTTACATTTATCCCAGAAAAAAACAAACTTTTCATCTATGTATTTGAAAATTTTTAAAATGAGATGAAATTCAAAAGTCTTCCTTCTGACAGCACATCTATGACCCACATGCATTGATTTACAATGCATTTAAAATGCTCGAAACTTGCTATTTTAAAATGAGCAATTATTTTTAAGAAGCCAGAAAGGAGGTAGGATATTGTTTCTAATTCCTGGCTACTAAGATTTTCAACTTTCAGCATTACAAGGGCTTAAGTTTTGACAGATTTATATCATTGGGTATCAAGTTGGTGTTCCATCGTGAAAGAAGTAGTATAAACATTGAAAAACTAATGTTTTAAACTTTTATTTAAGATATTTAGTGTCATTTGCTTGTTTTAAATATAGTATTAGTGTTGTTACAGTGAAATATGTAGCTTCAATTTCATACGTTATTTATTACAACAATTTTTGTTATATCCGCTTCAGTTGTCATGTTGAACAATTATATTCATAAAAATCAATCAGTATTTATTAAACAATATTTTTATATTTGTAAATATTAGATATTTTCAACCATAGAAATAATACCTAATTTTTTTCACAAGGTAACAGGTATAAACATATTTAGATGGGATCTTTTTATTGTGCAGATTTCTAAATTCATCTGTACAATTTTTAAAATACTTTCTGAACAAATTGTTTATTGTTACCTCAAGTTTTTGAATTGGAAATATACAATTAATAAAATTACAGATTTATCAGTTGTCCTAAAATTTTTGTGTTATGTACAAATTTTAATCTTATGCGTAAAAATTCAAGCTGAACTAACTCTTAAAAAATATAAGTTTTCATGTCTTTATAACAAGATTGTAGAAAAGTAATATACCTATTTTCTTATATCAAACCGGCATTAATATTTTCAGAGCTAGTATTTTAACCAAAAATCTTCTTTTGAAAAAAATAACATATTTCAGCCTTTTTATGAAAAGCAAGATGCATTGAATTAAAAAATAATTTTAATTTATAACAAGATTACGTGAGTGCAAAATGTTAAAAAAGCAAGAACATTTTGTCTTTCAGAATTCATTTGCTTAACTTTCATAAATTCTTTTCATAATATCATAAAGTAATTTTCATTTCTAGTACTTAAGTGTGAAAAATGGAAATATTTTCATTGACACAGATTATCTTAGTAATTTTTTAATTCACCCACATTTTCTGTCTTATCATTTAGAAATGATGAACAATAGTTTAAAGAGATTTTGATTCCTTACTGTTTTGAAATCATTTTTAATGTTGTAAAAAATTGTTTTAAAAATCTCAATGAATAATTCAACTGTAGATGTATAGTAATTTTGTAAATTAATGTATCAGATCCTTGCAAAAGTTTTAAGTCTTCACTATATATTGTACTTAAAAAATTGTTAATTAATCTTAAAATATAAAAGAAAATAATTTTAAATGTTTTAACTATAATAAAAGTAAAAGTATTTTTATTCATGATTACATTTGTGGATAAAATTTTTTATATGAATTTATTATTTTGTGTCTTAAATATTAAATAGATTTTGCAAATTTAAGTAGCTACAAATGTGACTTTTAAATTGTTAATAGTTTGAATATTGAGTTTGCTAATTTAAATATTTTTTAAAATTTTAATTAAGTTAATTTAAAATTAAGTTACTATTAAGAAACTGCTAATAATGCTAGAATATATTGATGATAATTTCCCTCTGCAAATAAAGATATTTATAATTGGATTGGAATAACATTTGCAGTTTCAATGCAACTCAAAATTACATGCAAATTGTAATATTGTTTTAATGTTAGCTTATTACACAGGATATTTGTCACATTAATTCCTACACGATATCATTTAAATGATGATTCGCTGGAAGAGCTCTTTTTTGTTCACAACTTACATGTCGCCTCACCACATACTTTCATTTACATATCGGTTAAATTTGTGCACCATTTACACAAATTCAGTTGAGAAGCAGTACATGAAACAGTATCTTTTTGTATCATTGATAAATTAAAAAAATGTCAATTAGAAGTCAAAATAAAAGTGAAAGCAATTTGCTTGGCATTATTTATTTTTAAATCATCAATTTTCAGTTTATTACAAAGACTAGAAAAAATCAAGTACTACATTACTTTTTTCAAATAAAGTGTTTCTAGGAAATATAATACATTACAAAATATAATACATAAAGTGAAATCATTTTTTTTAAAAAATTAAGCAATTTCGAATACATAAGAAACAAATCTACCATATAAAGAATGATCGCAAAAAATGATAAATCTCTAACAACCTAAAAGAACTGAAAATGGAAAAATAGAAATGAAGAAAAGAATCACTATTTTTTCCAGTGAAACCATATTATTTTTGATCAAATAACAATTTTCAGTCTATTTTCATAGTTTCACTAAATATATAGTTGTGAAAAACATTGGCTTCCTAACAATCTTAGAGACAGATCTCACCATACACCAATATAAACATATCCCCTAGGGATGAAAATTTTCAATACTATATTTTTTACAATTTTAATATTCATATTTTATGCTTTTCACTGCTTTTATGAATGCTTATTGTAGAAAATAAAATTTCACTTTGTTTAAAAATTATTTGGAGATACCAAATTTTACTTCACTTCGCTTCATACATATACGAAAAAAGAATCTCTAAAACGAAATATGATTGGCTGAGTTTATTCCCTCAAAATTCCCAATATTCCCCTAAATTCCCGGTTTTTTCCCAAAATTCCCGAGTAAATTCCTAAGCTTCAAAATTCCCGGAAATTTTACATCTCTAGTGGGATGTGGTCTTACTGGATCGTTGTATTTGAAAGGTGGTAGAAAATTGTATTATACACCTGTAAGTTATATCGGACTGACCACTAGGAGCTCTTCATATCGTTAAGCACTAAATATTTTATTCTTTAAGACGTTTTATTGCGCGTCAAGGAAGCCCTTCAACTATTTAGTCAGATAATGTTAAGAATTTCGTAGGGGCAGACAAGGTTCTGCAAACTATTGACTGGGACTAACTCATTTCAAAGCTACCGAACAAAAGATACAGTGGTATTTGAATCCCCCTTCCGCAGACTGGTGGGATTGATGGTGGGAGAATCTCATTCAAATTGTCAAACAAATATATAAGAAAAATATTGGGTCACGCTTTTCTTGAATACGAAGAGCTACTTACTACATTATGTGACGTTAAACAATTATTAAACTGAAGGCCTTTTTCCAACGTGTCGGAAGACATCGATGATGAGCCACCTGAACAATTCTTGCACGAAACTAAAACGTTTGCAGTGATATTGTTGACAAAGTGAAATTGAGCAAACGAATGAAATAATTACAGCTTCCAGCAGTCATTAAAGAATTATAAGGATAGACCACTTAGTATTGGAGAGATGGTTCTTGTAGAAGATGCTAATAGAATGCGTTTCTTTTGGGACTTAGCAAAAATAATAAAAATAATCCCTGGGTGTGATGGTCAGATAAGACTTGCCGTCATTAAAACTAAAAATTAAGAAATTTTTAAGACCTATCCAACGATTTTATAGATTGGAAATTCAAAATCCAGATATAGAGGTGATGAACCGCTACCAATTGTAACTAGTGGTGGTCGAGTTGTGAAACCAGCTAATAAATAATTTTTAAAGACCTATTTTCTTGTTGAGTTAGCTCAATTTCACTTTCTAATTTTCTGTATCATTATTACTTTTATTTAGTTGAATTGCATTGTGATTACTTATCATCATGATTTATATGAAAAGTATTATTCTTACATTGTGGTTTATGTGAAAATATATTTGTATTTTGTAGTTCATTTGTATTAATATTAAAAAGCATTTTATGTTTTTAGCGTTAAGCCCAGGATACACTCAAAAGGTAAGAGAATGTTGCGGAGAGTGGCTATATATATATAACAAGAGTTTTTGCTTCTTCTCACGCATGCGTAGTGTATGGGCCTCTCAGCCGTTGCCTAAAGCTTAAGTGTTCTCTTTTGCTCTTTTACTTTTTACTTCTGATTTTTTTGTCTTTGTGTGTGTTGTAAATAAAAATGTTTTGTGCTATGATTAGTTGTATTAATTTCTTTATCGGTGCGAAACGCGCTTTGGTTTAACATTCTGCACTAACATGATTGTAATAGTCTTTTCTTTACATATTTGATTTTAAAGAATTTAATTGTTTAGCAACATCTTCCTTTTCCCTCAGGGGCTTGCTCCTTGGCGATCTCGAGGTGCTTGAGCTACCCATACCTGGGATTATATCCAGGTTGGGCATGGGGTTGACTATTCCACTCTACAAAACCCTTTTGTTTCAAAAACCTAAAGAACAAGAAACCTAAACCTGACTGATGTATCATAGATGGTTTAGGAAATGATTTAAGGACTTTAAATTTGGATGTTGGAACATTTTATCACTTTATAGGAGTAATACCCTCCAAGACCTTGTTGAGTAAATGAACTTTTACAGCACTGATTTAATTACAATTAAAGAAATGTGATAGATAGGTGAGAGGATCTCGGAAAATAGAAATTATAATGTATTTTATAATTGTGATTTTTAAAACCTTTTTTTGGGTATATATTTTGTTGTTAACAAGAAAGAAAATAAAATACCTTAGTTTAGATTTTAAACAAATGTCATCAAGATTATGTAGTTTAAGGAAGGATTAGCTTGTTTCACAATTATAGTGTGATGTGCGGGCATCCACCAGCCGAGTAAAAAACAGACCAGGAGAAGGATCTTTTTCCTATAATGAGCTGGACAAACTGTTCTATGAGTGTTTGAAGTGATATTAAATTTATTTTATATGATTTTAATGCAAAAATAGCAAAAGATAATTAATTTAAACCCTTCATTGGAAATCACAGCCTGCATTCAAGCACCAGTGATAATGGATCAAACTTGCAAAAATTAGTGTCTGAACATGATTTTGACACGGGAAGTACAATGTTTCCTTACAAAGATATACATACGAGAACTTGGATATCACCTGATAATTTTACTTTTAACCAAATCGAACATGTTTTAATTGATGCTAGTTATTTTTCTAACCTTTTGAATGTCAGGGCCTTTAGAGAAGCCAATGTTGAAATCGTATCACTATCTTTTCATGATTAGATTGAGTGCAAAAATTTCTAATTTCAAAAATACTAAAAAGAAATATGACCCTAAATATAATTCCTAAATATAATTGTTGTAAGTTAAAAGATGAGAAAAATAAAAAAAAATCTATCGGGAAAAAATTAGATTGTACAGTTCAAATTATTGATTTTGGTGAAGTGACTAATGTAGAAAATAAATGACTCTTCATAATAGAAAAGATTTTATTTAATGTTGATGAAATTATGGGTTTTTCAGAAAATACCAATAAAAAAAGATTGGTTTTATAAGAAATGCAAATATGCAATTGAAGCAAAAAGCCAACTGTGATATGAATAGTAAGAGAGTCACTAGAGGATCAACTGATAATCACAAGACTGCAAGACGACTTGGAAAACAAATTCAGAAAATGATAAAACGACTGTTTCATGATATCTACTCAAAGATTCTAATAATTAAGAGGAAGCAAGGAAAGCAGAGCTTTCTATTAGATGATCAACGACAGTCGAAGGGATTTCAAATCCTGAGTTACTTATTGCAGAAATAACGATATTGAAATCCTTAGTTATGCAAATGCTATTTATAATAGATGATTAAAATATTTTAGCAACCTTCTCAATGGACCCCATCCAACTTAAGTAATTAGTGTCCCTACTCATGGACAGACCAAGGAACAGGTGACTTTACTTACTCTAACTGAGGTTGATCTAGTCCTTAAATCACTGAAACTAAACAAGGTTTCAGGTCCTAATAGTATACCAGGTAAACTTTTGAAGTTTTATGGACATTTGACAGTTAAAAGTATACATGATATCATTTTGTTCATGTGCAATGATGAAAAATTGCTATCAGTTTGGACTCGTGGAATTTTATTCCTTGTTTTTAAAAAAGGAAACCCAACTTATTGCTCCAATTACTGAATCATTAGTCTGTTGAAAATTGTTTATGAAGTTTTTCAACTATCCTTTTTAACAGAATTTCACCTTGAGATAATGATGCAAATGGTGACTATCACTGTGGATTAAGGAAGGGGAAGTCCACATCTGCACAAATCTTCAGTTTGCTCCAAATTCCTGGAAAATCTAGAGTTGAGAATTAAATTATACTCTCTCTTTATTGACTTCAATATTACCTATGATTGTGTTGATAGTGAATTTCTGCTTGTAACTCTTGCTGAGTTGGGCATCTCAAGTAAACTTTTAATGCTAATTAAAGCTACTTTGACTAACACAGTCTCTTGTGTAAAACTATGCAAATGTAAGGCAGAGTTCTTTGAAATAAAGAATGGTGTGAGACAGAGAGACGCTCTTGTTTGCCTGCTTTGAAATCTTGTCTTGAAATAAACAGTTCGCCACTCAGGCATCAATATCAAAGGTACCATATTTATCAAATATGTGCAACTACTTCCTTATACTGATGATATCGTGATCATATCTCGCACTAGAAATGCTATGCTTGAGGTATGTTTTGCCCTTAAAAATCAACAGAAAAAATCCATTTTCTTAGGAATGAAAACGAGACTAAATACATGCCAATTACTAAAGATCCAGTGTTTTTTAACTTTTTAAACGTATTGAGGATAATAAATTTGAAGTGATTTATAATTTTTTATATTTAGGCTCAAATATCAAAGCTCAAAACGATGTAGGAATTGAGATTAAACGTCAAATTTTGGCCACTAACCGATACCTTCATGACTTACGTAACTTTTTTAAATCTTAATTAATCAGAAGAAACACCAAAATCACATTATATAAAGTACTTATCAGATCTGTGTTCACCTATGGATCTGATACGTGGACGTTTATTAAATCTTAGGGAGAACAGCTCTAGCTATCTTTGACCGAAAATTTGTGTACAAAATCTTTGATACGGTAAATGAAAATGAAGTCTGGAGACGTTGACATAATTTTGAATTGTACAAATTATTTAAAGATTTAGATATCATGAAATTCACTATGAAATTTTTGGACCACATATACAGAATGTATTCTTTATCATTAACATTTAAAATTTTCAGTCATAAGCCTCTGGGAATTAGAAAAAAGGGTAGGCCCAGGTTGAGATGGAGGGATCCTAAGAGTAACTAATTGGTGATCAATTGCAAAAAATAGATCAGAATGGAAGAAAGTTCTTGGAAAGGCTTTCGCTCATCAGGGGCTGTCATGTCAATAGAAGTAGAAGATCTTTTCTTAATAGATGCCTTGAAAATTTAAAGCATATAAAATTATTTAATTTAAATTTTTTAATCACTTATAAAAATCCATCCTATAGGTTCAATCATTTCTCCATCGGCATAAGAATTTTAATAATTTTGTATTATTTTTTATCAGATATAATATATTAGTTTTATAGAGGTATCTACTTCCATTTCACCTTTTTCAGGTCACATGTTCTTTATTAAAAATAATACAAATTGCAATTTTGTGTTCTTTTATTTTGTCTTAGCGATATTTCAATAATAATATTTAATAGATTCCTAAGTAAATTGAAAACAAATTAAAAATATAACAGCCTCTTCAGATAACTAATTATCAAGTTAAATTTATTGATTGTAAACATTATTAAATATTCCAACTTTGAATTTGAAAATCTAACATTTAAAAATATATAGTTAGGGTTTTTATACCTATTCCCACATACACAACAATATTTTTAGAAAAACCCTTTCAAGAAATTTCCATTTTAATAATTTAATCTAGTATTGCATAATAGGTTGCTAGCGTTAATATAACATTTCTCGATAAGCAATTTTTTTTGCTTTAAAAGCATCAAGGTCTTTAATTATTTGCTTTTGAATAAATAATAAGTAGTCATAATTATTTTTATAAATGGAGTTTAAGTACCAAAATTAATATGCTGAACTCAAAACTTAATTTAACGATGTTAGGAATAACTAAGCAGTTCAGTTGACTAAGAAAATTATCTATAGTTTGAAAATTCATTTTAAGTCAATCGTATTATTTAAGTATACTTAAATGCATCATAATTTTTTATAATTTATTAAAATCATAATATTTGGTTTTCCAAAATATTAATCTTTTATATGCTGATAACTAAAATAAAATATAGACACTTACAAATACTTTAAATTTTATTAATATAAGCAACAGCATGATACAAAGCATTTAGCAATAAGACAAAACATTTAAATAATGAAATTATCAGCTAGGTGATATATATATATCATAAAATATGTTACAATCACATGTCAATGTTTTGTGATTCTGTTTATATCTTTCTTTTAACTCCATTTCCTGTTAACAAATTCCGCAGTTTCTTTAACATTCAAGATTATGTGCTGGTGTATCACTGGTTGCACCACTGGGAATAAAGTTAATTTTTATAAAAAAATTTCATAGAATATTTTGAATTGAAGTAAACAATAATTTATAAATAAACTTTGATAAAGAGTAAACATTAATTTTGAATAGTAAGATTCAATATGCCCATCAAAATTATTACACAGTGAAAGGCAAGCGTGTATTAACAGAAGTCTTAAAAATACTGACTTTTTAAATTTCTACAAAAATGATACAGAAAAAAACTATTATTCTTAAAAGATAATAGTCATTAAAGATAAAAAAATTATCTCAAAAAAGTTGCATTCTTATTCAAATGGCTGTCTTGTTATTAAAATTAAAAATGTAAATTTTTACTTCAATTATGTTTTCTCTGGTCACAATATGTTATTTATTGATTAAATTTTACATTTGCTTACGCAATTAAAACATTCAATACAAACAAGCAGTGACAGCGTTTATTTTATAATAAAATTATAAATGGAATCATAATGTAAAAATGACATCAATGACTTAAAATTGGATAACATATTTTAATGGAGATTTTTTTAATATTAGCAATAGAAGGCATTATATTTTACTCATTTTACGATATATGCCATTGTTGTCCATAAAATGCTGGCGAAATTTGAATTAACAACTCTAGTGAAATACTTTTATTCAAGATTTGCGCTTATAAACACACTGTTTCCACATTAATTAGCGTTTCTAACTTAATGTTTGTCGTTATAAGAATCCTCTCACTTATCCAATATGATCCAGATAATTCTTTCATCCAGAAATTTCTGAAATATGCTTTTGGTAAATACTTCTATTTATTTTCCTAGCTAACATGTAAAATGTGTAGCTAAAAAATAAAAATCTTCATATTTAAAATATTCGGAGATGTTTAATAAAGATTTTTCGGGAAGGAATTTTGAGAATACAAAGTGTTTATCAAAACTGAATGTAAAATTTATAATTTTAACAAATTTTCATGACATTTGATTTTAGCTTATTTGCCTGAAATGTGTGTTGTCTAAAGTTAATTTTAATATATTAATAATATCATTAGATACGAATTTCATAAACGATAATTGTTTGACCCTCAGACTTAATATATTAATTTTATTTATTGTAAGTGTGTTTTAAATAACTCTTATTAATTTGTTTTAAATCAAATAAATAATTACTTCAATTTAACTTATTTCATATCCTTGTCTTTATCATCTAATTTTACTAATTTGCTTTCGAACAAGAATATTTAATGCATCTTTATGTTTCATTATTTAATTTCTGTGTAATGCAAAACCACTATCTGATTATGATTATATATTTATATATTATTTTATCACTAGAGAGAAATTCTAATTTGCGTGAGAAAAATTATCATTAACATTTAGTATACATTCTAATATATAATCGTTATAATTGTTACAGAAATTTTTTTTATAAATTAACTATGTACATCGATGAGAAAATTCTACTAAGAGTGATAGAATTTAACTTGTTCTTTTGAAGTTTCTCTTTAAGTTTTCCATAGTTTACTTAGTATATATGTTATGCACTGTAACTTATAGAAAATATAAGGTTTAGTTTCGATTTGTTTTCATAGTTAAATGTGAGATTATTTTAATTACTCTCATTTGTTATAGTTACACTTCTTTGGTTCTTTTACCAAGAATAATTTTGAAATAGTTTTTACTATTTTCGACAGTAATATGTCTTGAATTTTTGTTTATACTCGAAGACTATTTTCTAAACTAAGATAAATCTTTATAAACGCATATTTTTAATGAAATTAATTTTATCTTTTCTCATTTTTTATCTTCAGATGGATTTTTGTAGTGTGTGAAAAATGTGGTAGAATGCTTGTATGTGGTATCCAGCTTTTTCTGAGTTTTTCCTAACTTAAAATCAAGGAGGAAAGGTTTGGATATTGATTGATAGATAATTCTTCCAATCACATAATTAATCACCTAAATTCCAAAGTATTTATTTTAAAAATTCCCACTAAATATTTAGTTGTAGATAAGAAGTATTTATAACGTTACATTTATATATAATTACAATTTTATTTTTAAAGACCATAGTGTTAAATTTTCAAATTGATTTTCTCCGTAAAATTTTATTCTTAACTATTTTACAAAAATAAATATCACAAATTTAAATTTCTTTAAATATCTTTTATTTGTAACTTTCAAATTAAAATCCTTTATTAATATTAAAAAAAGGGATTGTCTATAATCTGGCTCAAAAGTGTTCTTATTTCCCATAAAAGTTTGGTTTTATAAACTTTATATAATGTAATATGCAGTTTAGGAGGAAAAGCAAAAATTTTATGTTGATAAATATTTTCATCTGATAAAGAAATAATTATTATAAATGATATAAGTTGCATGCTTACTTATGTTAAAAAATTCCGGAATCAGTTAAATTATCCTCATCAACAGGGAAATAATCAGTCCCACCTGGAATATATCATTATATATTTCCTCTGTTTTTAAATGAAGTCTCTTTTTAAATGAAGCAATTAGAGAATCCTTACCTTCTGGGTAACATATTTGCTGACGTAGTCGGCGAAGAAGTCTTGAAGGATAGAAATTTATATCCCAAAGTTTGGAAATAATATATATAATAAGGAAGAGAATTCTGCAAGAAAAAAGTAAATAGTTAAATTAGAACTATATTGAAATTAATGCGCACTCAATGATTCGCTTTGTTCAAAGAAATTGACTATTGTCCTTTTTATAATATGCTTAAATTTGTTTGTGTGTGCTTATATATTTTCTTTAACCTCTATTAATCATTTCTGATATTCTTTTCATTGATCAATTGCATATGGTTAAAAAATTTTTATTTTTGACAATTTTCAATTACTATTTCTTCGTAAATAATAATTTTGCAGTTGAGCTTTAGTATGTTGAAAGAAATTTTTTAATTCTAATTTAATCTCTTTGAAATTTAGTTTTTCATTTTCTTTCTGATAATTACAATATTGAACATCTTATTAAATTTATTTCTTCTGTTCATTTTAATACAGCAGTATATACGAAAATTTCTAAATTAGAAACTATTAAATTTTAACTTACTTTTATAAGTAATAATATGTAATAATAGATACTGGATGGTTAAAATGATACAATTTTATCCTTTATTTACATCTAAGTCAAATTTCTTCAAATGAATGTGAAAATTTAATTTAATTTCACGATTTCATATATGCTTATTTAAAAATAATTTTACAAATTGGTTGATCATAGTTCTTGAAATTTTTAATTCTAGTATAAAACAGATATCTTCTTTGATTATGTTAATGTAGGTATGCCTGAAAACACATCTAGAAAACTTTACTAAAATTTTAAAAATTTATAAAATGAAAAAATATGCTTAATTTTAAGGTTTTAATTTTAGGATCTTATTTTACATTAAAATACTTCGCACCATCGCAATATCACCGTCTACCGATAACAATGAGAGAGTGAGTTATTATTTTTTTATATTTTTGTATAGATTTGAGATATTCTGAACTTCTCTCAGTAAATTTAATTTTTACTCTTTTTTCAGTGATGTCATCCAACAGTGCAAATTAACTAAAGGCACCGAAAGATTTTCACAGGGTTCACTATCAGATTATTGTCAATTTAGACTTGCTCGCATTTAGTTTGTGGATTCCATATCTCTGCAATTGCTATAATATGGCATCAGAAGGCTCATTTTTCCACAAAATTTCCGCCACATAAATTCCACAAAATAAGGTTTTAGATGATGACCAACTCTATCAAAAGTATTTCTTTGTAACAATTTGTTTTACGTTTACAATTTGTTACATTGCACTTCAACTTATTTTTGTTTACATATATTATTTTTTCGTGAATACATGTGCTTATCGACACTTATTTTTCCAAAAAAATTAAATGTTGTCATTACGATTTACGAAGTAATTCCAGAAAAAGGGAATAATTACTTTTATTTAAAAATAAAATATCGCCGATAAATTAAAAATTGTTTAGAAATTATTTTATAATGCTTAAATCAATATATATATATATATATATATATATATATATATATATATATTACAAATTAATAAAGAATCAGCCAATACGTTGAATTCGGCAAAAAGAAGTTGAATGTTTATGGCTGGCTTTATTTTAGATAATTTTTGTTGTTCCTTTGTCATGATGTGGCAATGTATCGCTGCAGCTGAGAAAATCTAATATTACCTAATTATATTGTTTTGAATTAAAACTTTTCTATGGTTCACTTTAAAAGTCTAGCAAAGTATTGAAAAATAATTGATAAAACTTTTATTTCTCAGGTTACGAATATTTCAAAGATATTTTTTGGAAATCTGAGTATTTTGAACGTAAAAATGTAACAATTTTATTTATTTATGTTAATTTAATAATTATTTACATTACGTTCATCGATTTAATCACTTTCAAATGATAGCTAGCTAAAGAAACTCAGTTCTGAATATTCATACTCAATAAGTTTTTGCCTTGTTTTCATATTCAAACTCAATAAGTTTTTGCCTAGTTAGTATTAATACATTTTTAAGACTTTTAGATCAACCAAACATGTATGTTATACTGCTTAATGTTTAGGTAATTCCTAAAATTTTCGATGAACGCTAAATATTGGGTCACTCTAAGTCTGTAAGTCATAGGAAGATCTAAAATTGTTTCAATATTCTGGCAAATCTCTAATCAAACTGACAACTGAACAGTTAGCAATCTGACATTCAGTTAAACATTTCATGGGTTCGATTCCTCTATCCGGAGTGGATGTTTGTAGAGATTCCGAACACCCTGTAAATAATAAACACTTCGTGGAGAATTACCTTCTATGCGCAAGGAGGAATCATGTATTGCAACAAATCAACCGCCCACACAAGAGTAAACGAAACTCAGAATCTTAATGAATTTGAAAGGTTTGATGTAATAAAATTATAGTATTATAATTGTATACTTATGAAATAAGATATATTTTTTAATCAAGTTTTATATTTTAGCTATTGCTGAAATTATTTTACAGTTAAATTATCAAAATATGTATTCATTATTTATTACACATGTATGTATTTTATATCTTAACATTATACATTAAAATGAGAAAATAGCTCTGAACAATATATTTAAAACAGTCCATTAACAAAAAAAATGATGTTTGAAATCTTTAATCACCTAAAATTATTTGCATCAAAGAGTTTATTGAGATATAAATGTTACAGAAAAAGTATAATCATTAAAATATTAATTAAGTGCTATATGTATAGAAAAAAATAAGCTTTTATTCTTAAGGCAAATAAATTTACTTAAAATTTGATAGAAAACAGGCAAGCTTGTTATACTTGACTCATTGAATAAATTCATAAAATGGCCATTGAAAATGATTGCTAAATAGTTGTTTTAAAATTTTTTCTCAAAATATAAAACGCTGTAGTTTTCAAAAAACTTTAAATCTATTAGAAAATACAGGAAGTGTTATTACTTACCTCAAATAAAAAATCATCTTGAATTCAAATTCTCTAACTGTTCGAAAATCAACAAACGTTCGTTCACTCGCTCGGCGATCAAGGTTCAAATAAGCTTCTGAAAATGAGAAATCCCAGCTAGACAGACTTATTCAGTGTAATTCTTGTGTAATGCTGATTTATTTTATTTCTCTCTTCTCCGAAATTAGAAAAATTATATCCTTAAAATTACTTTATGATGAATATTACTGAACTTTTATAGGATTTTAAAGGGAAAAACATTATGATGTGGGAATATTTATTTTGATTTTTAGTTATTACATTTGCACAATTTTGTGTCAAAAATTAAATTTATATCTTTAGAAAAACTTGCATACATCTTTCACTTGGGATATTCAAATGAAAAAATGAAAATCAAATTCCAATCTATATGATAGCATCATTTAAACTCGGAATTTTTTATATATTGCAAATCTTTAATTAACTCTTTAATTAGATAAGTGAAATTAAATATGTATGTATTATTATAGAACTGTTAAATACTCTTCACAAGTTTCGTAATTTATTAAAGTTAAATAAAGAAAATAATGGTTCAGTTTTTGAACAGAATTTTTAGCGAGTTTCATCTGTAAAGTGTGACAACATTTAATCTGATAATGGCTAATATACAAGTATCTAAATTATATATACATACGAAGCGTAAAACAAAAGATTATTGATATCTAAAATAACATGTATATGATGTGATTAAAATTATGTAGGTTTTATCTAATTTAATTTCAAAAGTTAAAAAAATTTGTAACAAGAAAATTAAATATACCATACTAATTAAAAATAATAGAAAATATGTCAGAATTTGAATAAAATAATTTAAATAAAATGAAGTATGAACGCCATGCAATGTTATTCAAGTCACCAACGAATCAAAACATTGTTAATATGGTTCTGAATTAATAAATTTTTGCAACAGATTCCACTTTCTTACAGAACTAGTTTTAAGCATCCAAGAATATTAAAAGATATGTGATAAATATGGGGCTCTTTCTAAAGCAGTCCAATCTTGTTCAAATATATTAAACTAGTTGCGGTACTCAGCTCAGGGAATTCATATGAGACTGTGTGGGAGTTGGAATAAAAGGAAAAACTTTTAAAACCTGAAAGGTGCAAATGTTTTTGAAAATACTTGTTTATAAACAATACTAACTACAATACTTGTTCATAAGCAACATTTTTCATTTTGTTATCCGTCGTATATATGCATAAATTTTTCGAATTTTTTACTCAAGAGGTATAGCTGACCGTGAGAAAAGCAGGCGTCTTTGAGGTTCATGCCAAAATATTTTAAAGTTTGACCTTGCTCTTTGTTAATGGTAAAACTATAGGCTAATTTTATAGGAAATTGAATTTGTTAAATTTAAATGGCTGTTCAATAAAGATCAGTGGTATTCTGGGTATAAATACTGTATGTAATTTGTCCTTTCCAGTCATGAGTTCGGCTTCGATGATGTTGTAATGTCTCACCATCGGCACTTTCGATTTTAAGATCCTATGTTTGTTTTTTTGTTTTGATTTGATTCAGAGACTCTCGTTGTACGCGAAGCAGGCGAGAGAGATTGTCGCGAACCCATACATGACTCCTTGTAAAATTTGTTCTTCTTTTAATTAAATGTGTAAGTTTCAAAATTGGAGTCATTTATTTGTTTGTTTGTTTCATAACAAACTTATGTTTTTGGTGGCAGCGGTGGGATGCTTTTTTAATGCTTTGCATTAGCATCCACTATGCAAATTAATTATGTGCACTATAATGGATTACGTGCCAAAATGTTGGAATACAGGTAGGCCATTTTGATCAATCTTTCTCTGGCTACTATTGAAAATAAATAGTTTGGAATGTTATATAAATTTATAGAATATTTAGTTCCAAACTTATTCACGTGGTTTTTTAATGTTATATCAATTAATTTTGTTTATAAGTTTGTGAATGGTGTATTCCATATTACAAAGCTAATTTCTGTATTTCGTGTATTCGAATTTACAGTGTAATAATTTTTATAAGAAAAGTGTATCTTATTATAAATTTGAATTTCATAATTTTTATGTGGTTGATGTATTTCAATTCACGTAGGAATTTGTTAAAATAACTATGTTGTTATAGATTAATGTGTAAAATCGAAAGAACACTTATATTCATAATTTTTTGAATGTTTCACTGAAAGTAGATTTTATGGGAGTAATTTATTTTAGAAAGGTGTTTTGATTTCGTTATGTGAAAATGAAAGTACATGTTTACAAATAGGTTTGAATTTAAAGTAATGTGAGATTTATTGATGTGTTTTTGATTTTTGCTTGTAAAATATCAAACTGATTTATTTGATATTTAGAAACGCATGTTTATTTTCATTGATAAAGATTTGAAAAGATATTTTCTAACTGTTTAAAATATCATACGTTATTATCATTTTCATGTCGTGTATGATTAATTAATTAAGTTTATTGATTTAAAATCGAAAGCTGATTTCTGGTTTAGATTAGTTAAAGCTTTTAATTTATATTGTTGTTAAGAATTGTAGTGTGTTCTATATTTTGAATTAAATAAGGATTCAAAAATAATATAATTTCATTTTCTGTTTTAATATAATAGTATTTGTATAAGAATCTGATTTTATAAATTTATACATTTTTGATTAATAATTCAATTTATCTGAGTATTAAGCATTAGCTTGGTGATAAAAAAACTTGAAGTCGAGAGTAGAAGATTTAATAAACTTGTTCTTCTTTTCAAAATATATGATTTTCTATCTATACACTATTTGTTGTATTACAATATAGTTTGTTTACATTTAAGTTTTTTAAATGTTATGGATATGTTTATATTAGTAGAGTGTGTTAAATAATTTCTATAGTTATTTACGAAATTTTGCATATAGGTGGGTGTAGTCTGTTGTTTCTCTCATTATTGCATCTCTTCTGAGATAAAGCGTTAGTAAATAAAATGGCTTTTTTAGCACGGGGGAAAAAGGGAGATTTAGTAGAAGTAGCTGAAGAGTTAAGGGAAATGGTTCCAGATTCTTTTAAAATCCCAGATATTAAAAAATTAATTTTAACTAGTAAAAACTTTAACGAGGAAGAAGTAAAATGTATATTAGATAGGGTAATCGAGGAAAGAGTTAAAAGGGAACAGGAAGAGAAAAAGAGGAAAGAATTAGGCGAGAAGAAAAAGAAGAAAGAATTAGACGTGAAGAAATAGAAAAAGAAGAAAGAATTAGACGTGAAGAAAGAGAACATATTTTGGAAATGAAACGTCTGGAAATCTCTTCAAATGCTGCAATTTCGAACACAGAATCAGTTACAAATAGGACTGAACATGCTCAAAAAATTCAATTAATGCAAATAACGCCAAAATTCGATGAAAGGAAAGATGAGATGAGTTTATGCTTAATAAATTTTGAGCGTAGAGCAGAAATGGCTCATATTCCAAAAAACAAATGGGTAGTTTATCTTGTAAGTGCTTTACCTACAGAGATATCTAACATGTTAGCTAGAGAACCTCCAGAAAGGGCTGATGATTACGATTACGTGAAGGAAATTATTCTTAAACGATTCAAGTTAAATAGCGAAAAATTAAGACAATTGTTTCTTAAACACCAGAAAACGTCAGACAAATCATGGAGAAATTATGCACAAGAATTGAATAGTTACTTTACGGAATGGCTTACGGAATTAGAAATAACGACATTTGAACAGCTTAAGGAACTAATGGTAACAGATCAATTGAAACGTCGTGTGCCAATTGAAATTAAGGAACATTTTTTGGCGGAATGGCTTAAAATAAATTCGCCGTATGATCTGGCAGAGAAAATAGATGAATATGAAAGTTTAAGAGATAGTTTTAAGACGAAAGATTTTACAAAACTCCCTCGAAATAATTTTGGTTTTCGTCAACAAAATGAAAACCGTGCCTTTAAGTTTAATGAAGTAGTTCGGAATCATAAATCTCATGTTCCTAAAAGAGTCGAGAATAAAAATTCTAATTATTCACATGAAAAGGAATTTGAAAAAGAAAACAACTCCGATGTTATGAGTGTGGTTCTTATAGTCATTTGCGGCCTCAGTGTGACAAAATAAAAAAGAACTTAGAATCGGTAGCATCCAACGAAATTGCTAGAAGTACATTTAATAAGTTGATGGCTCCTTACACAAGTATCGGCACTGTTAATGGAATTCAAATGCCAATCTTAAGAGACACTGGAGCAACTCTTGATTTGATTTGTGGAATATACGTGAAACCTGATATGTTCACGAAGGAAAAGGTTTGGCTAAGAACACCTCTTGATGAAACTTTAGTATGCTTACCTATTGCCGAGGTTGAAATAAATTGTGAATTGGGTCACATTTTGACAAAGGCAGCAGTTCTTCTAGATTTTTTGGATCAAGGAAGATATTTACTGGGAAACAAAACAGCCGCTTTATTTAAGGAAATTAAAAAGCATGAGGAGGTGAAAATACATATGATAAATGCTATAGAAACTCGAGCTCAAAAAAGACGGAAGGAAAATAGCACGAATAAAGAGATTATTGATTCTGGAATAGAATCTTCTAGGTCTTGCTTCCTAACTAAACAAAATGAAGAATTAGAGCAAAATACAATTTTGCCACCATTAGAAACCGAAGTTGAAGGGATGGATTTGATAAAAACATCTCCAGAAGAATTTGCTCGGGATCAAAAGGTGGGCGAAGATTTGAAACCTCTTTTTGAGCAAGCTAAACGACAATCTTCAAAAGACAATAAATATATTACAATAAATCAATTGTTGTTTTATAATAAAATGGACAATGATGGAACTGTAAGAAGATTATTAGTTGTGCCCAAGAAGTTTCGCAACCAACTAAAAGCGATCTGCCATGAGATAACTGCAGCTCATTTAGGTATAACTAAAACAAAAGGTATGCTGTGCAAAACTTTCTACTGGCCTAACTGCTTTAAAGAAATTGAAAATTTTGTTAAATCTTGTGACAAATGTCAACGAGTAGGAAAGCCTCAAGATAAGAAAAGGGCTCCTTTGAAACTGGTTCAAGTAATTCCGGAAATATTTACAAGAATTAACGTTGATGCATGTGGTCCTTTACCTATAACTTCCTGTGGTAACCGGTATATTATAACAGCCATTTGCATGTCATCCAAGTATCCAGATGCCATCCCAGTACCAAATATACGTTCTACTACTGCGATTGATGCTTTTCTTCAGATATTTAGCCGCATGGGTTTTCCTAGGGAGTTGCAAAGTGATCAAGGAACATCTTTCATGAGTGTCCTGACATCAGAATTTTTAGAAAAATTTGGTATTAAAGTTGTGCATAGTTCCGTTCAGCATCCCCAAAGCAATCCTGTTGAGAGATTGCATAGAACTTTAAAGAGAATACTGAAAGTCCTTTGCTTAGAAAAAGGTACAGATTGGGAGAAGATTTTACCTCAGGCACTTTTTGCTCTTAGAACTTGCATTCATGATAGCACTGGATATTCTCCTGCAGAATTAGTCCATGGTCGGAACTTAAGAACACCCGTAACACTATTATATGAAAATCTAACTGGTAAAACCCTTGAAGAAGATAGTGTGATTGCTTACGTTTTTAATATTTTAAATAGAATGAAAAGATGCCAAGAATTAGCTGTGAAAAATATGACAGAGGCTAAAGAAAAACAGAAACTTTGGTATGACCGTAAGGCTACGAAGAGAGAATTTAAAGAAAATGATCTTGTGTTAGTTGTTGCACCTTCTAGATCAAACAAATTTTCTGTTCATTGGATAGGTCCAAGAAAAGTAGTAAAACGACTATCGGACACAAATTACGTAATACAATTTCCCGATAAGGAAAAATTACATGTATACCATGTAAATATGTTAAAACCTTATTTTCAGCGTCCAGAAGATGTTAATTTAATTTTTACCTCTAATTCTGATAATGAAGATATTGATTCTGAGAAAGAAGATATCCCAAGTTTTGAAATTAATTCATCTACCCTTTTAGAGACTTTTCCTGAAAGCTGTTTTAATGAAAAGTTAGAGGACGATCAGAAGAAACAATTGAGTAGACTTTTGATTAAATTTATTGATATTTTTTCAAATGAACCAGGTTGTACAGAACTGGCTGAACTTGACATCGAATTAGAATCTAATAAACCTATTATAGCTAAACCATATCGAATGTCCCCACGACAGACAGAAATTCTGAAATCGGAAGTAGACAAGATGTTGAAATTGAAGGTGGTGGAACCAGGAGAATCCGATTACACATCACCTTTAATATTAGTTGAAGCTCCTGGAAAAGAACCTCGTCCGTGCATTGATTATCGCAGGTTAAATGAGGTTACCAGAACGCAATATTATCCATTACCAAATATTGAAGAGCGTGTTGAATCCGTTTCGAAAGCGAAGTTCATATCTTTATTAGACTTAACACGAGGTTATTGGCAGATACCTTTGAGTCCTAAGACTCAAAGATATGCTACATTTACGACGACATTTGGTGTTTATAAACCTTTGAGAATGGCATTCGGTTTGAAGAATGCTCCTTACTATTTCAGTAAGTTAATGGCTGATTTATTAAAAAATTGCGAACATTTTGCTGTGCCTTATTTAGATGACATAGCTATATATTCACTTACCTGGTCTGATCACATCCAACATCTTAAATGTGTTCTGGAGAAGATTCGATTTGCGAAATTGACTGTAAAACCCCTAAAGTGCAAATTCGCTCAACTTCGTGTTAAATATTTAGGACACTTTGTAGGACAAGGTCAAAGAACACCAGGTGATATTAAAGTGAAAGCCATTACTGATTTCGAACGTCCCTCAAGCAAAACCAAAGTACGTGCTTTCCTAGGTCTTGTTGGATACTATCGCAAGTATATACCAGAATTTTCGGTAGTTGCTGCGCCTTTATCCGACCTGTTAAAAGGGAAGTCTAAGAAGGGAGCTGTAATATGGAATAATAACTGCGAAAAGGCATTCATAGAATTAAAGAACACTTTAATAAAGAAGCCTGTACTTTACAGTCCAGACTTTCAAAAACAATTTATCATTCAATGTGATGCCTCAAATTTAGGAATAGGTGTAGTTTTATCTCAGAGAGATCAAAATGAAAATGAACACCCTATCCTATTTCTGAGTAAAAAATTTTCAAAATCTGAGAAAAATTATAGCACTATAGAAAAGGAATGTGCAGCAATAATTTTTGCTGTTACTAAATTAAAATATTATTTAGATGGTCAGTATAAATTTATTATCGAAACTGATCATAACCCTTTAGTTTGGTTAAAACATCATACAGGATCTAATCCCAGACTTTTAAGGTGGGCTTTGGTGCTTCAAAGCCTAAATTTTGATATTGTTCACAGAAAGGGCAAATTACATCAGAATGCCGATAGTCTCAGTAGAATGCTGAATAACCAAACTTAATTATTTTTTTTTCTCAGATATTAAATTACAATGTTTTTTTAATACAAATTTCAATTGTTGTTACATGTGTACATAATAAAAAAAATGTTTTTTTACAATAACAATGTGTCTATTTGTAAATTTAGTTAGTGTTGAAGATTCTGTTGTGTTAGATAATAATTTTGTGCTATTTTGATATATTTTTATGTTATATTTAATATTATATAATTCCATATAATTTTGTGTTTCAGCCAGAGTCCGATTGATCAGGGCTATCTGTAATATTAAATTTTGCTCTTTGTTGTTTGTGTGTGTTTTTTCTTTTTTATTTGCAGATTGATTTCCTTAGAATGAGAAAAAAAAAAAGAAAAAAAACTCCGGGGAAGGAAGGAATAATTTAGTCTGTAATGTCTCACCATCGGCACTTTCGATTTTAAGATCCTATGTTTGTTTTTTTGTTTTGATTTGATTCTGAGACTCTCGTTGTACGCGAAGCAGGCGAGATAGATTGTCGCGAACCCATACATGACTCCTTGTAAAATTTGTTCTTCTTTTAATTAAATGTGTAAGTTTCAAAATTGGAGTCATTTATTTATTTGTTTGTTTCATAACAATGTTATTCGACGACTATTTGGTGATCAATCTTGTTCCATTACATAGTTTTGGTGAGTTGATATTTCTGAACAGTATGATCTACGATCCTATTTTCAGTCGAAAACAATGTAATGGCATGAATGGTACTTGCAAAGAGTTTAAAAATTCTGTAGAGAAGTTAACACTTTTAACATTAACCATTGTATCGATCGATTTGTATATTTTCATTTCCTCGGGAGTTTTCTTTTGAATATTAAAGTTGATAACATCGACAATGCTATTTTCAGTTGCGAAAATTGCTCTCTGAAATACGCATTCCGGATTGGTACAGTTATGAACAATGTTTGCATAAATTTGCATACGAGTTCATTTTCAGTAGTGACTATGTTGCAGAAATCAAGGTTGAGTTCAATGAAGTCAGTCTTTTGGTCAATAGGATATGTGCCTTAGTTTATCTGTAAAAGTTGTTGAGAAAAATGTGCTATTGTTTCGTCTTTCGAAAGCTAAACTATCATATTTTTGTTGGTCGCAATATTTGTTTGTGTGACCAGAGGTATGATTTGTTTAAGAGCATGCATTGATTTTGTTTGTCGGTGTTGACTTGGAGTGTCGAAAATCTCCAGAGAGTATGAATAGAGCTCCTCCCATCTCTTCAGAGCTTCCTAGCGTGTTTTATAATGTTTTGTACATGGCTTCGAACTATTTTTAAGTACCATCAGGAATTCGTTCCAGAAGAATATTTTAGCTTGTTTTAGAAGTCCACCTCGTCCAGATGCTCTTAAGATTTTATATACCGGGAATTGTTCTTTAGCTAATTCAACGGTAGTTGTAAGGCAGTTCGTCCTCCTTCCATAAGTGTGGCAGCAATGCAAATGATGCCAATGCAAGTACGACATGTGTTGTTTAGCACGCATTTCTGCTAGCAACATATTTATTAGAAACATTTTCCTGGTGCCTTCTGGTGAGTCAATGTAAAACATCCGCCAGTGTTGTTGTTAATGCGATCCATGATAACGTTGTAAGCCTTTTCTTGATTTTCATTGAGAAGTTGTTTGCTGTGAGCAATGTATTGATGTAGTTCGTTGATGTAGCTTTTTTCCTTTGTAATTTCGAAGTTTAGTGCACTGAAATCATCTTTTCATGGTACTGGCATGCCAGGAGGTAATAAGGTCTGTTTTTTTATCTTTAAACATTTACAGACAAATAAGTGTTTTATTGAAGATGTTGTTGACGTACTCGATGGCCAGTACTGGATTAGCTTGTCGTATTTGGTACAGTACGTCATCATTCATACTTTCTTTGAAGGAGTCCCATATCTGTTTTGGTTTCGATGGGTTACATGTTGTTAAAATTATGGCAAATAAGTCTCTAACTTGGCAAGCGGAAGCTGTGAGTGTGGCTTTTTGTAGTGTTAAGACGCAGTGATTATCGTTTTTTAGTAGTCCAATGCGCTGGCATGCTTCTCTATACGTTTGCATTGGTAACCGTCAACACTTGCAATGACAGCACTGCATCGAGAAATAGAACTATTTGACTTAGTTCGGAAGTATAGTGTATACTCGGCCTAATGTGTTAGTTTTCATAATTCCTGGATGATCCTCAACTGCAATTTCTTATTTTCGTCGTTGAATGTTTTTGTTGTGTTCCACAAATAATAGGTAGGGACATCGACTTATAGTAAGTTTATGAGAATGGATCCGTTTGACACAATTAGAAAAAAGCTGTTAATGTTGTGTTCTTAGGTAGTTCGCTTGCAATTTTTCTAACAGTATCTTTTGTGAAGTAAACTCTTTATCCCTTCTCGAAATATATTGCTAGGCGTTGCACAGTTCCTTCATGTTCGTGTATAAGAATACCTAAAATCCACTCCGCTGCTTCATTACTAATAATGTATCTACCCATTTGGTACACGAGGATCTCGTTATTTCTGTTTTGTTGTTTGCTGTACTTGGTTATTTGAAATACAGCCATGTCACTGTCTTTGCTCACATACTTACGGACATATTTAAAGGATTTCACTTAATTTCAGTATTCTACATTTATGTGAGCTTGAAACATTTTGTAAAGTAGTGAATTATGTAGTACTATCCATTGACTGTCAATTTCCAGTCTTCTCAGGCTCGTCTTCATATTTTGGCTGTGAAGCCACCTTTTTTGGGTGATCGGTTTCTGTATTTGTGGTAGTTATTATTTCTGGTTTGTGTATCGTCAATATACCGGGACAATATACCGTCAATATTTTGGGTATTTTTGTACATTTTCCCTCACTCATACATAACGAATTAGGGTTTAATGGCCCGCATGGTTCGCTAATCATGTTTTTTACAACAATGTCGCACAATTCCGGATTTTCTTGTGGATTGAAAAATTCAGCTTAGTTAATTTTATCACAATAACCTATAAATGAATTCTTTCTTGTATCCATATGAATTGTGTAAGTGAGGCAGTTCTGGTTTTTGCCATTCAATTGTGCACATCCAGAATCAAACAATTCCAAAGATGTGTCATTTTAGGATGACTTCAATAAATATCCTTTCTTTTTTATCGGAAAACCTTTCCTTTGCTTTTATCTTAGTTCTTCTTTGTTTTCTGGCCATCATGAGTTGCATGCAAATGTTATGAAGAGGTCAGGTCATCCATGTCTTTTTAATTTGCCATGGCATCTTGAGTGTGTTTGTGTGATATCTCGGACTTTTTATGTAAGATGAGGGTAATATTATCATTGTTAGAATGTTGTCAATATTTTTGTCATTTATGATCTCTCCTCGAAGGAGTATGTATTTTTCCGTGCGTAGTTACTTCTGATTTAGTAATATATAAAGCAACCGTTTTACTTCTATTTTTACATAATATCTACTAGAAATTGCTGGAAAATACGGCGAGTGTTGAGAAGGGGAAAATATGTTTCATTGTCTCTGATCATTAAGCGCAAAGCCTAGAATTCCTTGGAAGTAACATTTTTGTTTGTTTCTGTGCCTGTTTCATGTTGGATTTGTTTTACATTAAAATGATACCCATCTTGTCCGTATATAAATACTAATATGTATTGGAGGACATTATATGAATGTTGTTCTCTACAATGCAATATAATATTTTCTTCTTCGTTGTACAATTATCTCACGGCTTGTATTTTTATTGCCCACAATTACGATGGCGACTTCACCTACCTGAGGTGCATTAAATCAATGTTCGTGTTCTCCAGATGGTCTCTGGTTGGCTCAAATTATAACTTTATAGTCATCAGAAATCATTTGGTCTAATGCTATTTTGAATAAATGAACAAGTTGATTGTATTTGTGTACTATTTTCTGCACATCTTGGATTTTATTTCTCGACTCGATCTACTGATATTTTCGCATCGTTAATCAATTTCTCTTTCTTCATTTCCGATGAAATATACTTTTATTAGAAATTTATAGTCTTCGTTGGGTAGTAGTAGTAATGATCCCATTTTGTGATAGATTTGACCTTAGATGAAACAAACACAGTCGACTTCATCTTTGTTAGTATTCATAGAAATGACACCGAAAGACATCATTTGGAAGCAGGTATTGTACACTTTTTTATTTCGAAAAAAATGTTTCGATTCTAGAGTTTCCTCGATCATGTAATGTAGAAATTAATGTGAGGGTACTTAAAGGGGTGGTAATCCAACTTTTCCATTTTTGCAACAGATTCCTCGTGTTTCTTTACTGAATTTTTTGCGACTTGCGAAATTTGAAGATGTTATCCCCTTTTCCTATTACGACGTGTTTGTGTTTGTTATTTTTTTGTTGGGTGGTAGTCGAATGCTTCATTTGTTTGGTTATAATGTTTGCTTTTCCTCGTTCGTGCTTCTTGCAGAGGGAGATTTTTATGGTTGGATTGCGTTTGCAATCTTTTATAATAAGATTGTACCACTATTCTTGATTGTTCAATTCATTCATTTCATTGTTCTTCGCTTTCTTTTCATTTTATGATTCTCATTCTTTTTCGTTGGGAACGTGAACGTCCTTCGAGCTCTTCGACTGTTTCGCTTTTGATCTGTTCTTTTGGCTTACACCGTTTTGCTTCAGAACTGGCAAGATCTCCTTCTCTTTTACGTTTTGGAATTCTAGAAAGTGTAAATCTAATCTTAATATTAAGAAGTATACTAAGTACACTTAATTGAAACACTTTTCACATTTTATTTTCGATTTATATTCAATCACTGTATCACTTTGATTACTCACACTTCACTGTTTTTATTCATTCGCAGCACTTCACTGGTAAGAAAGTGAGGCTCAAACTTACGAAGGATATTGCTTTATATATATACTTCTCTTTACCAATAGGTAGCCCCACCCATACAAAAAGACTTCAAATAATCCACTATGTTACAGAACATTCAGCGCCATTCGATTGTGTTCTAGAGCGTTCTACAATGATCTGTGATTTTCCAGACTATTCCTGAACCTTCTGGAATATTGTGGAATAGTTTTGCTTATCGTAGAATATTCTAGACTTTTCTAGAAATTTCTGGAGTACAAACCTCCCAGCCCCTATATCTTCAAAAGTAAGCCCTTCAGGTAAAAACGGAAACCTTCTTCATAGATGGCAGATAGAGAGTTACCACACCGTAGGACTCCGGTGTTAGTATTGGTATTCATTTCTAAATTTCAGCGGCTCGCGCACAATGAAGATTTTCTTTATTATATATATTCATTAGGTCACTCCGAGGAAAACATTTCTTCTAGAAATAATCTCAAATTTAAAAAAAATCCCCAATATTTTTACATAGTGTAACTTTGATTTAATGCCCATAACAAGTAAATTTGAATCAGTTAACTCTGTCTAGAAATATGGAATGAACCAAACCCTAATAGTGTTAAACAAATATAAAGTGTTTCGCTATATTTCTGAAAAATCTTATCGTCTCAAACTATGGTTCCCAAATTTTGGTGAGAGACTAGAGTATATAAAGCTCTTTCGCTTCAAGATTTGTCTAAATTCTTATTTCAACATATATTAGAATTCTTATTCTCCTCTAGTCCCATAGGTTGCCTCATCATGGCGAAAGGATTTCACTTTGTGCTGTTGTGTAGAAAATTACAATTATTATAAAACGATCACATATGATAATTTATATTAAAATAAGGCATTATTTTTTTTTAATATTGCGTTGTGTATTTATTCAAGTCTTTATTTCTACCCAGATTCGAACCTGAAAGAACAGAAGCAGAAACTGGCTTTGTTTTAGTAATCAAAACTTCTTTTAATTCACAAAAGAAAATAACACATCTATTTACAATAATATGAATTCAATTATTTGTATTATTTCTTTTATTACAACTTTGCTATTAAAATGATAATTCACTCACGTGGAGTGATTAAGTTACCCTAGATTGCCTGTTCTAGTGAGATTAATTATTAAATAAAGTTACGTAAATGGTGGTACCACACAAAAAAAAATCTGGCTGGATAATTAAATAAATAAAAAAAACATTCACTTACATATATAAACAGTCGATGGTATAGGCCGGCCTATTTAGTTCAAAAACCTGGTTGATCACAATAGTCCAGCGTTCTTCTTTAATAGTATGGCAAACGCCTTGGATCGACGACAACTTGGATGTCAATGCTGATATTCAGGCATCTCCTAATTTCACAATTTGAGAGGGCTCATCTTCTTTCAATCAGCTTTTCTTTTTTTTTATCAACTTTAAATTTACTTTTCAAAGTCTCCAATAAAGCGTCGAACTCCCCAAACCAACCGGGTCTCCTGTTCCGGCGATGTCCTGCAGCTCCTCTGTCTTTTTTTCTCTCCCCTTCACTTCTCTTCTTCCTCCCCTCGCTTTTCCCTTGCAGGACCGGTTTTCTCCAAGTCCCACGTTAGGGCATTCCACTTCGTCAAAATGGGGGAAATGGGGTATAGAATTAAATAATAAAAAAAGGACTTCCAGCCAGAAAAAAATGGGTAGTTTAATTTATAAAAATTATCCAGCCAGTGAATACAACACCAATAATCTTCCTGGAAAAAAAAAATCGAAGATTTTTTTTTTCACATATTTGCACATTCACACATTTGCACTTATTTTGCATGGCTCTGATTTGTTCAATACATTTTTTTTGTTTTCTACTTAAAATCATACATAAAGTGATAATTAATAAGATTTCCAATTAGAAATAGCACATAAAGTATACATTTATTTACCACACAATGTAATCTTGGCTAATTTAAAATATAAACTTCTTACAGACTGCTAGAATTAAGAACTTTAGTCAGCAGTTACATAAGTAATGAATGAGTGAATACAACAGTGCAATGGGTAAAGTATATCGGGAGAGTATTCTTCTGTAAAGTCGCCCTAGGAGTGAAGGCCATTCCACTTTACCCAGCTAAATGCTTACTGGCAAACGAGTTGAGTCAGTCCTCTACCTCTGGTGTTCAAGTCTTTTGACTAACAGAGGCTGTCTTTTCCCTCCACCTATGAGTTATGTCAACTGTTACTGTTCATACTGCCTTGTCCGTCGCGTAGATTAAAAAAATTCATTCGGGGCTTAGGAAAGGGGCTTCGTTCGAAAAATATATTACAGCCTCTCAAATCTCATCCGTTTACGATAATTCAGTGCAACATATTATATTTACTTTAGCTAGTTTAAGATGTTTTGAGGGAGAATAAACTCCTAGATCTCATCTAGCAGAAGCTGGACATGGAGATTAATAACAACTACACCAGAATTCTTACTGAAGAAAATGTTGCTACAGTCCTACTATTTATAAACAACATTAAATTCGCTATATAGCTTTCAGGAGTTTCTTTGGTGTTGTGATAAGAAAAAGACACACGAAGTACATGACAGATTATGAAATCTCTAAATATTTTGATAACTAATAGGTCATGGATTGGAGTTTTCTATGCTCATTATGCACATCTAATTTGGGAATTTAGGGATATTTCTTGAGTTTTCTCTAGTGTTAAGCACAATATAAATATTCGTTGTTGTTACCAATTTTTAAAATAATTATGAAGACCACATATGTATATTTCCTAATATGAATCAAACAATTAAAATTTTGAATTAATTTGAATTAATTAATTAGGGGTGCACTTTATATTCTTAATGGACACAAAAGAAGATAAAATTAAAAAAAACTCAAATGGTATTTTAAGAATATATATACTGTTACAAATTTGTAAATAATGATTATATTTGTCTTAAAATATCTCAGACAGATCAGAAATTCTCACATTTTGGGCAAAAATTGCGGTATTTAGACGTGTTGTAGTTTAAAAGCGGATTTCCTAATGATTTGGCGACTTGGCGACATTTGGCGATATTCTTGGCGACTTGGCGACGGTTGGCGAGATTCTTGGCGACTTGGCGAGAAATCGATACTTCTGGAAACATCCATCACCTAAGCTCTAGGACCAATATTTTCCGAGATAGCCTAGAAGCTTCCAGAGCCTTGGCGAAATTGGTAGATTTCTCCGCCAAGTCAGGTATAAATACCGCAGCCCGACATGGAAGAGAGTAGAGTTTTGTGAAGACAGTCAGTGAGTGAAGACGATTAGTTGTGACTGCTAGTTGTTCTCTGTCTGAGGTATTTGAGACCTGTGATTGGAAGCTATTTCCTATTGTATCTGACGAATTGTAGCTGTATAATTGTGATTGTTACAGCGGGAATTTCGTTTCTTTAGTGAAGTTTTTACGAATAAAAGTCTTGTGTTCATTAAGTGGTTGCTTTATTCAACTCTCAATCAACACGAACCCGTGGAGCTCGGTACAACTGGTGTCAGAATCGGGATTGAAGAGTTGATGCAGCGTGTCACAAGAAAAATGGATATGGATTTAATGAAAAGTCTTCTCGAAAAATTAGCGGAGCAGATGGCTGAGATGAAAGCTGGACAAGAAGATATGAAAACCGAGATGAAAGCTGGACAAGAAGAGATGAAATCTAGACAAGAAGAGATGAAATCTAGACAAGAAGAGATGAAAGCTAGACAAGAAGAGATGAAAGCTGGACAAGAAGAGATTAAATCCGAGATGATGAAAGAGATAAAATCTGGACAGGAGGTGATGAAAGCTGGACAAGAAGAGATGAAAGCTAGACAAGAAGAGATTAACGCCGAGATGATGAAAGAGATAAAATCTGGACAGGATGAGCTTAAGAAGGACATTGTAAGTGTTAAAGAAGAATTCTCCAACATCATTCAGGAGAAGATGAATGCAATGGAGGATAAGGTAACTTCAGTAGAAACTAAAGTTCTAGAGATAGAAGAAAACGTGGAAGAAGCATTAGACAATATCAATAAGGAGATTGAAAGCTTGAAGAAGCAAATGTCAAACAGACATGAGGAACCCAACGTGGCATTTGTGCCATCCCTAGCCAATATTAAACTCTCAACATTTGATGGGAAATCATCCTGGCAAGTATACAAGACCCAGTTTATGATGGTAGCGGAAGCCAATGGATGGAATCCCCGAGCCCAAGCTTTTCACCTGGCGGCTTCTTTAAGAGGAGACGCGGCTGACATCCTCGAGACGCTTCCGGAGGAACAGAGGCACGATTTCCAAGCCTTATCGAGTGCGCTTGAGCTGCGGTTTGGAGATAAGTGCACCAAAGAATATAGCAGACTACAGTTAAAGTCCCGCTATCAAAAAGCGGGTGAAAGTCTGCAAGAATTGGCTGCCGATATTCAGCGACTTTCCCATCTAGCATTTTCGGACTGCCCAGCTGAGACACGTCAAGATTTGGCTCTCCATCACTTCATCGATAGTGTGCGGGATCCAGAGATACAGAAAACACTTAGACTCGCCGATGTCAAGGATATCGGATCTGCCCTAGTATACGCACATAAGATAGAGGCTGCCCAGCAGGCCGCGCGTAAAGACCGGCACTCAATCAGAGCCGTCTCTGCTACTGATACGGACTGTAATTTAAGAAAGCAAATTGAAGATCTGCGGCGAAAAGTCCGTAGCTTAGAAATGAGTAAAGGTGGCAGAAACATGAAGATTCAATGTTGGACTTGCGGTGCAGTCGGACACGTCCATAGAGACTGCCCGAAACAAAAAGAGGGTGGAAATGATCTTCCACCACAACAGGGAAACTAATATGTGGCCATCTCGCGGGGCGGAGATGTCCAGAGAGTCAGAAGCCCCATTTCAAATCGTTTCACATTTCTTCCGTAAGTAGCGGCGACAACGGACTTTTCGTTATGGGACATGTCAACGAAGTTCCCTGCAGAATGATAATCGATACTGGAGCCAACGTAACTATCATTAGGACAGATGTGGCTCGCAAACTTGGTGAGAAACTCATCTGGACGCCGCCCTGCATTACCCTCCAAACTGTGACAGGTGACAAGATTAAAGTGCATGGAAAAGTAAATCTAAACATTGCATTTGGTAATGCCGTGTACCATCATATGGCATACGTCGCTGATATAAATGACGAATTTATTCTCGGATTGGACTTTCTCAAAGAAAACCATTTCAAGTTAGATTTTAAAAATAATGAACTACACTCATGTTCTGAAGACATAGCGATTTTTAAGACGAAATATTCAGATATTAAAACAGTCCATCATATAACTGCGAAGAGTGAAACAACATTACCACCAAGAACTGAGACAATAGTTTGCGGAGCTCTTTCAGAAGATAATAATTTTCATTATGGATTGACTGAATATCCAGATTCCGACAATAGCGTTAAAGGAGTACTAGTGGCTTCTTCACTCGTCGACCTTTCACGAAATGTAATCCCGGTAAGAGTTGCTAATCTAAGTAATAAGGTAAAACTTATAAAAGAAGGAGAAGTGCTAGCGACTTGCACTCCAGTGACCTGTATTAACCGAAATTGTCAAGCCACACTATCTGAGCCTCCTGACACTCTAATTAATGAACTCCTTCAGAGAGCAGAGTTAGATGATAAACAGAGGAATGCTGCAAGAAATTTATTATTAGAATTCGGAGATCTCTTTTCCAAGAAATCAGATGATGTTGGGCGAACCAAATTGACGCAGCACCGAATCAATACAGGAAATCATCCACCCATTAAACAACATCCGAGAAGATTGCCATTCGCTAAGCAGGAAGAGGTGGATAATCTTCTGATGGAAATGCAGCAGAATGACATTATTGAGCCATCAGAGAGTCCTTGGGCTTCGCCTATTGTTTTAGTTCGGAAGAAAGATGGTTCTACCCGATTCTGCGTTGACTATCGTCGGTTAAACAACATCACTAAAAAAGATAGTTACCCTCTTCCTAGGATTGACGATACACTTGATGCTTTATCTGGAAAACAATGGTTTTCGACTTTGGATCTCAAGAGTGGTTATTGGCAAGTAGAGATACATCCTGAGGATCGAGAAAAGACTGCATTCACCACAGGACAAGGACTTTGGCAGTTCAAGGTTATGCCATTTGGGCTTTGCAATGCACCTGCAACGTTTGAGCGCCTGATGGAGACAGTATTACGAGGACTTTCCTACGAAGCCTGTTTGGTATATTTGGACGATATCATTATTGTAGGGCGCACATTCGAAGACCATTTAAGAAACATCCGAAAGGTGCTGGAAAAATTAAAAATGGCCAACCTGAAGCTGAATCCTTGCAAATGTAATTTATTCCGACGTGAAGTAAGCTATCTGGGACACATTATCTCTGCTGAAGGTGTAAGAACAGATCCTGAAAAGATCTCCGCAGTTAAGGACTGGAGTCGTCCAAAAGATGTCCACCAATTAAGAAGTTTTCTTGGACTATGCACATATTACAGGAAATTTGTTAAGGGTTTTTCAAGTATTGCCAGACCTCTTCACAAGTTGACAGAAGTTAAACAGAGATTTCTATGGACAGATGAATGTGAGAAAGCTTTTAAACAACTGAAGGAGGCGTTGACATCTTCGCCCGTTCTTGCATATCCCCAGCCCGAAAAATTATTCATTCTAGATACGGATGCCAGCAACGAAAATATCGGAGCTGTTTTGTCGCAGGAAATTGATGATAAAGAATATGTCATTTCTTATTGGAGTAAATGCCTATCAAAACCGGAGCGGAATTATTGTACAACCAGGAAGGAATTGCTGGCAATCGTCAAAGCAATAGAACATTTCCACCATTATCTCTATGGAAGAAAGTTCTTGCTCCGGACAGATCATGCATCTTTAACCTGGCTTTTAAATTTTAAAAATCCAGAAGGACAGGTAGCCAGATGGATTCAACGACTCCAGGAGTTTGACTTTGAAATACGTCATCGCAAAGGAACTCTTCATGGAAATGCTGATGCACTATCAAGGAAGCCGTGTAATGAAAGCTGCCGATATTGTTCTAGAGTAGAGAAGAACTATCAGCTGATAAATACTTCGGTACGCCAAGTTACTGTTTCACCTCCATCAAAGCCAGACCCATGGAGTGATGAAGGACTTAGGGAAGCCCAAAAAGAAGACCCAGATATAAATCCAATTCTTGAATTGAAAGAATCTTCTAGTATGAGACCAAGTTGGCAGGATATCTCCACCTACAGTCCTGCTACTAAGCAATATTGGGCTCTTTGGGACTCACTCCATATAAGAAATGGTGTCTTATACAGGAAATGGGAGTCCGATGATGGACGTAATTTCAAATGGCAGCTTGTTCTTCCAAAATCAAGAATTTCAGATGTTTTGAAAGAATTGCACAGTAGCTCAACTGGAGGCCACTTCGGAGTAATGAAAACTCTACAGAAAGTTCGAGAACGCTTCTATTGGAGCAAAACGAGACAAGATGTAGAGAAATGGTGCCAATCTTGTGATGACTGTGCGGCACGTAAAGGACCAAAGAAACGTAGCCGAGGAAGGTTGCAGCGGTACAACGTAGGAGCACCTTTTGAGCGAATAGCATTAGACATTTTGGGTCCTTTACCACGATCTTCAAATGGCAACAAATACATACTAGTTGTCATGGACTACTTTACTAAGTGGCCTGAAGCGTTTGCAATCCCCGATCAAGAGGCGACAACAGTAGCCGAAATTCTAGTGCAGCAATGGGTTTCCAGATTCGGCACTCCCTTACAAATTCATTCTGATCAAGGAACAAATTTCACCTCTGTTGTGTTTAAAGGAATGTGTCAAATTCTCGGAATAGACAAGACGCAGACCACGCCACTACACCCACAATCGGACGGAATGGTAGAGAGGTTTAACAGAACCATCTTGAATAATCTCTCAGTTATGGTTTCCAGAAATCAGCAAGATTGGGATTTGAAGCTACCGCTGTTTCTGCTTGCATATCGCAGTGCTGTCCATGAGACTACCGGATATACTCCTTCACAGATGCTCTTTGGTCGCGAACTTCGTCTCCCTTGTGATCTTCAGTTTGGTCGTCCACCGGATACATCTTCATCGCCAGAGGAATACCTTCGAGACCTTCAGGCACGTCTTGAAGATGTCCATAACTTCGCTCGAGACCGAATCAACCTGACGACCGAAAGAATGAAGACAAGGTATGACACAAGAGCGACAGGACATGAATTTCAAGAAGGTGACAAAGTTTGGTTGTGGAACCCGATTCGACGTAAAGGACTTTCTCCAAAGTTGCAAGCCAACTGGGAAGGTCCCTACACAGTCCTAAAAAGACTGAACGACGTCGTGGTTCGTATAAGAAAATCATCTGCTTCAAAACCAAAGGTAGTACATTATGATAGATTAGCTCCTTATCGTAATGTAGAGTAAAAATCAGTAGACCATGGTCTGTTTGTAAATAGTATAGATAATTTTAATCTTTTCTATTTTCTTGTATTTTTAGTTGCTTGTGTATGTAATGTGCTCTGTATCCTCTTGAAATGTAAATTCTTTTATATTAAATTTGGCCTCCTATCAGGGGATTGTACTGCCCGGGACGTGCAGTCCTTGAGAGGGGGCAATGTTACAAATTTGTAAATAATGATTATATTTGTCTTAAAATATCTCAGACAGATCAGAAATTCTCACATTTTGGGCAAAAATTGCGGTATTTAGACGTGTTGTAGTTTAAAAGCGGATTTCCTAATGATTTGGCGACTTGGCGACATTTGGCGATATTCTTGGCGACTTGGCGACGGTTGGCGAGATTCTTGGCGACTTGGCGAGAAATCGATACTTCTGGAAACATCCATCACCTAAGCTCTAGGACCAATATTTTCCGAGATAGCCTAGAAGCTTCCAGAGCCTTGGCGAAATTGGTAGATTTCTCCGCCAAGTCAGGTATAAATACCGCAGCCCGACATGGAAGAGGAGAGTTTTGTGAAGACAGTCAGTGAGTGAAGACGATTAGTTGTAACTGCTAGTTGTTCTCTGTCTGAGGTATTTGAGACCTGTGATTGGAAGCTATTTCCTATTGTATCTGACGAATTGTAGCTGTATAATTGTGATTGTTACAGCGGGAATTTTGTTTATTTAGTGAAGTTTTTACGAATAAAAGTCTTGTGTTCATTAAGTGGTCGCTTTATTCAACTCTCAATCAACACGAACCCGTGGAGCTCGGTACAATACATTTCCGGAATACCCACATTCGAATAAAGTGCTAATGGTTTAATTCTAAATAAGAGTATCCTTACTTTTGTTGTGATAGTAACTAGTTCATTATTATTTTTTCTTAAGTTATTTAGTAATTTGCCGTTAAATAGTTGTTATAAGGGTATACTGCTTTATTAACTTTATTGACTGCAAAAGTCATTTATTAATGTGAATAAAAAAATCAGCTAGAAAAAAGTACCTTTTTCTACTGTCTACCTAAAATAAATCCAAAAATGCTTGTAAATTGTCTGCCAATTAATGTTGAGGAATTTTTTGATGATTTCAGTTTAGTGAACTTATGCTTTTAGTGAAAGTGTTGAAAACATGATTTACATGAATGATTAACGCATGAATTTGCATATACTGTTTTATGGATTGGGTTTTATGAGTTAGAACATTTGACTCTTTTAAGATATTGAGTGCATTTCTAATAAAAGTAACATAATTCCTCTAGTATCAAAATAGCTTGGCCCAGTATTGGTAACCTGCCATTGGTAATCTTGCCAAGATAACCACAATAACGGACCGATAATGAGCACTAAGATTTACCTATTATACAATATTTGAAGCTAAGATAAATGTTGGACATATAATTCCTCCAAGTTTTTCCTAATATTTAGCATGCCAAGATTGGTCCTATAATGAGGGCCAAGATCTCCTCAATGAAGAAAATTCCTAGACAAGACAATATTTGACCAAAAATGGATGCGAAGTTTTCCCCAATATGTCATTATTGATCTTATAGTTGCTGCCAAGTTACCCATATTCTTGGGCAAGCCTATATAGGATCAATATAGGAAGCTGAGTTCCTGCCAAAATATAATATAGCAAATTAAATCCAATATGGCTACTACTTTTTATACTTTGCTTCCTTTCTATTTTTGTTTCTTAAGAATTAATTAACTAATTAAGATTAAATTTTGCTTATAATTCCAAATACATTTTATAATTCCTGAAGCACTATGAAGTTAGTTTAACGACAATCGCTAATATTGGGTTTTCAAAAAGAAGCTCCACCAGTAAGTTTGTTTCTTTTACTGTTTGGTGATAACGTTTGTTTACCATGAAAATTTCTCACCTATTTGAATTTAAAATTACAATCGTTATCAAAGCTATATATTTTTGCATGTAAATTTCCATCATAAATTTATTCGAAGAACAGGCTTATCTATCTACAATTCCTTTTTTACTGAACTTTACAATGGGAATAACTTGAAAAGTTGTAAACAACAGCGTTTTATAATATCTTAATACTAATAGTTTCCATTCAATTTACTGATATACTTCTGCAGTAGAATTATGTTTTTTATTTAATTGAAATTTTGATTACGGATTTATTTGCAATATAGGTTGCTTAAACAAAGTTCAGCTACTTATTTGTAAATTACTTACTATATATTGTTGAATAATGGTTAAAATTTTTAATATATAGACAACAATTGTGTTATATATATATATATATATATATATATATATATATATATATATATATATATATATATATATATATATATATAATTATATACTTGAAGCATGGCTTGTCATTATCTGGAATGATATCTTGCGAAATGTATGTGGTGGCTTTTGATGCTAAAAGCAAGTGAAAATCTTGGAAACCACAAGTTATATGCAAATAATTTTAACTTGATAATAATCATGACGCTATTTTTGTTGTAGTGGCATGGAAATAAAGTAATAGCTTACCTTTGTAGCCATTATCAATTCTTAATCCATTATATACTGTTGCACTTAGTCCATGTTGCAGTTTTAGTAATGTTTTAATAATATACTCAAATGTAATATAAGCAATGAAATAAGAATATTGATAGAATATTATAATTATAATTTCGTAACTGAATAATAAATGAGGAATTTATTACTTATTCAAAAGCAATTCATTAAACAAAATAATCCTAACCTAAATGTTAAAATTTTTTTATCGATATTATAGAATCTCTACAAAAAGTGCTCATAAAAATCAGATGTTATTTGTATTTTTCAACTTTATATTATTTATATTGCTTATCAATGTACTAATCCAGTGGAATTTAATAACTACATAATTCTCTGTGTTACCCAGAAATTATATTATTATAACTCATTCTTAGAAAATTCAATAATTAAAATTTTTAACAACAAATTATCACTCATGATTTAAAATACATAAAAATGAAAATTCTAACTTTAATGATTTTTTTGTATTTCCCAATTTATTTTTATTTAATAAATAGCATAAAACTTACGCATTATGTCTTACTATTTTTACTTAAATATTTAAATGGAAACAAGTATTCACACAGTCAGGTGAAACTGCAATGATTTTGAAATTGTGAGACTTAAAAAAATATTTAGGTTCAAATTTTTTCTTTACCCTCTCTAATGCCTATATTAAAAGTTTTAATGATTACATTTCATAGACCACTTTAAAGAATCCCTAAAATCATATTTTTTTAGAATCCAATTTTATGTATTCAAAACAAATGAAATCAATCACATTTAGTATAATATTGTTTGCCTTTGGGTCAGGAAGGAGAGAAACTATTTTTTTCTGTTATAATTTTTTAATTATTGGTATTTTATGTATTCAGAAATGTGCCGGTGATAAGAATTCCTGTATATTAGTTTATAGCTCTTAGGTGAGTCACATAAATTTTATTTTCAATTATTTTTATCTTGTATTGACTGAATTAAAATTTTAAGTGTGAATGAAATCAGATTTTGGATTGAAATTACGAGCTTCTCTTTAATAAATAATAGTAAATTAATACAACGTATTCAGTATTCAAACTTTTGCTAACTTTAGTGTTGCTATAGAAGTTGAATTTTTGATTTATAAATTACTCTTAAATATTAAAACAACTATCAAAATTCTAATGTATGAGTAATGTTTTAATTATTAGTTTTACTGAAAATGAATAAAAAGATTAGAACGGCTTGCTTTACATTTTCGGAAGATATTAGCAGCCGGTATAGATTATTCATTTTATAAATTGTATGAAATGTTTTTTTACAGCATGTGTGTCAATATTCTATGCGTAAGCATACATTAATATAATTTAGTTAAAAATGAAAGATTTATTAAAAATATGATTAATAGTAATTTTGCATTTCTTAATGTACATTATAAAATAGTATCCTATTTAATGATTTCTACTAAAAAATCTATTTTGTTTTTATTTTCTTTTGTGTTAATGTCCCGATAAATGAACACTGGCTCTACACATTATGGAGCTTATAAAACATTTATACAAATCCTCCATATTTAATATATATGCAGAAAATCACCTTGTCAAAATCTAATATTTAGAAAAAATTCTTAGTAATCTATCAAACAATATTTATATTGTGTATTAATTAGTGGCCATTTCCAGAATAATGTTATAATTGTTCAAAAACCTTCGTGGTAGAGAGTTCTATCACAGAATTTTTTTCTTTTATCTGTTCCTTTCATTGATTGATAGTTTTGAGTAAGAAACATTATTGAAATGAACAGTTATAATACAATTTAATATTTGTTTATGGTAAGGTCAAATGCTTAATTGAAGTAGTCAACTAAAGTTATATTCAAGAAACAATTTCAATATTTTGATTGCAAAAATATAGTTAAAAAAATTATCAGAATACACATTTTTTTATAACTTTTAAAAGTTGAAAAACTTTCTTTAAGTTAAAAATGAGCTTGGATTAGTTTTTAAATATAATGAAAGTGTACGTGAAAAAAGCAATTTTATTTATTGTAATTTTTATTGCTAAATTTATTGACGCTGTTTAAATCTTAACAAATTATGGTGAAGAGACGGCCAACTAAAGACAGTTGGATGTTAGAAATGCAAAGAGATAAAATGTATTTTTTAAATTGTAAAAATACATGTATTATTTTAAAATTTAAAACGAACTGTTCTATTGCATAGTTAGTATTTTCTGAATGGAATTTCTCTGCTTGAGCAACTTTTGTTTTAAAGTAATATTCAATTCTTCTGAAACTTGTGTGAGTTTCATTTATGTTTTTTCCTCTGTAAGGAAAAAATTATTTGAAAATTTACGTGAGATGTAAATTAAAATTGAAATTTTGTAACAATTAGTGATTAACATCTAATGAAAACTGTACACTCAGCTTAATACCATTTTTTAATCCTTTTCTGTTAAATATAGAACAATTCATTATAAGTCAGAAATATTAACAGAATTAAGAATATTAATTTTCTTCCTGAGAATCATGTAGAAAGTTTTTAGTGCGTATTTCTTTGCTAGAATTTCTTGAATAAGAGAACAAAATCTAATTTTTAATTTAATTGAATTCATTCACTTGAAAATCACTATTTATTTGATAAAATAAAGATAGTGTGAAATATAAAAATGGGATTATAAATTTATATACAAAAATTGACACTTTGAATAAACAGTAAGTGTTAAGTAATACAGAAACGGGATTTGCTTTTAATATTAAGCAAATCAAATTTTTGTGTTACTAATGTGATTACCTAAAATATAGTATGTTCAATAATTAGAGCTATGTGCTAAATAGCTCATGTGGATTCAAAATTGGTAAGTATAGTTATTTGTTTCTTACTTCACTTGTTTAAATGTTATTTTCAATATAATATGATTTTATTATAAAAATCTTATTTGTAATTTTTTTAAATTGTTTAAGTATTGTATAAATAACAAATTTGTCTCTTTTAAATAATTTTTTAAAGTAGCATGCATAATAGTAAATTTCAATCATTATAATTTTATATTTATATAAGGTGAAGCAACTGCAGCTTTAAAATAAAAAAACTAATTGTGTATATATTAGAATAATGTAAAATAGCTTGTTTTTAATTAAACAATTTAAAATAAGAACCATTGTTACAAATATATAAGCTGCAAAACTTAGACACTTGTTTCCAAGATTGGTCCTAGCTTGGTTTGCTAGATCGGGCCAATTTTGGCAACAAAATTTAGCCTGTCAAAATTGGCAGCTAAATATTACAACTAAATATCCACATTAGTCATTATGTTACAAAATGTAGACCATCCAAAATTGAACCAATCTAGGCCGTGTACTAATGAACCTAGATAACGCCACAATTTGCCAATATGGAGCTATGATATTTTGCTACTTTGTCTTTTTATATATGCAATATAATGTTATAAATTACATTTTTCGAATTGTAAGTTAGTGTGTATTAAGAATTTCGAAAAAGTCTAATTCCATATTTGTGTATAAAAACGATCCTAATTAACTCTATTGGAATGTATAAAATTACTGCTGGGTGCCTTTCTAATAATATATTATTATTTTACTTAGGTTCATAAAATATTATTACAGTAATACTTGGTGCAATATTGTTATAATATTTTTATATATTTCATAATATTTAAAACAAAATGTTTAATATTTGGAACATATATTTTAACTAAGCTATATAAGAACAAATAGAGTTAAAAAGGTGTTTATTATCATAAAACAAATCACATTTTATTTACTTAAATGGAATAACTTATTGAAACTAACATTACGCATAAAGTTTTTAAGTTCCTTATTTGTAAATGACAAAAATTTCCATAATAACATTTGATATGAATTTCTTGGATATTAATTTTTTATATTTCTTGGATATAATACCTTAATAATACAAATTACCTTAATAATACAAATTTACTTTGAGATAACAAGGATCAAACAATCAAAACATGGAAAATTAAATATTTTAAAATTGTGCGCTATTTTTACACATTCATAAATTTTTCAAATTCTTAGACTTTTTTAGGAACTTTTACATGGAATAGAAATGAAAGACTTAATCAATAACTTTAAATGATTGCAAAAGGGATTGTGAAAACCAAAGCGTTTAATTATTTATTTCCCTTTTTTCTTGCAGTTTTGCTTTAATTCTTCTTATTCTTCGCAGGTTAGGAGGATACTTTTGAAGACGAAATTCATATTGCTGATGTTTTATCTGGTTTCTCCAAAACTAAAATATCAGAAAATAATATGATTTTAATAGTTATTATATTATTTGAATGATATAAAACAATTATAATGTAACAGCAAGCTTTTATATTTTTGGAACTATACACCTTTTTTATTGTATTTTTTAAATATTTACTAGTGAAATTTAAATTGCTCCTGTTCATTTTGAAGAATTTTTTGAAAACATTTTAAATAAATAAATTTAAAACTCAAACCTTAACATTTATTAGAAATAACGGATTATGTTATAAAATTTAAGCTAGAACAATTAAGTTTTGTTATAAATGAGCTGCTTAGCTGCGTAATTTTAAAACATAAAAAATTCTAACTAACAAAACGACTAATTAGGAATTAAAACCAAGAAAGTTTTATAAGAAGTATTACTACAATGCAAGTTTTTTTCAATAAATATGATATTTTGAATATATAACTGGCTTTAAATATAAAAAAATCTCGGTTATTACAACTGGGAGAATTTTTAAAGAAATTAATTTGCAGTTGTGCAAAAATTTATCAAATTCAGTTTCAAATTTGTGTTCCTCTAATAACAAATAAAATGAAACCAATCAAAGAATAATTAAGATTTTCATTAGGTTCTTACAGTCAGATACCAGATTTTGTTGCATGAAGAACGGTTCCTAATTTTTGAAAGACAAACATATGTCTACAAAATGAGGTACCAGGTAGTGCTATATAAGGCAGTTACACGATTTGTAATTCAAGGGGCAAATATAGCAATTTTTACTGTCCTTCAATCATAATGAACATTTTTCAAGTGCCTTCATGGTAATTTCAGCATTATTTAATTTTCCTTTAAAAATATTCAAAAATAAACTTATTCATTGCTGATATTGCGCATATAACACCGATTTATCGATTTTTTTCCTTCGGTCAACCTATTATCGATCATATGAGGCCTAGAGCTGTAATTGAGAAAAACAGCTTAAAAGCTTTCATTTCCAAATGAAATATCGTACTTAACATTTATTTTACATCAGTTCGAAATCATAAAGATTACAATAGAAATTCTACTACAATAAATGTACATTTTTTCTACACTTTTTCCTCAATTTTCTTCACGGAGATTTTAATCAATTTCATTTAGCTCATAAGTAGACCAAAAAAGGAAATTTCTGGTCATCTCTAGTTGATTGAAAGGTGGAATACATTTTTCTGAATTATGCTTCAGGATGGGTTCATATTTTGCAACGCAATGAAGCGTAAATAAGTAGAGAAAAATGAAATTCTTCCAAATTTTTGTCCACTTTCTGTAAATTACTTTTTTTCTTGTTTAGAAAAGGTTTGCCGTATTGGATTACACCACATTAAAGTGAGCTAGTTTTTAGAATATACGGTGGAGCTTCGTATCCACTAATCCATTCGTAATTTTTATCAAAAGCAACAGTTGCAGCTTTTTATAAAATCCATTTATCCCAGGAACAAAGATTAAAGTTTTTTCTTTAAGCCATATACGTATTGTTAGTTCATGTACTAAAGAAGTTTCCTTTCATGTTTTCGTTTTGATACAATTTCATTACGCTGTGATCAAAGTCATCATAAATACTATTTAATAGTTATCTAAACTATTTGTTACTCATATGAAACCCTCTCTCTTATTTTTCACAATTCAATGAAATCCTTTTGTAAAAATACTTTTTGAGAAACATTTTCACAAGGTCATCTTTTTAGAAAATTCTGAACCTAATGAATTCCTTCTATATTACAATATTTTATTTCCGATTTCTAGCATTTCATTTCCTTGTTAACTAATTTTTATTATTTCGTAGTAACATATCACAGACATAGAATTTGTGTAAAAAACATGATTGGCATTCCTGACGAATAAGTACCAGGTCTATGTTTCTAATTAAAGGACTAAAATTTTGAGATACTTTCCTAAAGTATTTTATTCGAAAAATTTAATTAAAGGTGAAGAAATCTTAGGAGAACCATTCAGTCTGTATTAAGAATATTTTAAACAAATTATGAATGAAAGAATGTGAATGGGTAATATTAAATTTTAAAATGATGTCTGACAGCTGAAAACAGGATAAACAATTAAAAATATGTAGCCATATCCTTTTGTATTGACTAACTTTTAACTTACCGTTATTTTTTATTGAAACTGTTTAAAATGCTAAGACGAATTGTCGATATACATGTTGCCAGTTGTGTTTGACATCTGAATTTTTTATGAACTGGTTTTATTAGCAAAATATAAGCAATAAACAATGCAGTTAATTCAGTCATTTGTTGATTACATTTGGTTAACGATGATTATTACTATTGAAAAAGTGCTAATTTTTGTCACCATTGGGTTTCGAAGGTAGCATAAGGAAGAAAAGCATGTGTGGATACTATGAGTTTATAACTTTATAATGGATTACTTCACTATATTAAATATTTAATTGAAGTGCATCTTTTATAATTTTTGTTTATATATACATAATATGGTATTATTCTCTTTAATAATACACATAATTTTTATTACAAATCAAAAATGGATAAAAATTTAATTATATCTAGTAACTGAAAACAATTTTATATAACTGTTTCAATACAATCTTTTTAAAATGAAGTAATTTTAAAATAATTTACTTAAAAAATTTATTGTCATCTCCATTTAAACATAATGTATATTAAATATGTTATTGTTGTTGTTAATCTTGGGACTCTCTTGTTGAGCTGGAAAATCCCCATAAATCCAAAAATATACGAATTGTTTACGAAAAGGGGAGAGTCTCGCAGGAGCTTGTTCTTGCTAAAATTTAAACATACCAAAATATGAGCAGAGAAATCCATGTCAGCTGTGCACCAATGTCACTCCAGGTATATTTTTTGACCCTGTTTAAAAATGAGGTCTCTTCTGTAGCTCCTCAAGAAGGGTGAAAAAGCATACTTGGTGGGTTTCGGCCTAAAATGGAAAATTTCTCCCGATTTGTGAATTTTTTTAAAAATTTATTTATTTATTTTTTGCAAAATATAAAGAGTGGTAGGGATGAGTTTTAGAAAACTTATTCAATTTTATTTTAGCCGGGGAAGAAATCTCATGGAAGATGATCTTTTCACAAGGAGTGACCTCCTCCTCAGCAGTAGATTTGGCCAAGGTGTTGACTTTTTCACTCCCGTTAATCCCAACATTTGAAGGAATCCACTGAAAATGTATGGTGCAACTGGATGAAATTCTGTCAAGTAAATTAAAAGTATCCAGGTTAGTCTCATCTCCAACAGCAGACCACTTAAAGAGGGGCTGAATAAAGGCACGGCTGTCAGTCAAAAGCCAAATGTATTGGAAATGATCTTTCTGATCCACATACTGCAAGCCCTTTTTGACATCTATATGTTTTGATCTGAAAACTTAACAAAAATTAGAGTTTTATATCTTGAACTCCACAGCGGTGGTAGGATTAGGTATGGGCAATCCAATACCGGAAATTTCCCCTTCACTTTCTATTCATATTTTCAACAAAAATACATGGTTGACAATTATACATATAATAAAATTATATTTTAAAACAACAGTTCATTAATACACATAAAATCATTCTATTTCAAAATTTCCTTTTCACAGTTAGATTCGAAGTATCTGTTAAAAATAATCTCAATGCGTTTCCGAAACATGAAACTTTTTCACGTTGTGAGAAATGTTATATTATTGGAAAGCGAACTTTGCACTTAAAATGTCTAATTTCTTACATTCCTTCACATTTGAAGTATTGTTTGAAAATGTACTTAAAATAGAAGAAATAGAAAAGAAACTTTATGCTTACTAACTTGTAAATTTGTTGTATCTTTGTATTCATTCGTAACACTATAATCTAAAACAAATAAAATTACATTCAAAATAGATATCATTAGAAATGAATATATAAATTTTAATTAAGTATGCTGTACTCACTTTTCTGGCTATTAGAATCAACTTCAGAAAAAGAAAATTGTTTGTTCGTCACAAAATATATAACAAGAAGCATTGCTAAAGCAATCAATACAAAGCAAGTAAATCTGGATAGAGAACAAATAAGTTTTAATCAGTTATGGATTTAAGACAACAGAAATTAATTTCATTTTTAAAGAAAAAACATTGTTGAAAAAAGAATTTATTACTTGTCCTTTCTAAAGGAAAATATTTTATTGTCATCGAAATATTTGATAAGAGTTACATAAATCAGCCTGTATCAAATTTTATATGAAATTAATAAGATAATAAATTTGCTTTTTGCCTTTTGAAAGCAGTTTTAATCAAAAATAATGTTTTTAAATCGTTAAATTTCAAAAGGTGAATAAATATTCATTTATATGCAAATTCGTTAATATGAAAATTTTACTACATTAAGTTTGGTACAATTTAATACAATTTTAAATTTGGATTTAACATCAAAGTTTGTACCTTTATAAACAAATGCAAAGGATTTAGAATCATTCAAACAGGGAAAATAATTTAAAATTATCTTATAAAATGGTATATCATTTGTTTTGTAAATATTATGATAATTCGGTAAATATATTTCGTTCTGTAAAAAATTCAACAAACGTTTTCAGAATTATCTTTGATTCATATAATAGTTTTTTTTGTATTCTGCTGTTTTTGTTTTTGGGATCCAAATTCTTAGTCTTCTCTTGTTTACAAGACAGTAAAATATTTTCTATTGATTAATGAGTTATTTGTAACATTGTGTTCTCTGTAGCATAAATATTTTCCAGGAAAAATATACTTTATAATAATTTATTAACATTGATTTCAACTAATATAAATACTTTTTATAGAAAATATTTCGAAGATTTAGATTTGAATAACAGTTATAAAGGAGGGAAGTTTTAAGAAATTGAAAGTTAAAACGAATAAAGATATAGAGTTATAAAATGAAAATAATTAAAGGGGAAACATTTCTCAGATGAATATGGAATATAATATATATATACTCGCGCGCGCGCGTAAATATAAAATGTGCAATTTTTAGTGAAAAGGAAACGATGCGAATATTTTGTTTTTCGTAAAATATAATCATTATTTTTAAAATATTGCAATTAAAACTAATTCAGATTGAATATGGAATGTGTTATTTTGTACAAAATTCAAAAATGAAACTTAACTTTTTTTTGCACTTATAGAAAGAATATCCCAATTCAATTTCAGAAAATAGTATAAATGCAACTTGAGAAATGGAATTGTTATGCCTTTTCAAATTTTTACTTAATCTGATTATTTTAAAAACCACTCAAAAAATTACATATTTACGTTTTGCATTTCAAATTTGCTGATTAACTGATAACTACCAAAGCGATCTATGCTGTTTAATTGATTTGCTTCATTAATGTGTGAAATCAAGGGTTTTTCGCATTTTACCTAGGTAATGTGCCCATTAATGACTTCCGTACTGTAAAAGTTGAAAATTTGATTGTAGGAACTTATTTGTTGATTGTATTAACTTGATTATTTAGATATGAAAAAATAACTGATTAACATTACATTATATAATATAACCTTATATAATATAAACTATAGAATATACCCTATAACCCTATAGAAACACAGCCGTGATTCCAGAAAAACCTTATTTTCACTTTAACAAATGCCTACGGAAGGACGTAAAAATAACATACATAATTTGAAAAAGGAACTCATTTTCAACAGATTAGTGGTAACATATAAATATGCTTCTTACATACACATGTACATATTCTTATCGTATCTTATACTAACTGGTACGTGCTAATACTAACTTTCCGTGAGCAAATCTTATGGTAAAATTAAGAATTTATGAATGGAATGTAAATATTAATCTCTTAAGTAAAACTATTGCTCCTTTAATTATTTATTATAAATTAATGTTATTTATATTTATTGAATAAGGAATAATAACACGCATTAAAATGTATTCATTTCACTTATTTAAGTTAACATGCGAAATTAATGCACAATTTTCTAATGCGGCGAAATTAACCATTTATATTTGTAAAAAAATAATTTAACTGTCGTTAATTTAATCATATACTTTTATTTTAGTGAATATTCTCGGACATAGTTTCAAAATATAACAAATATAATAGATATAATAATAAATATACAAAATATAATAAATATAGAAATAAGAAATATAATAATACAAAATATAATAAATGTAATACTTAAGATTTATGTGCTCCAAAATTGAAAAGTCTTACATTTTATAATAAAATCACATAAGTTTTATTCAAAATTTATTACTATGAAGTCTTGCTAAATAACTAAAAGAACAGTTATAAATTAGTAAGTAATTGAAAAAAAAAATACTGTTTGCAAAACCCTCAGACGCATACTTTTTTAGACATAACTATGTTTTTAAAATGTTACTGCAAACTTTATGAATAAATTTTTATGAATTTAAAGCTTTAAACAAAAATTTCTGAAAAATTTAATAGTTGTTTATCCATATAAAAATAGCTAATTTTTTTTATTTATCAGCTATTTCCATAAATATTTTCATCACTTGACTTTTTAATGTTTCAATTAATGATGGGGTGTTAGCATTTGTTCATAACTTTAATTTTATTATAGGCTATTATAATCTATACTGCAAAATAATTTACCTTAAGATAGTTAAAAACTAAAAGAAAATCATTCAGATCATCTCGCAAATATTTTCTACATTCTAACTAAGGTATTTCATTTGACTACGAAGAAAAATATTTTGCTTACTTCATTAACATCTTCAATTTAAATGCAGATACATTCATTTTTGTAAAAGGAAGCCAAGATTCCCAATAAACTGGAGATAGAGTGAAAGTGAGTTGTGAAGACGTGCGCAAGTCAGTCAACAGTATTATTTATCCTTATGCAACGCTGCCAGCTCAGTGAATCAGAAATCCAAAAAATATACACCAATAAATTGTTCATTATTGTTTTTTTTTTTTTTGTGTCTATAGTCTGTCTCAAAAATTGTAAAAAAAGTTGGCATTTTGACTAATATGTATACTGACCAGATAAATAAATGATATTAGTTATTTGATTTATAATGTAGTTAAATATATTTCTCATGTTATTAAAGAGAAATATCACTGCAATAATTTATCAAATAAATAATCATATAGTATCTCTAAGAATACATCTATTTTATTCAAATTTTTGATATATTTATCTCCAAGTTTTATACATTTTAATTCATACATTCATTTTTAAATATTTTAATTTCTTAATTCACTTTCGAAAAGTAGATTGTCTTACTAAAAATACGAATATCTTCTAACTATTGTTGTACAGTGAAGAATCGCATAAATGTTAGAAATTAAATGCTATAAACTCTAATACATTAGAAAAAAGAAAAAAAAATGGCAAGATTTCTGTTAGTTATTTTTCTATCATATAAACACCTTTACGCTATTATTATTTATCAGAAGTTAATTTAATTTGTCTTTAGTCATAAAAATTAATTCATAAGTACATTTATTCTTATATCATTTAGATTTCCAAAATCACAAAATTAATTGATAGCATTTATAATGGAGTATATAATATATGAATACAAGTAATATTTTAATTTTCTTTGGAAAATAAATCTAATTTAAAGAATTTGATGTCAGAACGTGTAAGAGTGGTACTTATTTCTAAAATGAAGGCTCCGTTTTTATGAAGGTAACTTCAATTAGTTTCAAAAAACTGAAGCTGAAAAGCAAGTAAAATTGTATTGAAAGCGAATGGCCAGAAGTGCAAAAGGAAGTACCTCAAAAATCAAAAGAAATTCATTGCTAACTTTTATAGACTGCATTTAATTTATTAAAGATTAATCTTCTTCGCTCTCTTTTTAAAATAAGCAAAAATATTTCATTTAAAATTAAGCAAATTGAAGCGCATGAGAGTCACAGAATAATTTAAAACTAAATTAGATGAAACTCACAAAAATAAGACATCGAAATTCATTCTGCAATTTGAATTCGAGCGTATTCGAAAAACAAACTTTAAGCGTTTATTTCGATTTATATATATATATATATATATATATATATATATATATATATATATATATATATATATATATATATATATATATATATATATATATATATATATATAATGAGTGAAATAAATTGTGAAAGTAAACACACAATAACTTAAATTGATGCAAGTAATAGATATAAATATGAAATTATTCATTGGTTGCAGATATCAATTTTTGAATTTTCTAAATTTTAATTTGAATTCCAAGCAGCAGTCATATAAGCCTTATAGGTTTTCTGCGTAAATATTTTTCAATATTTCTAAATTGTATTATATGATAAACCTCCAGATTTGGGTAACTGCTGATTCCAACAGACATTCTATACAACAGTGCATTCTGATGGATTTTATAAGATATTATTAAAATAACTTATATTGACAGTAATGATGAACCCTTTCTGCTGTGGATGGTCTGGACACATAAAACACTCTGTTCTGTTTTGATGTCATCCTAACATCCCATTTTCATCTCCTTCTAATGAGAGTCCTATGTTTTTTTTGTAAGTTAAATATAAATATTTGAGTCATGCTCTTTATTTTGTGTGTAATTGTAGTTGTGTTTTTTTATTAAAATATTAAATTATACATAGGTATATTATTTCTTTCAAAACTAATTGAAAATTATAAGATCAAATTATGTTAAAAATAATATCTTCAATGTATTGAAAATTTTAATTTTATTAAAAATTTAGCCTCGAAAATATATGGCTAGAGTTTTGCATAAAAACGCTTTATAAATAAGAAAATAAAACTATTGCTAAGGTGATGTTTCATAGGTTCAAAATATTAACTTTATTAAATGGTCCTCAAAAACATTTTAATCTTAAAATATTTCAACCAATTTATCATTGGAACCAAAGAATCCTTGAGAATGAAATGAATTTTTTTCTAGCACAAATAGTTAAAAAATTACCAATTCGAATACCTAATTTCTTAAAATATAAAAGTCATTTTCTTAATAAAATTTAAAATACTGCAGTTAATGATAATATTGAAAATCTTTCACTGACTCTTGATTTTTTCTAAAATAGTTTGAAGTGGATCAAAAAGTTTTTAACTGATGAAGATTTGTAATTATTTATACAGCAAGTTACGAAGTAAAATTAAATAGCTTTTTATGAGAATTATTAGTAGGAAATATAAAGTAATATCTTAAAGAAAATTTTGTAAATTAAATTGAGTTTAGTTTTTAAAAAGAAACATTTTATTAACAATTTCTTTGAATGCTTATAAATTTTTTGGTTTTTGTTCTAGAACAATAACAGTAATGTTCTTAATTTCGTATTATAAAGTAAAATTGAATACAGTTTTATCAAGAACTATTACAGTAATATTCTTAAATAATCAGTTGTGTGTGTGTGTTTGCAAAATATTATTAAATGTAATTCAAATGAAACATACTCAAATTTTGGTGTTATTTGATTCTTTCCTTTTACTCTTACCAATACTTAGAGGAGTTTTACTTGCATAGTAGTGGAATATCGTTCAGAATAGTTTCAATTGGGCAAAATTAAATTTAATGTTTTGGTTATATAATTATTTTGTTTATTAATTTTTTAATGTAAAACTGATTTAGTTGTTTTATTTTAAATCTATGAAACGTTTTTATAAAAAACATCGATTTTGGCCGTATATGAAGTTGTTTAAAAATATTCTTTTAATTTTTATCCAACTTTTTTTCGACTCCTGTAACTTTAGTTTTAAGTACAAGTCTTTATTGTTTGTGTATCTGTAAAGATTAATTTTTTTGTTATTATTATCTATTATATTGGTTACGTTTTTTTTTTACTGAAGTCAATTTCCACTCTTTTTTTTTCTTCATAATTTTAAAGAAAAATTTTCCAAAATTTTCGAGAATCCTTTTTTTCTCAAAACATATCAAAATTTCAAAAAATTTTAATTAAAAATTTTTTTGAAATATTTGAAAATTTATTATATCAAAATAAAAAAGGGCATAACAACATAATATTAATTATATGTGTTCAGTTATTGCTTTGTAATTTGGCTTATATTTCCCATTTCTGATACAAGCCGTGTACATTCTTAATAGTTTAGAAGTAAGATCACTATAGAAGGTAAGTCTTATACTTTTCCAGTTGTAATATAAATAGATAAATAAATTATTATTAAAAATTATTATATAATTTAATTTATTCAAAAATGAATTTGTTTATTTTTGACCTGTTATTACTTGACTACTTTCAATTCTTTCCAAATTAATTTAGCTGATTTATAACAAATATAATTTAAAAGTAATTATCAGATGTTTATATTGCAAGTATACAGTATGTCCACTAAAGTCCCTTGCCACCCTCTTAACTTCTGAACGGCTGCTGCTATATTCATAAAAGTGGTGTCTAGGTATGGCAAAGTAGCGATGCGCTACTGAATGAAACCACCTACCCAGCCACCTAATGGAAAACTGTGGAGTTAGCATTCGTATCTCGAAAACGGAACGAGATAGGTAAAAAAAAGTGATTTACAAAGTTGTAGAGCATTCTCGAATCAGTACGAAAAGATACCTTGTAGGCATTAATGTGAAAAATACAACGGTTAAAACGCACATTTGTTGTTTCGTGCTGTGACGTGGCACATCGTACGTGTGTATATTTGAAAAAAACAAAAAATCGTTTTCGTGATTACATTTTTCACGTTTATTTCGAAATGAGAAGAACGGAAGTATTAAAAATAATTCCAACAATTTGTATGCAGTATGCAAATACGTAAGAAACATCACGCCTGTTCACCTGAAACAGCTGTAAAAGAGACATCGTCTCGGGTTTGTAGTATGTGGATGCTCATGGTCATGGCTGAGTATTCCAAAGCTGAGTATTGTGAGATGGTTTTACTCTACGGTGAATGTTGACGTAAGGTACGATCAGCAGCAAGGTTGTACCACCAACGTTTCCCTGCAGGCCCACATCCTTCTCATCAAACCATCCTAAATGTAGTAAAACGTTTAAGGGAGACAGGTTGCGTCACAAGTCGTCCTCTATCTGGTAGACCAGCTAAGGTAGGACGGCAAGTTCAACCGGATGAGGTATTAGCATATGCCCTCGCATATCCGAAATGCAGCGTAAGAGAGATCAGTCAACACTGTGGTCTCTCCAAAAGTCAGATTTGGAAAATCCTAAGCGAATCAGGTGCTCATCTATACCGAGCAACGCCTGAACAGGTTTTAATGGACGGGGATGCCGAGCGACGCTATGCATGGTGCAACTTTGTCATGAGTCAGATACAGGTCCAGACAACATTCTTGGCAGATATAATGTGGATGGATGAGGCATACTTTTTACGGAATGGCTTGTACAATAGGCAAAGCACCAATTACTGGGCGCTGGAAAATCTTAAATGTTTCGTCGACGTTCGACATCAAATCCGGTAAGCTATTAACGTTTGGTGCACAATTTACAATAAAAAGCTGATAGGTCCAATATTTTACAATGGCACGTTAACGGGTGCACGATATTTACAATTGCTAAAGAAGGTAATACTCGATTTTGTGGAGAACCTGCTGTTATTTAATCTTAAGAATCAATGGATTCAACATAACGGCGCGCCTGCTCACAAGATATCTCCAGTGAAGCAGTACCTCGTCAAGGAATTTGGCAACCAAATACTAGGTTATGGCGGTTTCGAAGAGTGGCCTCCACGACCTCCTGATCTGACTCCACTGAACATTTTCCTCTGGGGATACTTGAAACAGCAGATGTATGCCACCCCTCTACAATAATTGCAGGACCTTAACGACGCATTACGGTCGCGTGTTCCAACGTGTCACGCTGTATGGTCCAACGTGTGCAACGTGATCTTCAAGCGAGGGACCAAATGTGAATTGCAGCTGATGGTGAGAAGTTTAAACATCTTAAATAAAGTATAATGTTATAATTATTTGTTTTTTTTTCTTTCTTAGATCATTTTGTCACGTCACAGCACGAAACAACAAATGCGTGTTTTAACCGTTGTATTCTTTACATTAATGCCTACAAGGTATTTTTTCGTACTGATTCGTGGATGCTCTACAACTTTGTATATCACTTTTTTTGCGTATCTCGTTCCGTTTTCGAGATACGAATGCTAACTCCACAGTTTTCCACCAGGTGGCGCAGTAGTCTGTTTCATTCAGTAACGCATGGCTACTTTACTATACCTAGACACCACTTTTATAAATATAGTAGCTGCCGTTCTGAAGTTAAGAGGGTGGCAATTGACTATAGTGGACAAACTGTATACATTTACAATAAGTAAATCATTTTATGAAGAATATTAAACTAGAAATTTTTATGGTTTGACTGAAATATAATATTTTTAATAAAAAAAATCATCTAATAGAGTATTTTAAGAACGAAATATGAGAAAAGCGTTCCCATACTACTCTTAATATTTAATTTCGTTTTTTGCTAATTATTTGGATTCAATTCATTTTTTATTAAAAAAAAAATCTTTGTATATGAGGAAATCGTTTTATTAAAGTTTACGTTTAATGTAAATAAATTTCAAAAGTCAATTAACTTTGATTGAATACAATTAAACGATTCATGAAAAATATTGTGTGGATACAAAGGAAAAATAATTAAATAATCCCCACTTTCATAAACGTAAAACCTACTTTATATTTTACCGAAGCAGTATTTGTAATAGATGATACTTCAAATACTGCATGAATTTCGAAGACATTTAGTTTTATTTTATGGCCTATGTTTCATTTATAATTACTAAGAAAAAATTCAAAAGGAAAAAAAAAAACATTTGCATTCTAGTGTATATTTTTTTCACTTTCATATAAATTTTACACATTTTCATTAATAATTATCCATTGAAGCATTTTTATAACGTATTTTTATTTACTTGAACATATTAAATTTTCAGTTATTTAACATTTTTTTAATTTACCGAGGAACAAAGCAAAGGATAATAAAATTATGAATATGATCAGTACATTTGAAAATCTCGATGTAATCATGTGAGTAAATGAATTTAATTATTCTTTTCATTTTCTCAAAGAAAATATATTCCAGAAATTTTTATAAAATATTTTTTCTGGGAATCCATTTCTATATTCAGCGCCATCTGTTGATATATTTTTAAGTGACAAGACCACATGGAATAGAAGTCTCATGTTATTCTTTTTCTTAAATTCACTTTGACATATAATTTGTCCACAATTTAATGGTTTTTCAAAAACATTATTTGTACTCTGATATTAAGATAAAATATTTACAGTTTGGAGCAAGAAAATAAAACAGATTATATTTCCATAATTGCATGAAAAATTTTGATAAATTATTTCTAGTTAACGCAAATTGGATTTTTTAACTGTGGCTACTACCATCAACTGTACTGATAAATAAATACCATCAAAAATAAAATATTAAAATTCATAGACAATTTATTTTTTATTTTTATATTTTAATTTACAAAAGGATTTTGCTAGGTAAAATTATTTTTCTCTTAAAACTTAACAATGTATTCAATAATTATTTGCTTTGGAAAAGATAATTCTACCAGTTCTTTGAAATACAATGAAACAATTAAAATGTTTCTTTTATCCATATTTCCTTAGATATTATTAGAAAAAATAAAAGATAAAATATTTTAACAGATGGGAAGTCGGATTAAAAATGATTTTAAAATTTGAGATCTGCATATACTTTTTAAAATCTTCATATTACACGAATTAAGAAAAAATCTTCATTAAATTAATTCCTGGAAAATACAATGAAGGAAAAACATATAATATTATTTTTACACTGTGTCATAAAATGTACTGAAAATAATATTTTTCAAAATTCTATTTATTTTGAGAATGAAATTAAGCATTTTTTTTTATTTGGCAAAAATTGAACTGATTATTTATAGATCGCAAAAAAGTTTTTTTTATGTATAATAGTAACTTTAGAGATATTTATTTTTAAGCAAATTAGTTAACTAGATTCATATAATTTAAAATTAAATTTGACAATATGAGATTTTTTAATATTAAAATTAACAATATATACTTTCATAGAATATTGTAATCATTAAAAAGGAATAAGAGAAGAGTAAAATAATTTATTAAAATAACACTTACATAGTCATTTTATAATGTCCTTTTGATCCCGAACATTTATTAATTATTGGATCAAAGAGGAAAATGTTAAATCAAAACTTAACAAATGTTCTTTAAAATTAGTTACATTTACTTAAAAAGAGTAATGAATTTTTATTCAAAAAGTTAGCATCAACTGCAATTACTGATGTATTAATATTTAAAAACATAAATACTGTTATACTTATTTTTCTTTAAAGAAAAGTTTTGTTTCAAGGACAGCAGTCGAATAATTTTCTAATCAAATAATCGATTTTCAGAATAATTTGTTAGCAATTTTTTTAAATGATTTAAAAATATTTGACTGATAAAAAAATTAGTAAAAAGCTATAGTAAATACAATTTATTTTAAAATATATAATAAATGCATTATTTTCAAATGACGCAATTTTTTAATGACTGAATTTACTTAATAAAATATAAAATGTTCCCTATAGTACTTCCTACGGTATTTATATATGTACTTAAATACACAAATATTCTTAAATTAAGGACAATCGACAACTAAAGGTGCAGAAACAAAATAAACATGATTTGTTCATAAAGTCCATATATTAAAAAAATGAGAAAAAAACAAAAGAGATGTATGAATTTTACCAGACATGCAAGAAACAGCGATTTTATAACTCCTAGACTACGTACACCATATATCGCCCGTACAAATTTTTTTTTTAATTTTTTCATTATCATTCCTTAGAGCAAAAATTGATTAATAGCAACTCTCACTATGTCTCACTATGTTTTTATCCAAATTATGTTTTTTTAAAAATAAAATTATCACAGGATTTAGTAACATTATGCGTCTCTATTTCTGTTTCACTCCATAAAGTGGTAATGACCCAATAATGCTTAAAGTTGTTTCTTACATTTAAAGTAGGTTCAAAAATTATGCTTCAATGTTAAAATAGTTGCTACATCCGTAAGATTTAAGAGTAATTATAAAAACTAATGAGTATTCTTTTAAATATAAATCACCCTATATGTTGTAATAATGATACAAATATAAAAATTTTGATCAGATAGAAAAAGAAGGGAATTTTTGCATCAATATCGAAGGAAATTTAGTCAATAAGAATAAATTTCCATTCTTTTACTACCTAAAACTCAACTAAATTTTTTAAAGCTTAAAATAAATTTTTATAAAATACGCAATGAATGCAATCAATCTAGTAGGAGTGAATCATATTATTTTTACTCCATTAAACATCGAAAGATTTATCTAGTGTTTTAAACAAATTGTACAAATTTAACTCATAGAGTACTGAAAAAATCACTTTAATTTTTGAGTAATCAATAATGTTTACATATTGAAAAATAAAATATGATATTAAGACACAATTCATAATTTGTTTTAAAATAAATAGTGTTTAATTATGTTTTCTCAGTGTGATGTAATATTTTTAAACATATTTAATTTTCATGAATATACTAAATGAAATTGTTTGTTTAGTGTATGCATATCCCATATCATCCACACAGGAAAAAATATCAAAAGTAACATAAAAAAAGTAAGTTTTTCTATAAAATATAGGTTTCACAACAAAATATCCTGTAAGAATAATTCTTGTACTCTGAATTCTTGATTCAGTATAAACTGAAATTTTATATTTATATAAAATAAGCTTTCCTTATTAAAGAATTTTTTTAAATTGGATTATTGGTGAGTGCTTGGGAATTTTTAAGGACTTCCCTCTTGTGATAAAAATATCATGTATGAAAAGATCTCGCTAAGGTGAAAACGCTACGATTTTAAGAAAAATCAGATCTGTAAGCAAATTGGTTAGTTATTTAATGTTTGATTTCAAAGATCACAACATACATTCTCATAACTACAATGAACAAAATTTGTTCTCTTTTTAAATGAACATTGTTACAAATCAATAGTGTTCTTCATTAAATCAAATGAGAATTTTTTTTGAAAAATCTAATTTTTTTATATCGAGTTTTCTTTTAAAAAAATTTTAAAGCCTACTCAAAGTTAATTCAAGCTTGTACGTTGAAGACAACATCATTCTTTTTATAAGTGCTTTATTGTTCTACTAAATGTTTCATCTCTTAAATTTTTAATTTCATTTTGCGCACGGAAGTATTGTCATAATCAATGAGATTCTACCGAATCATAACTAGCGATAAATCAAACTTTTGACTTAAAGTCGTTTTCTTGTTCATTGCATGATTTCATTCACATGTGTGAGTGTATCAAATTACTCTCTTTTATTTTATAATTATGTCCACACATTCATGAATTATTACACCTGCTTAAGATGCACTTTTTATATTTTTAAACCCAGTTTGTACTTTAAGTTAACAATGTATTCATTACAACATTTTAAAAAAGTATTAAAATTTAATTTAAGCAAAATATTATAAAATATTAGTATAATATAATGAACAAATAATTTTTATTGATTGATTTCTATTTTTGGAAGAAATCTGACTCATCGTTTTTATTTAAAAAGTAAGGATACAAATAATTAGTAAATTCATAATCTTCATTAAAATAATAATTTTAATAAAAACTGAAATGATATATTTAAATTAGCAATAAGTACTCAAAAAGAAAATAGTTGTTTGTTTAAATTATAGGACAGGAAATAATTTAGTTCCATGATTTATTTTCTATTTTAAATGTATTAGAATAGTTTTTATCATGCAAATGCATCCATCTTCTCTAACGCATGTTTTACGAGGATTATTTAAAAATAACAAATTTAATAAATATGCACAAATATACAAAGTTGTTTTGACAAGTAAATTACTTTTAGGTTATGTTACACAATAAAGATGTTTAAAAGGTCAAACTAATTGTTTTACCCTACCTATTTAAATATTTTAGGCCTACATTTCTAAGGCATTTTGAAAGAAAATTTTATTTGATTGTAATGCAATTTGCAAAATCTTTACATTGTTATGTATAATATTTATACTTTAAATGATAGCAGTTAGTTTAAATTATTTGTTATTACGAAAATTGGCAGACATTAAGATAAAATATATCAAATATTAGGAAAATTCTTTTATTTTATATAAACACATAAAAGAGCAAAAATGATTCGCAATCTTAATTTTACTCGATACTAGAGTTTTATCCTGAATATTCTATACGGTAAAAAAACTTCTATTTTTTGTGATTTGCATAAATTTGAATGTTGAAAAATGCAATTGATTTTAATTCGAATTTCAAGCAAAATCTTTTTAATTTGCAGATTTATTATTTAGATTTAAAATCAAAGGTAAAAACTGTTGAAATGATTTTGGAATTCTGTTAATTATTTGATGTTTAAAGGAACTTACAATTCAAGCATTCATTCAATATCGGGACGTGACAATTTTTATCTCTCAAACCTGAATTTCCAAGTCTATTTTACAACCATTCATTTTCTGCATTCAAGTTTGATAAAAATTGTCTTTGAAATCTACTTAAAGACGACTGCAGTTTAAAACACTTTATTTAAAAAAACAAAGAAGTAATACATTCATAGAAATATAGAACACGAACGAATTGATATCCCTATTTCCCAACAAAAAGCAACAAGAAGGAAAATTACGCAGTGTTACTTTGCATAATAAAAAATAAATAGAAACCTTTACTGAAAACAGAAGAGGGAAAAAATTGATTTTCATGGCAACAAGTTATCAATCTTGAAAATAAATAAATAGTATTCATTGATAAGTTGAAAGAAATGTAGATCATAAAGTTTTTTACCTACACCAAAACAGGAGAGACCTGATTCAAAACTATGTAAAACATAAAATCTCCCTCTAATGCACAAGTAGATTTTTTTCGATATTATGAAATTAGTTATTTGGTCTTGAAGAACAGTTGATGAAGAAAAATGAATGCACCTTGATAACAAAAGGAAATTTTGGTCAACAATTATAGATCTCTGCTATTCCATTAAAACCTAAATTGGTATAAATTTTCAGCAAAATCTTATTGAGTGTTATGCAGTACTCTTTACTATTTATGGTTTTCATAACGAAGTTATAAAATGAGCTATAACCCTCTGGTTTTAACTCTAAATATTTTTGAGGAATTTTCAAAGCAGAATTAAAAAAGACTCAAACTTAGATGCAATTTTACAAGAGGCATGAACTGATCTTTCTCAAGCATGTCATGAGATTATATCAAAAGCATTCTCAGACACGTTATAGATGCATAATTTCAAAATACTTTCACAGCTGTAGCTTGGAAAGAAAAGGAAAAATTTCCAGTTTAGATATCGACTTCTATCGATCATAACGGTTGACTGTTTAATAGTTTTAGTCAGAAAGAGGCAGTCAAAAACAAATCACTATGAACTAACCAGTAACTGGATTTATACAAGTGTATTATTTACTGTTCTCTGCTATATTGTTTTTCTGTTGGTGTAGCTTAAGCTCCAGTAGCTTAGTAGCTTCAAGCCACTTCTCGTTAGGATCAAAGTAAACCATCATTTGGCATGCAAAATGATTGGGTGAGTGACCAAATTCTACCTAAGGAGATTTCTGAAGTTCCATAGGTTGGAGCTCCACCCTCTATAGATGACTAGATGGAGATCTGTCCACGTTAATCTGTGACGTTAAAAATCCTTCCGCTGTTGTGGTGTGGATGGGGAGAGTAGAGTGCCAACTCAGGTGTGACCTCCCGTTACCAGGATGTGATTTAAAATTATGAAATCCTTGGTGTTGGGTGAATATTCCAAACCCGTTAACTTTAGGTACAGTCCGGGACTCTCCTGCATTGCTGTGTATGTATGTATTGGTGTAGTGTGGAAATTTATAGTAATTGGTTAGAAGTACAATGTTCCCCTTTAATAAATTTTTAAAGTGAGTCATTAAATTTTTAAAGTGAATTGCTAATAAGATTCAAAAATCATATTTCATTTTCCCGAAAGAATCAACCAAAATTTCCAAAAGATGAGCAATATCACCTCGCATGCTCCCAAACATCCATAAAACACATC
>CM075853.1:20452016-20547334 GCA_037975125.1 Latrodectus hesperus | reverse complement strand
AGTATTTTTAGATAAATATTAGCCAGTAAGGATATTCTATGGACAAGTATTAGTATTAGATAATAAATGTAAAACTAACAAGTACTTTCAATAATTTTCTTAGAATTCTAGATTTTATAATTCATTCTGCAAATTGTCATCTACTCTGTGCTGTCTGCCTTCATGCTTCTTTAATACTTCCATCAATGGTTATCCATGGATGGGTTATCTATAATTAAATTTTGACTTATTTGTTTTAAATAAATAGTAAGTTAAAATATATTTTATTAACTATTCATTCATCTTCTATTATATTCAATAGTCTTTGATGGAAAAATCTTACATAAATAGTTAAAATCTTTTGTTATCAAAGGAATTGAATCTTTCGTAACGGTGAGTTAGGATTTTCAATGTACAATGATAAAGTAGAAGCTCTGCTAAAAACTTATAATTTGTGAGTCCTTTTTCTGAATAGGAATAAATTCGATAGTTCATCTGTAGTTTTTTCAGGTAGATCTGTATAAAGAAATTCAATTAAACTTGATGAAAAATTAAAAAGATTAAAAATGAATACTTGAAAAGTTTTCTCAGTTCATTTCGATAACTATTTATGAATGGTTTTGTGAAAAGCTTTTCATGAAACGGATTAATAAATTTTTTAAACTTTACTGGAAAGTCAATTTTTGATTTATTCTGTGACATTTCCTTGAAATTTATTTTTACGTATCACAATTTAATTGAATTTGATGCAGTGTTCCAAATGTATATATTGTTTTACAAAAAATATTTAAATTGTATTATATTTTAGCATAATATATTTATTTGATTATAAACTTCAACGTATAATTGCCTAAAAGTTAAGTCACGAAAAGAATTAAATACAAAATCTAAGACAGAAGATATCAGACTTCAATCGAAATTCGGAATTTATTTTCTCTTCTACACTGCAACAAACATCCTAATTTTTAAAGATAATATTTGTTAAGTACGAGTAGTTTTATTGAATTAATTTTGCATTTGTTTTTTTTTCTGTAATAATTTTAGTTTTTACTACTATTCGTGTGTGTGTGTGTGCACTCAGATGTTTAATGATTGTTTTTGTTTATTGCATTTGATAATTACAAAGAACAAGGAGAATAAATGTATCATGCGTAATCAAACATTTCCATTTTCTCACCGGTTACAAAGTAAGTTCATGAATTTGTTTTGAATTTTAAGAGGAATTTACAAGGAGAAAAGGGTTACAAGCATCACCTTACATTAATGTTTATAATAACTTTCCAAGTGTAGCAGAATTGAAATGCGATTCACAATCAGTATCTCTGTCAAAAAATTTTTTTGATAAATATTGGTATAACATTTAGAGCAATTAGCATATCAAGTTAGTTGGATGACCAAATCTTTAGAGAATATCATGTTTGAAAACTATATGCTATATTACTAAACTTATTTAATGTTCTCCTGACTTATTTGCTTAAAATACACAGTAAATAAGTCTAAAATATAAACCATGATTTGAGTACATGCTCTTTGAAAATCATTATTAAAAATACAATTCATGGTTTATATGAATGACATATGATATGTAAATTTTTACTTTAAGAAAAAATATGCAAAATCGAGAACTGCTTATTTTGTTTACAAAAACAGGCGCTTAAATAAAAATCTAAAAAAAGTCAAGTTTGTGAAATTTCGAGTTTAAATTTTGCTGTTCATATTTAACCTTTAATTGTTATAATTTCGTGGGAAACATCTAGAAGAATTTAGCAAAGTGTAAGAGAAATTTTCTACTGATTCCTTAAGATGACTGATGGTCAGATGGATAGAAAAACTAATGTTTCTCGTATTGTGTCTCGCAATGTTGTTTAACGGTATGATTTTCAATTTGAATAGTCTGTGTTTCATCACAAATTAAAACATCCACAAAATGCTCTTTTATAACTTTTTCAGCCAGTGTGGGCTTCAGCAGATCTATCATTGAGGCTTTTGTAGTGCTTGAGAATGCGGCAAAGGAAATGGGACTTATTATTAATGCACACAAAACAAAATTTCTGATTGCAACAAATAAAACTTTTGATCCAACACCTTTGAGGATAGGTGATTATACTTTTGATTCGGTAAAACAGTTTAGTTACTTTGGAACTTTGATCTCATGTAACAATGATTTAAAAATCAAAATTAATAATAGAATCTTTCTTGCTAATAGATGCTTTTATGGCCTCAGAAGCCAATTCAAATCTGGGTTAATTTCTATAAATACAAAATTGAACCTATATAAAACCCTAATCAGGCCAATTGTTCTGTATGGTAGTGTATGCTGGACCCTCATTAAGACAGAGGAGGAAAAGCTATTGATCTTTGAAAGAAATATTTTGAGGAAGATTTTTGGACCCATCTTAGTGAATAATGAGTGGAAGATTCTATTCAATCATGAAATCAATAGAAAATATAGCAAATACGGTGGGACAGATATTGTAAGAACTATAAAGGCATCACGAATAAGGTGGTTGGGCCACCTGTACAGATGCACCGATGCTTTTCCCACCAAAAAAGTGACATTCTCAAAAATCGAAGGGATTCGTCGTAGAGGATGTCCACCCACGCGGTGGCTGGACGATGTTGAAAAAGACCTCAAAATAATGGGAGTCAACCGATGGAGGGCTGTTGTGGCTAATAGAGTCAGCTGGAAGAAGATCAGCGAGTCAGCCTTGGCCTGCAATAGGCTGTTGAGCTTGTGAAGAAGAAGAAGTGTGCTTCAGCTTGTCGGAAGTACGTTTTTCCCATCAGAAATGAAGATTTGCACTAGTAGAGACCAAGGATGTTCTACCTTGCTAGTTGAGTGTGATCTTTTAAGCGTAAAGTAAATAAATATATATTTATATTGGACAAGAATACACACATTTCTTAGACAAGAAGGTAATGGCTTCCTGTATTTTTACAGTTGAGTAGGACTTCAGACTAAAGAAGGCAATTGCTGATCTGGAGGAAATAAAGCACCAGATAAAACCAATCGGACATAACCAAATGTTTGAGGAAAGAAAATGTGACATTATAATTTGGTTAGGAACTTTTTTGTTGATCAGTATAATTTGCATAGATGGAACCTCTGACTCCTTGTGAGATACATTATTGACTTCCTTGATCCCGTTAGTTCTTACACATGGTGCTAAGGATAGTAAAGAGATTCTGATGGATTGTAATGTGCATTCTAATAAAATTATGTTTCTTGAGGAATGCGTTATATTGAAATATTTAAGTACTGAATATACTTAATATCCTAGAAAGTAAATTTCCTCACACTTCCTTTCTTAAAAAGTTGGTATTTAGAACGACATCACATTGCAAAATGCTGGAGAAAGTGCATCTGTTTATTTATGGGGAAATATTATCTTTGAAAATAATTTACTTTTCATTCTAATTTTTATTCTTTTTTTTAAACTTTTATCACTTATTAGAATACTTTGTTAATTGCTGATACATTGCACATATTTTGCTGTATATTATAACACCCAAAAATAATCATCTTTACTTTTAAAACATAAAAATAATTTATAAGTTTTTGTTTGGCCTCACTAGTTTTAGATGGAAAAAATAAAGAAAAAATTAAACTGTTTCAAAAAAAAATTAAAAATATTTTTTAAATTCACATGAAAACATTAAATTTTCAATATCAGCACACTCTATTTTGAAACTTACGCAAGAAAATTTATTCAAATTTACAATTTTAATTTCATATTACTGAAAAATGTTTGAGAATATTGCTTCAGAATCTATGAAATCTATCTAATGAAAATTAATTATTCAAAAATTTAATTAAGAATTAGTAAGTTAATTTGTAATATTAAAAGAGATATAACTAATCGATTTTGTTAATTTTATATTTGAATAGCCTTAATACTAAATATATTTTAATAATGCTTATACTTCAACTTAGGAGTCATTATTAATTTATCGATTATTTTTATTTTGATTCAATATAAGTCTGTTTTCCTTGTGTCTGCAAAAATTTATGAAATATTTTTCTATCAATATTTAAATTAACGATGTAAGTAGTTTTAATAATTATGAATATAAGTAATTTTTTCTTTCTTTTAAAAAGATTACTAATCATAGATATCTTGATAAAGAATAAACTCAATTAAAAATATAATAAAATAAAAATATATATTCTTTAATTAATTTCAATCTATTATTTTTAAAGAGAAGACATATTCTATTTTGAAAATACACACTGAATTTTTGAATGTCTCATTAATTAGCATTTATTTTTAATCTCCTTATTAAATATCTTTTGATCATTATCGTGAATCGGAAAATTTTCAAAGTTCACTTTATTAAGTAGTTTCTTGTAACTAAACAAAAGATTTTTGTCTGATACGATCAAAAGAGTTCAAGAATATTTCCATTATTTTGAAGATTTATATAAGTATGACCACATAAAAGTCTAGTTAAAGGTAAAAATTATAAAAAAGTTCATTGAAAATAAAAAATCCTTTCATTGAATAGTTTTTCCAACATTTGTATCATGCTATGAATCTTCAAAAAAATTAGCAAATACCAGACAATTTCCTTTAAAACTTATTATTTATATTTTATAAAGTGAATTAAGCATTTTCTCACCGTAAAATATGTAACATAAAAAGTAGTGATTAATATCTATCTATCTATCTATATATATAACTGAATGTCGTGATTTTCATATAATATTTTATATGAGATTTTTTAAAATTTATTAAAATCTTACTCAAATTTCTTAAAATATTTAAATTATTATATCTTTTCTAACATACATATAACATATTTATATTCGACTGGTTTCTTGAAAATAAATTCCATATTAGTAAGTTGAAAATATTTTTTCATAGGGAACAGAGGAAAGATTACATTTTAATATTAAATGAATTATTAAATGATTAAAGTAAATTAAAAATAATTAAATTATATAGATTATAATAATCTTAAGGGAGAAAAAGTGCTTAAATATTACTTATCAATTTCATAAATTCTTTTAAGAACTTCAGTATATTCAAGACATAATGTTGTGTACTCACATTTAAGGATGATAACTTAGTTTTTTTAAGTTTTGGTGGTCAAAATTCGTCTAAGTTATGAAAAATTTAGCTTTTTTACTTTTGAGAAATCGATATTCTAAAAAAGAAATGTTCATATATAATAATAAATGTTAACCTTACAATAATTAAAGCTTCATGTTTTTGAAATCCATTCTAGAATATTTTTTTAAATTGTTTTGTTTAAATAATGTTGTTATTTTAAAAGAGGATTTAATTTTAAAAAACCAGGCCTTATAAATAGATTTGAGGCTTATATATTTTTTATTTTAAAATTATGTCTTGTTATAAAAATGATCCGACGTTAGAAACTCCTCTTTAAGAAAAAGGAAAATAAATTTATCCCTTAATTTGTAAGTCTTGTTATATTATAAGCTCAATTTATTTGATAGAAGAATAATAATCACCAAAAGAAATTACTTTTTTCAGAAAAATTTTCTTCTGAAAATCTCTTTTCATAGGAACATTAATCTGAAAAATTTTACATTGTCAATTAATTTGGAATGAATGCATCTTTATTATACTTTGGGTTTATTTTTTAGTAAAATAAGTGTTTTCTTATTTTATAAAAGAAAAATAGTTAGAAAAGCATAAAAAATAGGCAATTTTAAGTATTTTCTTAATTAGCAGAAATATTATAAAGAAAATTATAAGAATAAAATGCATATCCATTTATTAGCTAATTATTTCAAAAAAAGAAATTTAAATTAAGTTAATTAAAAAACATATAAATAATAAAAATTATATATTCTAAAGTTAGAGTTTTTTTAATTATATAACCATAATATTGAAAACTGATTTATAAGATGTAAAACTCATTTATATTTTACAGCAGATTTTTTATCGTTTATTTAAATGTAAGCAAAAATAGAATATTAGAAATTAAAAAAAAACTTTAGAAAATATGATAATAAAGTACGCATATGAAAGTTATATTTTTATTTTAAAACCGATATATATATCTATACATCTATATATATATATATATATATATATATATATATATATATATATATATATATATATATATATATATATATATATATATATATATATATATATATATATATATATATATATATATATATATATATATATATATATATATATATATATATATAAATATATATATATATATATATATATATATATATATATATATATATATATATATATATATATATATATATATATATATATATATATATATATATATATATATATATATATATATATATATATATATATATATATATATATATATATATATATATATATATATATATATATATATATATATATATATATATATATATATATATATATAAATATATATATATATATATATATATATATATATATATATAATATATATATATATATATATATATATATATATATATATATATATATATATATATATATATATATATATATATATATATATATAATATATATATATATATATATATATATATATATATATATATATATATATATATAAATATATATATATATATATATATATATATATATATATAGATATATATATATTCTATATGTTTCTTTAATATATCTTAAGTATACATATAAATATATATATAAGTTCATAAATTTATATGTTTCAAGATATTTATATCTATCGTAGAGAATATATATTTACTTAGTTAATTTTACCTAGTAGGTTTATATTTATGAATATTCTACTATGCAAGAGTTTATACTAATATATTATCATTTGATGTCAATGTATATATAGCTGCATATATATATATATATATATATATATATATATATATATATATATATATATATATATATATATATATATATATATATTTATTTATTTATACAGTCAACCCTCCTATAACGCGGTGAGTGCGTACCGCGTTATATGGAAACCGCGCAATAAGAAACTCGGGATTAGTACAAATCACATCATTCTTGCCGCGTTATATGGAAACCAGTTAGTTGATTTTGCAACAGACGATTTTTTCGCCCGCCTCCTAAACGATTTAAAAATTTGATTTTATCTTCAAGCGATATAAACTTTCTTTTTAATCTTTTCCTTGTTTCTTTTGTGTTAGACATGATGCAAATCTAGATTTAATAATTATTTAGGTAAATAATAATTATATCTAGAGTTATTATTATATTAGAACAAATGAAGAATATTACTTACAGTATTGTGTAATGTTGTACAATTATAAACCACAAATTAAGCAGCAAAAAGTTAAGCGAATGGATGGTGCAGACAAAATTTTTGAAAGAATTGGTCACCGACGAGACGTACTGTGAAAGAGCTTTGAGACGACTGAAACCGATGTCCCTAAACGGCTAAGAGATAAGCTTGGATATTTATATAAACATATCCAGTTAAAACCATTCATTGGGTGCACGGAAAGTGATGGGACGTTGTTGAATGGAAACCGCGCTGTAAAAATACCACGTTATAGGAGGGCTGTCGCAATTTCAGTCAGCGTTATATGGAAACCGCGTTCTGATATATATATATATATATATATATATATATATATATATATATATATATATATATATATATATATACGTATCATTTAAATTTTTTCTTTCTGCATATGCCCACCTGTTCTACACAAAATACATATCATATACAGTAAAATCTTTTGAGTAATTCTCAAAGTTTCGAAATAAATTTCATTGAAAGACTTTTATTTTTATAAGAACTATAAAAGACATGTTTTTTTTATACATGTCTTTTATAGTAAAATTAATTCTCCACTGACTAAATTGAGAGCATCAAAGGACACCGAAGTCCAAATTTCTCTGCACAGTTTAAAATTAAGAGGGTACATTTAGATAATAAATATCTTTTAAAGAGGATCAGTCACATTTGTGTCTCTGTGATAATGATGTATGGCGGATTTTAAGACATTTTACCCTCCTTGTTTTATTTAAGATTAAAATTAAATTTGAAAATAATACAAACCAACACTATTTTAGTTTGTATTTGAAATGCGGAGCATAAAAGGAAAATTTTTTTATATCCTAATCTCAACCTCAGTTTCTCAACCATCTGTCACTGTTGGGGTAGCCCAACATAATCTTGAAGCAAACGAAAACCTTCTGCAGAATTCCAAACTGCAACATGAAAAAGTCCAGTTCAAGTGAAGAGGTGGTCGCCAAACATATTGTCAAGTCCACATAGAAAGCAAATCGGAGATATAAAATTTAAACTAAAATAGTTTGAATAATGTATATTTTAAAACCAACTCACAATAATTTACCCAGTTGATTTTATAGTTAATGCAAAGTAATAACACTTTTTGCTTGAATTAAATTGGAAAACTATAAAAAACGTTCTTCTGATCAGCCTTAGCCATATTATAAGACTCAGTCATATTTAAAATCAAATAAAAATTTATCATATTTTAGTATGATTAAGAAAAAATATTGAAATCAACAGATTTTATATATAGATGATTACAGTTTAACTTCCCATCAATTTTCAAATATCTGTAGTAATCAAATCGGCGTTTTGAAAAATCTTATCTGGGTAATATAGAACTTCGCGCTCCCAATATCACAGGTTCGAGGTTCTATCTTTCGTCTGACCAAAGTCGTCTCAGTTTTTCATCCCTCCACTGGGGAGATAAACTGAGTACCAAGCATGCTTGGGAAATCAACACTGGGGATTTCACATTAGGCTGACCACCTAACAGGGAGATATGTTTCTCACCTCATAGCCATCGGTCAGGAAAATACATATGGGCACTGTAGGTCTTGGCCTATATAAGGCCACAGGTTTAGTTTAGTATTATATGTTTAATTAATAAGTTAGAAAAATAAAAGAATGAAATTTAAGAATGCTTAACCATCAATGTTTCTTAATATTTCTGTATTTAGCTCTAAAGTGAATGATTTAAAGTATAATAACAAATCTGCATTATAAGATTTAATGTCGTTTATTTTTGGCAATAATATGAAGGAAAAATTTATTCTGTTTAAATATCAGATGAATATAAAATATTTACGTTTTAATAAACATGCATAGAAAACTTGGGAGCCATATAAAACTTTTGATTTTTCATGATTAATATAAAAATTGGATTCTCTATTCCAAATAAGTAATTGATATATATATATATATATATATATATATATATATATATATATATATATATATATAATATATATATATATATATATATATACTTAATATTTTTCATGTAAGAATCAGGATTAAATTTTTATACACATATTGGGTTCCATTAACAAGCATTCAATGCATTGTAATTTAAAACAGAGAAAATCCAGTTTTTGTCATAAAAGCTTAATTAGGTAATATGCTACGTATAATTTCCTATATTTTTAGGTAATTTTCTTAACTTGAAAACTCATTTACTCAAAGGTGAGCTAGAATTTCTTTATAAAATTAATTTTAAATAAATAACTTTTCTTTGATCATTTTTGTAAAATGTTCTTTGTGAACAAGCTTTACCTGTAACATATTTATTTGGTAAGAAGAATCATAAATTTAAATTAATTAATATGATATTGTGTTAGATATATGAAGAAACATTTCAGTAAAACTCTTTTCAGAAAATGTTTGCATAAATATAGTTAGTATAAAAAATTCCATATTTAAATTGATATTTTGTAGTACAATATAAATTTTTGGCTAAATAAATTTTACACTGTAACTAGGAAGCATTTTGATACATTTATTGAAATTCATTCTGCACGCATTTAATTTCTGCTTTTCAAAATTCTTAATCTCAGCACGCATATTTTAAGTGAATATGTTATAAAATTTTAAGTACCCTTATTATTGGAATATTTTTCGCGCGCGCGTACACACACAACACACACACATAGCCGTAAAGTTAAATTACAAATCTTAATGTTATACCACAGTGTGTAGTCAATTATTACACTTTTATGTATATTATTGATCAATCTATTTTTAATTTAGTTAAATTTAGTTGAATTTTTATTTTCCATAAAAATATGTATTTCGGAAAAATAATTCCATGATAAATATCTATTCCAAGTTGTATCTGGCAGTAAATGATAATGTGTATTGATAATATTGTTTTAAAAATTTGGTATAGTGAATGTTTGTCTCCCTATAAATATTACAGTGATTATATATATGCACTAGATGCTAAACATTTAAGCATTCAATGTTAATTAAATTATTAACTTTAATTATTAACGTTTTAATAAATATGCATGGAACCTTTATTTTAATCAAATTAAATTTTTATTTTTAATGACCCTCCTTTGAAGATTTTAAGCAATTCGTATGCTAAAGAATACGGAAACAGAGCTGCCGAAAATCATTTCGCGCGACCCTTTTCTGAGAAAATCATATGAATTTGAAGGAACTAGGAATTGGATCTAAAAAAGCAATTGGCGGTAATTATAACTTACTGTGAGTGAGGGGAACTTAACAATTGTCTAAGCCATTGGCTGAGCTGAATACTTAGATTTTAGATCCCAGAAAAGAGTGATTTTGATTGTTTTCAAAAATGATTATCAAAAAGTCATGTGAAAATGATAGTGACTGATATCAGAAACTAATCGTCGATTTTACTGGATCAATATTATATATATATATATATATGTGTGTGTGTGTGTGTGTGAGTGTATGTGTGTGTGGTGATTAAATCAAAAATATGCTAAAAGATTGTGAAGTGAAATAGAGAAAAAACACACATTTTTCCATATAGATTGGGTATTTGGAGAAAGCATTTACTTTGCATTGGAATAATTTTATATTTAAAATGGTATCATTATTTACGTCTTATTGCATAGGATATTTGCATCTTCTAACTTGGAAAACAGTAATAGATATTTTTGAAGAGTAAATAATGAGTTTGTGTTTTATACGCAGACAGACCGGTGCATTTTATACGCAGACATATACAGTATTATCTGCTGCCAATATTGCAATCAATTGACTAAATAAATTTACACGTTTATTTGTTGTCACACAAATAATAAGAAATGAATTTAAAAAGCTGAAAAAACACACTATAGTCTAAATTTAATTTCAAAGAAAAATTTATTAAAATATATTTTTTAAATTTATGCTTCATTAAATAGTTTTTACCATTATAAACTTGCACCTGACTAACATAATTGAAGGTTGCTTTTCCTGACAATTTAATTTTACATTTTATGAATACTATGTATAAAAATGGATTAATTGCTTTGAAATGGATTTCGCCATTTTAAAAGTGAGGAACTGCAATATACTTGAGTCAAAAATTAAGAATTCTGGAAAAAAATATTCTTGGGAAAACCAAGCCCGATATAATGAGATATGCATAAGCAGCTTTAAAAGCTGGGTTTGGAAATATTCTTTAGTAATATGATACGAATATTTTTTATGACAAAAGTTGAAGATAAGTAAAATCCATTATTTTGAATTTCAATAGCAAATTACAATAAATAATAACTTATATTTTTAACTATTTCGTAGAATATAATTTTAAAATATGTGAGTTACTTTTTTTCTTTTTGATATGATATTGAAAAGTTTGCAAATGCTGTTAAGAATAAACTAGTGATTATATTTATAAGCAAATTTCCAATAGGAAATGGAAATCTGTAAATTAAGGTTAGTGTTTTTCTATTACTTCGTTGAAACCTATAAATGAAATCTAGAATAATTTCAGAATATTTTTCCTAAGAAGTAATAATTTCCTAATAAATTTAATTTATGGCAAAAATCTTGTGTTCTAAATTGGATGCTAATTATATTTATAAATTAATGACACATAATTATCTTCATGATGTTAACCTTGAAACTAAAAGAACTAACATCATAATTATACTTTAAGAGTTAAATAAGTTTTTTAAATACAATCTATAGTATAAAATATTCCATTGTAGTTGATGTATTTGATAAGAAAACAGAAAAGGTGAATTTTCTAAGAATGTTTCAGAAATAATGAAAGTAATTGAAATGTATTTTCAATAAATTTTATTCCCAAAAGAAAACTAATGATAAAAAATTTAGCTTAGGAAATAAAGTTTAGTTTACTTGTAAATATGTCTTTAGTCAAATCTTATCAGACATTTACGACAGGAAAAAATTGAATTTATTTTCTTTGACAAATATTAACTAATTAATATTGCAAGTTTTATTTTATGTAGCAATATATCAGAAAAATGTTTTTCAACATTCTGTAAATTTTCGGCATGTTTTGTTTCATTATATACCCGAGGTTAATTTGTAAACTTTTATATATTATTTAAAAATTTTAGCCCTAATTGTAGGCATTTGGTGACAAAACTTTAATTACAACAAGGCCAGTTTGGTTTGGTTTGTTTGTCGCTCATTTTGTACTTAATTTGTACTTAATAATATAAGTTTTTGATTAACTGATTTACAACGACAATGACAGCAATTTATAGAAGGATTCATATTATATCGAACTTTTATTATAATATATATATATATTGAACCACAATAGAATATCGGAAAAATAGCTTTGATATTCTATTTGGTTCAGTTTTACTTTATAAGGCTAACTATTTTTAATATCTATTAGTAACTTTAATAATATCACCAGTTTTTCTTAAATATAAGTACATACATATGCATGTAAATAATAATAAATACATTTATAGAAATAAACATTTACATATGTATCAAGATTTTTCAACTTATCTTAATTCCATATATACATTTATCAGGGAGCAAAAGCATTTAGAAAAACAAATTGAAATTTTGAAGCTAAGCAAACAGGAGTAACCGATAAAAAAATTAAAGAAATATTTGTAAATGTAAATAGTGAAGGACAACAGAAGATTCATTAAAAAATATAATCTTAAAGGTATTGTTTTGACATTCAAATTTATCCCATTATATTTAAAGAATTAAGATCTATACACATTTAATTTTCAGCTAAATCAGAAGTAAACAATATAAATAAAAGCAAATTTTGAAAAATATTCTAAACGTGATAATCTAAGAAAAAAAATACGTTGCAAAAAAAAGGAAAATTAGAAAAAACTATTCATTATTTGCAAATTTTTCATTAAATGACCAATAAAAATATACAGAATTCATAACAACCTGAAAAATAAAAAAATATATCAAAAACATATTCTGATGTCAAATGTAAAGACAGAATTTAAACCTGAAAAATAGAAAACTTCAACCTGAAAAATAAAAAAAGCATCAAAAACATATACTGATATCAAATGTAAAGACAAACTTAAATTTCAAACTTCTTGTTCTATATATAAAGATTAAAAACTAGTCTTAGTGAGATTTTCCTTTACATTTAAAACTCTCAATTATAAGCTATTCTGTAATTAATTTTTGTAATAGTTTTAATCTATTATATGAATTTAATTATGATTCCTAAAAACTCCTTATCTGATTTATATCTGAAATTCACTGCTCAAAACAATTCAAGGATATTGCTGTTTTAGGTGGATCTTGTGGCTGGGAAACTTTTTAGCTGATTGATACGTGGTCGATAGACGTAGCAGGTTATACGAGAACAAATTACAAATGTTTGGCAGAAAAAAATGCATTTTATTGCGCATTTGTGTACAAAAGGAAAAAAACACAATTTGTGCATATGAGAAAAAAAGAATAAGAAAAGGTGTTGTCTTCAAAGGAAGTCATTTTAAGTAGAGGGTAAGGTTTCCAAGTACGACCAGCAACGTTGAACACCTTTGAGGCATGGAGTCAATGAGGCTATTCATCACAAGTTGGGGTATTCTGTCCCACTCTTCCAGAAGAGCTCTTTCCAGTTCTTGAGAGTTTGTGGGGGTGGTTGGTAGACAGCAACTCGTCTTCCTTGAGCGTCCCAAATGTCCTGTATTGGATTCATGTTTGGAGAACACGCTGGTCATTCCATTCGTACGATTCCTTCCTTGAAAAGGAAATCCTCCACCAGGTTAGCACGATATGGTCTGCAGTTATTGTCCATTAAAATGAAGTCATCTTCGATTGCTGCAGCGTAAGGGACTACAATAGGTCTGAGAATCTCATCCCTATATCAGCGACCAGTCAGAGGTCTATCTCGAATAATATAGAGGTCTGTGTGCCAGTCAATGGAGATGACACCATACACCAACACTCTCCCACCACCAAATCTGACACTTTCGTGCAGGAACGCTGGTTTATTCCTCCTGTCACGGTCCCTCCAGATGAAAATACGCCTATTATCAGGATGAACAGAAAAACCTGACTCGTCAGAAAAAAAGAAAATTGCTTCTTCAGTTCACATGCTCTGTTGCCCACTCCCTGCGGTCGCGAGGATGCCTTGATGTTAGTTTAACACATACGATCGGTCGGCGAGCCTATAGACATACACCATGGAGCCGGTTTCGGGCTGTCTGAGTTGAAACCACGGTGTCAGTAACCGAGCGAAGATGTTGTTGGAAAAGAATAGCATTCATATTTCGGTGTATCCGAGCCGTTAACACTAAATAACGATCTTCATTGGGCGTTGTTGCCCGTCTACGACCTTGCCCTGGTCTTTGGCCTGCACTTCCAACCACCAAAAAAACGGCTCCAGATCCTGGAAATCACACTTTGTAACACTCCAATAGCTTGCGCTACTCCGGCTTGAGTTTGTCCTCCTTCTAACCCACCAACAACTCTCCAAGCTTCTGAATCAATTAAATGACTTCGCTGAGACATCTTACTCATCGAAACAAAGCAGTCACTGAATACCAATCATCCTTGTATTCATTGTCTTTTATTCAGTTGAAAGTCAAATTTCCTTTACTGCCGCTGAAGTGACGTTTTTGACGTCGAACTCAAAATTAGCATACTCCACAGTTTGAAAATCAGAAAAATTTTCATTTGTCATTATCTTCTTCCATTTTCAGCAAAAAAAATTTCATTTACATCCTTATATATCTTTATTTTATGTAAAACTTACAATATCCTTTAATTGTTTTGTGCAGTGTATTATGTTTATTTTATATCGAACGATTTTAATTACTTCTGTCTTGTTAAAACCGTCTGATATAAACTAAACATTATATTTTGTAAATTGTTCCTCAATCTATGTTTCAATATACAATTGCATTTCAAATTTCAATATCAATATCTAAATTATATATATATATATAAATATATATATATATATATATATATATATATATATATATATATATATATATATATATATATATATATATATATATATATATATATATATATATATATATATATATATATATATATATATATATATATATATATGTATATATATATATATATATATAACATTAGAGATTATTCTCGCTTCAAAGAAATCACCATTTTTTTAAATATAAGTTCGATATAATATGAGTTCTTCGAGTTCTTCTATAAATTGCTGTCATTGTAAATCAATTTATCAAACTTATGTTATTAAGTACAAATTAATAATACAAGCCTTCTCATAATTTCGAATATATTTTGTTGTTTTGAATAACTTACACAATATTGAACTCATTAAACAAAGACAAGTCCAGAAAAGCTCCTAACCAAAGAATTTTTAATGAGATAAACAAAGCACTTTAAATCCTTCATAAGATTTAATGTTCTTCTACAAGTGCAATGAGGAGAATTAAAACCATTAGGGTTTCGCGCGGCCAATGTTATATAATTTTAACTGTAATTTAGAACAAGGAAATGATTTAATAGATTCAATCTTCAAAAATATTAAACGAAGTAAAAACCTCAATGGCATCCTATGAGTACCTTCAGCGTGATACTCCAATTATACTCTAGTTCTGGCATATTCATTGATCTATTTGTCAGATTTAAAAAGGAAATAGCAGATATTATCAAACATATGTAACTGAATATGCGTGAAAAATTTTAAAATATTACTTGGTGCTACATTTATAACTTGTAATTAAATAAAAAATTCAAACTTTTAAATTATAATGTACTTATTGTTACTTTTACTGTTGTTATGTCACTATTGAGAAATAAAGAAAAAATCAAGAAGAAAAGGAATAGGTAAATTTTCAATCTATTAATACAAAGTATGTTCTTGGTTATACTGTGAGTTACTAAATTACAACTTTTGGCTTTTAAGAAATGAATTCAATTTCTAGTTAATTTCTATCAAATCATTATTCCTTTCATCAATTTATTCAATTGAAACTATTCATTTCATTTTGCAAAATATTAAATTTAAAACTTCGAAAATCAGGTGCCAGACTTGATGAAGTAAAAATTTTGAAACCATTAAGAAAGAAAATGTTTATGTTTGAATATACGTTATCACCCTATGCTTTCATAAATGTGTAAGAATGAATGATATTACCATAATATACATTTTTCAGTTTCTTTTGAATACGCTTTGATGCCAACTGGAACATTAACTCTCTTCAAGAAAAAAATTAAAATACACCGCTGGCCACCCAAATTTCAACAGCAGGAAGGACTAAAGATATCATAACAAAATTTATTTTGTAGATAATATATTGACCAAATATCAATAGATTAAATTTCGAGTCTACAGTGAAAAGTGGTTACTGCCAAAATCAGTAGCTAGAGTAACCGCAATTGCTAGAGTAACCACAGATGCTCTAGGCAGAAGATACGTTTAATCGTAGGCTTCATAACTGGGCACTACTATTTCAGAAAACACCTCCATAAAATGGGACTGTTTCAGCACGACCCTATCCGCAGGAAATGTCATACGCAAGAGAAAACGGCCAAGCATATCATTTATGAATGCGAGGCTCTTGCCCTCCTTAGATTAACTTCTTTAGGCATCATCTATACTAAAGAATTACACCTAGACTCCATTAAAGGGTTACCGTACTTTATTAATAAAGTGGGTGACCCGAGTAACTGGAACTAGGAAACATTGGATTTGGAATTAATGGTACAAAATGCTGATTAAAGCAGAGGTGCCAATGACATACAAACCCAACCTTAAGAAGAAGAAGAAGAACCGCAATTGTTGGAGATTACCGTCATCGTTGCCACACACCTCGGCATTGATTCAAAGAGACTTTGGATGTGTTCTTGGTGTATAGCAGACTAAACAGCTTCCATACGTTGCCAAATCTGATCCGGCAGCAGGGGATGTTATCTGAGTCAATCGTTGAACAACCATGGATTTATTTATTTTTTTTTATTTGGGAAAACAAAAATATCTCCCTGTGCTCCAAGGAATACCACACAGGGCCCGAAGGTACAACAAATGTACTACAAAACAAATCCAAATAATACATGAGATGAAAAAAAATTAATAATAAAAGAAGGCAGAGAGAAAAAAAGAGATATAAAAATGAATTAGATAAGAGCATGGATAAATTTTACAAAAAATTAAAAATCCTCTTTCTCAACTAGGTCCACCATAATCGGGGGCCACCTGTTATTTAAGTCTTTACAAAGCTCATTCCTTACTTCTGAAACAGATGGGCATTCAAGAAGAATGTGAGAAGGATTGTCACTCCCAGAGTTGCACTTGCACACCTCACTGTTTTTAATGTGGAAATGGTGTAGGTAACTATTGAATTTTACATGTCCAGTGAGGAATTGCGTAATTTTAAAGTCAGTGTAAAACCAATAGTTCTTAATTCTGCATTGAACTGAAGGGAAAAATATTTGGTCCACTTACAATTAGGAGAGGAAATGAAACCTGAGTTCCATTCTGTCATAATCTTCCCAGCAATTCAATCTGGCGAGTGATGAAGAACACTTGGACATTGCGTGCCACCCATTATGTTGTTGAAATATGGTTGTAGGCAAGCCCTGAAGGTAATAAAAGGGCAAAGGCAAATGGCAGAGTGATATCTAATACCGCTGCATACTATAATACCCGGTGAACGACCAGTGTGGTGGAGCATTACGCAGCTGTTCAGAATCCTCTCTCCACGGTTTCTCCAGGCTCAAATACGACCATCGAAGTGTTGTAGACAGATCCATGATTCGTCAATAAAGACAACTTCATTTCATTCTTCTGTCCACATCCTTCTTTTATCACATCATTAGCTGCGGAGACATCTGCGTCAAAGATAGACGAAGCAATGGATGTCGTGCGGACAGACCACTCTGCTGTAAGCTGCGTCAAATGGTACGCGCAGACACTGGATGATGCGTTATAGACTGAATATGCTATGGAACGGTACGTGATGTGGTTGAGTTATTCGTCACCGCAAATCACACAATTTGTCTGTCCTCAAGTGAAGTGGTGCACTAAAGTGTTTGCGATAGAGGGCGTTGGTCCATCATAACCTACTGCATCTAACGATAACATATCAACATTACAGTTGTTTGGTTTCGTCCAACACGACTTCCGATTCCCTGAAAACTAATCCACAGTCTCGGTAGGCCACTATCCTTCCTCTATCGAACTCGGATACTTAATCAAAAAATGATCCCTGCTTTCTATGGGGCATAATTAATCGTTTTTTTAAAAAAGACACAAAAAAAACATAATTTTCAAACTTGAAATCGACGAGACCTCCAAGCCTTATACAGCTTTTTGAAGTGGCGCCACAGGCACTCGTGATTTGAGTCTTCGCTGAAATTCTAATCATTTGCATATTTCACCCCCACTAATGCATATTGTAAATTTCATGTTATTTGCACGCTTTCTTCAGGGTTTCTTCTGCTTCTTCTGCTTAGAATTGGGTTTGTATGTCATTGAGCACCTCTGCTTTTATCAGCATTTTGTACCATTAACTTCAAACCCAATGTTTCCTAGTTCCAGTTGCTCGGGTCACCCACTTTATTAATAAAGTCCGATAACCCTTTAATGGAGTCTAGGTGTAACTCTCTAGTATGGATGATGCCTAAAGAGGTTAATCTAGGGAGGGCAAGAGCCTCGCATTCATAAATGATATGCTCTGCCATTTCCTCTTGCATATGACATTTCCAGCAGATAGGGTCTTGCTGAAACAGTCCCATCTGGTCAGAGAGTCAGTCATACTAGGGATAGTTTCTTGACTTTCATAAGAAGATGGTTTGGAGGTCATTTCTACCTCAAGTGAAGGGCTCATTACTGCCCCTTTACAAGACTGCCTCTGAGTTCCCTTGTCTTTTTCAGCAAAGTCTACTTCAGAGGCATCACCTGCAGGTGCAGAAAGGTTTGTTATTTCTTGTGTCTTTTCAGCCACAAGATAACAATTTATAAGCTCAGGTAATATAAGTCCACCCAGCATTGCCTGAGATACTGGGCAAGGCAAATTACTCTAGAAGTTTGCCAGGCAACTAGAGGCTCCGTTAAGACACCAATACCGCGGTGCCAATTAGCCCTAGGCACGGGTCGCATAACACCAGGGTTTACGGAAGCTGGTTCGTGGCCTCTGATTCTATATTCAAGGCTATCCTGTCATTCCTACAGGATTTTCGGTGATCCACCACCTACCGACGCGCCTGGTAGCTGCTCAGGCCCCAGGTCCTTCAGGGTTTACGTTTGACAGCAGTGTACATAATACTAGAAAGGAAAATAAGTTAAATCGTTAAATCATAAGCCAGTTTAAGGAAATGAGGACATAATTATTCCTTTTTATTGAATGATTGGAAATTTCTTGATATATATATGCAATTCACATGACCTCAATTTACTTATTGTAAAGATGAAAACGTTACAAAATTTAGCATCTATTTTTAAAAGAGAAGATATCTATTTTGATAACAATTAAACAAATTGCATATTTCTGTTTCTTAACAGAAGAATATAAAATTCAACCACATAAGAGTATTAAAAGAACTGAAAATATTATCAAACGAATCTTATTGTCGAACGAACGTTAAATGCCCTCAAATGTATAAGCAAAAAGTTATTAATTGCTTTAAAATTTGTTGAAGAAAAATATTTGAGATTTATAGCGATAATTCTGTAACAAATTAAACATAACTTTAAGAATATTAGAGTCCTTGACAAACAAATTAAATAAAACTTCAGGAGGTTGAAAATATTAGTTAAATTCATTCAACTGAAAATAAAAGTAGAAACTAATAAAGAGTACATTTTATTACAAAATTTGGATTTTTATTTATAAAACTGAAGCAATAATTTCATAAAACTATGGATAATGATGCTTATCAAAGTCCATGTATTGAAACGTGTTTGACATGTCAACGAGTTAATCAAAAAGTTTGTAAGCGAATGAAAATATTTTAGGTTTTACAAATCGAAAAAAGCTTTTTCTCCATATTCACATGAAAAATTAACTCTATTTAAGTTTTTAGATGTTCCTTTAAGGGGTATTTTGTAAAATAATTTTAACTTTTTAAGAATGTCATACAAAAGTTTTCAGCATTATTTTCATTTTTTTACATTTCTTGAATATAAAGTAGGTATAAAGGCAAAAAACGTAGAGAATCATGGAAACCATTTGAGCCTTTTATTAAGTTACGAATTGATTTTTTTGAATAAACAGCTTCGAAACCACATTTTTAATTTAAATAGTATATAAAATACTACACCGACTTAATGTGATTTTATTAAGATGGATATTGGATTAACTTTATACCTTACATAACTTTTGATTGTTCTGCCTATTGATAGATGAATCAGAAAGAAATGTTATTTGATAAATTCTATAACTTAAAATTATTTGGTGACAATCGTTATCATTTACAGTCAAAATAAGTTTATGAAATTTTTAAACTGATTTAGTGTATATTTTGATGTAAAAATGATTCAAATATATTTTAAGGTGGATTACGTTTCAGAAAAATTTCTTTCTTTCTAGCACTGTTGTCACATCCAGTGATACGATAAAATTGTGCGAGCATAATCTTAATAAAAGCAAGCTTCACATTTTACTTGCGATTTTTCATATATCTTTGTTGTGGAATTTTATTTCTATAAAATTTGCACTTTTGAAAAAAAATTGAGACACAATTGTAAATATTTATATGGGGGAAAAGAGGATATATAAAATATATTTTCCTTTTAAAACATTCCCTCACAATGATGTTGGTGTTTTCTCTGCAAGTGTACATACGTCTAAAGTTTCTCATTAAATACTATGTGTGAATGTCTGTATAGATTATGTAAAATCTAATTCTGTTTCATCCAATTATTTTATTAAAGGCACAAAAAATTGTCGTTATCAAGGAGAAATGACACTGATACTAATATTTCTGGTTTTCATTCATATAAATTACATTTATTCCAGTTATTAAGTTGTATATATTTTATGATTTCTTTCTCTGCTTGCTTGTCTACTTCTTTAATCTTATTGGAAAAAATTTTGATCATTCCTAATTGTTAGCATTTTTGAATTACCTTTTTTGAACTATTAGATAGCTATTTCTGTTATGAAATGGTATTGAGAGTGATTCTGAATATTTCAATCATATTCAAGTAGCGATGTTTCGTTTTCCAATTGTTTCCCCTCCAATAAAGGCAGAAATATCTAATTTAAGGAATTTCTTTCAGATTTTCTATAATTGAAGCTATTAACTTCGTTGCTTATAAGTTTCATAGAACCCTGATATTTAAAATGTGCTCTGTTGATGCATAATTTGTCCATATCTTTATAAAGTTTTTAATCCTATATTTTTATTCTGGTTTTACGCTGATATCTCTGCTCATCCTTCATTTTTGTTCAAAAACGAATGCCTAGAAATTCATATCAAAAAACAATTAAAAAAATATAAATATATGAAAATGATGAATAATTTCTGCAAATTACAACATTTTAAAAATTAAATATTTAAAACCATCATTTTTAAATGATATTAATGCTATACATATTCCATGCTGTTCCATTATATGATTCTACAACATCACTGAAACTATAATATGAGAAAAGACAAATGTGTGAAAATTATATTTACTCCATGGTATCACACCATATAAATGTTAATCGATTGAATGCTGCTATCTATAAGTTGAGAAAAATGATAAAACCAGCAATAAGTGCAGCTTTTGTGACTAATAACTTCATCTATATGCAGTGAAAATAAACGGAAAAAAATTTGGAGTATAATTTGAAATGTTAGTGACATAGCTAATACTGATGCCATTCTCCATCTGTTGCTGCATTTATGTGTGATGTTCATTCTCCAGTCTGATATCAATCGACATTCAATACGAGATAACTTTTAGAAATAGAGGGAAGGGAATCAGTTGAATTTAGTAAGATAAAAAGAAATCATGGACATGGTGTAAATGGCATGTGCCTATCAATGTATGTGCGTATTTGGAGTGCACGAGAGATGAATCCAATTGCCTCTCGAATCTTCATATTGGATACAAAACCAACGTAAAATGCCACAAAAACAATTGTTTAATAATTTCATTCATCTATGATGAGATCATCAATGATGTGATCGTTATACAGTTGATTCCAGATAAGGGTCTCCTCGTTTTGGAGTCTTAGGTGTAAAATTGATTTAAAGTGAAACTTTAAATCAATCCCATATCACTCGAACGTCCGTCTCCATTATTAATAATGTCATTTCAAAAGTAAGAACGTATAATATAAAATTGATGGTAATTCAAGAAATGGTAATTTTCGGGGACATTCTGCATTGTAATCGGTATCGGATTACTCGTTCAGATACTGATTGTTGTGCTTCGAGACTCTGTTATGCTGTGACATGTGTGACAGATTATTATAACAGTGCCTGCTTTCATTTCTAGTAATGCTATGCTGACATCAAATATTTGAAACGAAGTCCTGAATCTAATAATTCCATATTTCTATAACTTTAGCCAGGCTGTGTGCTGAAAGGTAACAGATGTATCGGAAGTAATTAGAAAAAAAACTATTTCCTTAATGGAGTAAAAGATTTTATCAAATATTTTTAATTTTACATTCTATCATATAGGAAATGCAACATTAGGAAGTTTTAGTTGTATAAATTAGCTAATTTTACAGAAACGAAATGGAAAATATTATGCAAATCACTTAAAGCTGAAATTGGTTATATGATTAGAACACGAAATTGAAGGGAAAAACATGTTAGTAATATTATCTCTTTGCTGATTATATAATGTTTCGACAAGTTCAAAGTTTCAAAAGACACTCAGAAAGATGCTTGAGTGATAGTATCGAATGTAAGTTTCAGAAAATAGATTTTTTATAAAAACAAATTCTAGATTTTTATATTGGTGAATATCGTGTTGTTGTTGAAAACCACATAGAATCATCCACTGTGCATGCAATTTGAACAAGTTGTATGAATAGATAAGATGAAATCGGCATAAAATACAAAACCCTTCTACATAGATAGTATAATTCATGGGCGAATTTTTATAATTTGTTAATAATAAATCTTAATAGTGAATTAAAGAAACATTTCAAACCAAATATGAAGTAAATATCAAATAATTATCATTCTCAAAAATGATTTAAAATGATTTAATTTTAAATAATGCCAAAATTGACAAGAATATTTAGCATTACTCATTTTAATAAAATAAATAAAAGTCAATAAATTAATTAATTTTACATTTTAATCATTCATTTAATTTAAATAATAAAACAAGTAGAAATTTTGAAATTTTTAACTTTTAAACTTATGTTTTAAAGTTAACGTTTTTTTAACGTATGTTTTATTTCTTTAATTTTTCAGAAGATAAAGATTTCGATTAAATCCCTTGCATGAGATTAATCTAAATGAATGCAGTAAATAAATAGTATCGGTGTGAAGTATTTAAATAGTCTTAACTAAGCTAGCATCAAGTTAATGAATGGTTATTAAATTTGATTCAATGAATAACATATTAGCATGCTAGTTTATTATGTTAACACATTCAGCGAATTTAGCTCATTATACTAAGTGATAATCATTTAAATCAACATGGAGGACGATGTGCGTGAATCTTAGAATGTTTGGTAGAAGAATGTTTGGATGAATGCCAAGACTCAACATGCGTTAAAATATCGAATTTGTTGTTTGTTTTCCTGTGATGTTGTTAAATAACAGAAAGAAGACGCGTTATTCTCCATTACCAAAGAATGAAGTCGCAACCATCTATTTTATCGATTAACGATAGAAACGATGAGTGTATTTCCACTTTAAAAGAACGTAAAACAAATGAGAAAGGAGTGTAGAATCAGAATATCTGTAGTAAAAAGGAAAATTACTTTTCATTTATAACTTCACTTGTGTACTTGAGCCTTCTGTTGTTTGTGTAAAGCGTTTTCTTAATTAATATGCCTTCATTCATATAAAATAAGTAGGTAGTTAGTCCTAAGTTCTTATCATCTTTTTTCGAGAATTCTCATAAATGTTTTACTGCATTAAAAATATCAGCTCTGGTTTATATAGAAAATATTTATAGCTCAGAAAATGTCTAAAACACAAAGGGTTTATTTTAAATGTAAATAAATTCTTGTTTTAAAAAGAGCATATGTGATATAATATCTGAATTCAAATTTGAGTAAGAAATAAATTTTATGTAGAATTCATGTATTACGTAACACAAGAATTCATTTTTAAATCAATTTGCTTCAAAGTGCCAATCAATTTACTTTTTAAATTTTGATTTAAGATATTGTTATTTGTGACATCGAGAATCAGTTCTTAAATTTTCTTAGCTACCGATTATATTTAAGTCTGAAAATAAAACATAAATTTTTTTATTTAATTATTTATGGAAAATAACAATGTTTTATAAGTAAATTTTTTAATCAATTAATATAAATAAATAATTAATGAGATATAAATTTTGAAATTAAATTTTACATTTGAGAAACAATTTACTAAATATGTTGTTATTAAATGTTAAGAGTATTATTAAATTAAACATCATTGAATAAATCACTTAAATTTTATTGGACAATTTAAATCAAATTAATGTAAACTATTCAAAAAATAAGAAATCATCATACATTTTTAATAGTGTAATTAGTGAACAATTGGAGGGATTCTTATCAATTACATGCAATTTGTAGAATAAAGCACCAATATTTGTTTTGCGAAAGAAATTAAAAATAATTTTAATACTTTTAGATGAATAAACTTCATACTGTATTAAAGACCTAATATTTGTTAATTTGCAATAGCTAAAACCTTTGATGCTAATATTGAAATGTCAGTTTTTATGACTTATAATATTCTTCATATACATATTTATAAGATAAATGTATTTGTAACAGCTAAAAAGAAAACGATTGAGAAAATTTGAAAATATTTAAAAATGCCTTGAATTTTCATTTTTATTTTTAAGTTACTTTTAATTATATCTTTCTATGATTCACAATAACAATCTATTTGATATTTCTTAAAAAATTATTATCAAATCTATTTTTATTTAATTTGAATGTAAAATTATGAAATATCAGTGTAATCTTATTGAAACCTAAATAGTTTAAACAATAGAATAAGAATACCACATAAAAAATTCCGAACATTTTTTTTGTAAATTATTATGACATTGGTTATTAAAGCCTTAAAAATAGAAAAAAAATTCTAAATATAAATTGATTTCTTTGAATGAAAGGAAATTATTTAAATTTAAGTAAAAATTTAAATAACAAAAATAAATTAATATTTTGTTTATACTTTTAAGTAGTGAATATTTATTAACATCAAAAATGTTTAACATCTTATTAAATGACATTATTTTTCTAACAAGAAATACATTTTGTGTTTCTTCAGAGATTTCATTATTTATATAATTATGAAATCAAATAAAATATCATTAGAAGTATGTTTATGAATATAATAATATGAAGTTTATGAGCATTTATAAAATTATTATTGGAAAAGCTAATCTGTAATGCTACGATACATTAGCAGCTTAAAATAATGTCTAGAAATTAATTTAACTATTCGCCTTAACTGTTATTTTGAAAAAATGTGTCAAATATTAGTAGACATGTTTTAAATCTTTTTCATAAAATTAAGACTAAAAATACTCAATTAAATTTGCAATGGTGAAATTTATAAAATATTAGTTTTGCAACATTGATATTTTATGTTAAGTATATGAGATTCACAATTCATTAATATGTTATTAATTTATCTATTTATCATCGTTACATAAGAATGTAATAAAATCATTAAAAACAGGAGTATACAAATATTATAAAATAACAATTAGTGTAACTGCAAGAGAATAAAGCATAAGAAATAAGATAAATCCAACCTTGTTTAAAAGTGATAATATTTATTTTTCAATTAATTAAAATTAATTTTTTTGATGTAGCAAATACAAGAATTTGCATTATTTCTAAATTAGACACTATTTTAAATTTGATATTAACTATTACTATAGTTAACAGTAATTTACTAAACTCTTATTTTAATATAAGTGATGCATTTTTAAACAAAATAAATGAATATTCTTATTGTTGTTTTAACATTGATTTCCGAGATTTTAAATTTGTTAGTTGCTAAGCGAAAGTAAATTTCACTTATGAAGCAATTTACATTAAAAATATCCTTATATTCTTTTATGAATTAAATTTTAAAATCTAACATCAATAAAGTAATAAGTTAAATAACGTGATTATTACTCACAATTAATCACATTTACTGCATGTATACACGAAATCATAATATACGAATGTATACATACACGAATTTATCGTGCTTATATATTTAATTTTATTGTAATTGTTTTTATATCTATAGAAACTATAACGAAGCATTGGTGACACGAAAGTTATTAAAAAGTATTATTTGATAAATAAAAGCACAATCTACTTCTATAATTAATTATCATCGAATATTTATGTAGTCAAAAACTATTACAAAATTACAATTATAAAGAAAAAAGGCTGATATACTATCTATTTTGATTTCTTTTGGATCAAACATGACATATCTAGTTATCCAAAAACCATTTAAGTAATTCGATCAAATAAACCATCTTTATTATGAGATTTTCATAAAACAATTCATTTTTGAAACATAAAATGAAGCTTCGAATATCTTTACTATCTGTATCCGAAATTTGTGTGTGTATGCATAACAAATTTCAGAGAGAGATCAAGTAATTTGGAGAAACCTATCAGTCAGCATTTTTTATCGCGTGATATGCTGTGCCATGAATAAATGAAGGTGCAGTTAGCGCTGCCTGCTTAAATGTGAAGATAAAAGTGATTGGAAAATAGTTACTTTCTCATTAGTCGTTTCGCTCATTTTAGTTCGATGCAATATGAGACTTTGGAGTGATTATCAAATCTAAAAGCATGTAATGCGAAGTTACTAATTCTGAACTGAAGCAGAAGTGTCAACATACAAATTATATAAACATTTTTGATAACCCAACGCAACGCAATCATTTCCCTCTGCATGGGTGATAATCTTGGAAATGCTTGAAATTATTGAAATGAGGAAATCTGAGTTTTAGTGGGACATCCTGACTTTCTTTAAATAATTATAAGTACCGTATGCATATTAATGAAAAAAAATATCGTATTCAAAACTGCTACATTTCAGGAATAATTCTAAATACGCAGCAGTAATATTTAGAGGGAAGTTTGGAAAAATATATGCTTTTAAGAGAAGTACATGCAAAGTACTTGACATAATCTTTAAACCTATTTATCCATTAGAATTAAAATACAACGTTAAGTTTCTCATTGAAATTTCTACTTAAGAAGTTCTGAAAATTATTAATTGAAATTTCTGACATTTTATCCCGTGTGAAGTGCACTTCTAAACGTGAATATTTGTAGAGTTTTGTAAATATTTAATGAGTTTAGTTTGAAAAATGATAAATGAGAATAAGTTTCCAGTAGCTCATTATGAAACTAAAATATTCTGAATTTATTTGCATTTTTCAGATACCACACTTAAAAGATAATTCCACTGAAACAGCATAGAAGCAAAATGCAAGTTATATATTAGTGTAAAGCCTATTTAATAAACATAAAAAAACATTTTTATTTGAAATTATATAGATATTCATATAATAAGTATATATGTATATATATATATATATATATATATATATATATATATATATATATATATATATATATATATATATATATATATATATATATACAGAAAATATAGCTAAATAGAAATATTGTAAGAATAAATATGAAAATTGCCAACATCAATTTCTTAGCATATACCTTTGTCAGAAAAACCATGCTTATATGTCAATGTAGTCAACCCCTCTGATGAAGATGATCATGTCCGTACTACCATTTATTTGTACATATTAATTTTTATTTTATAATTAAATTTGAGTTATTCATTTGCATTTATTTCAATACCATTTTTGCTTTGTATAGTGTCATTATATATGTTAAATTTCTATTGTATAAATTTTCATAGTCTGAATTTCGTAATTTATATATATTTTAATTTTACTTTTTGCTACTTGAGATGCAAATAAACCTACCTTCCCATGGTGCTCTTTGTGAAAATATTTCATACTGATAAATTGTCTATAGCTTCCAGCATGTTCTCTCGTCGCATTTGCACCACATTAGCATCTTAAATTCACCCGACTGTCCGCTCTTTAATTTGACAGAACCCTCGAAGAGGACCCACCTCCACCACTGCATGGCAGCTCTGAATCATTGCTTTATTGGGAAGTCAAAGAACTTTTGGGGCAGTGACTCCGGTCATCTCGTTTATGTACTGTATTCACCTGTCAATCTTCGTCTCTTACCAATTTTGTGATGTTTCATGTGTTTTATTTGTGCTTTTCCTTGTATTTGCCCTACCATTGAAATAAAAAATAACTTCCTGCTTTCGCACCGAGGGATTTAATAAACTTTTTGTGATGTATTTTTTGTGTATCTCTCTCTCTCTCTTCATATATATATATATATATATATATATATATATATATATATATATATATATATATATATATATATATATATATATATATATATATATATATATATATATATATATATATATATATATATATATATATATATATATATATATATATATATATATATATATATATATATATATATATATTATATATATATATATATATATATATATATATATATATATATATATATATATATATATATATATATATATATATATATATATATATATATATATATATATGCAAAGATAAACGTCAAAAGTTGTGCCAATAACTCTTCAAACATATAAACATACTTATAATAATAATAAAATACTAGCGAACTTAAGGGATTTGCTTAGAGCTATTTTATTTAGGCATTTTATCTAAAAAAATATTTATCGTATATTAATGAAAAAAGTATCAAAAGATTAATTGCAAATATATTATGAGTTCAAATACTTAAAGCAATAATTATTTATTCACCATAGAAAATACGTGATGGCCATTACTGTAGAAATACATAAATTAATATAGTAAGCGAAACTAAATGAAGCTAACATAAAATTTAATGAATGAATAAATTAAAGTAATGTGAACTTGAAACCCCTTTATTAACTGTATTCTTTTAATCAAGACAAATATTTAGCTCAATGCTGGGATTTAAATAATTTAATAAAAGATAATACTTTATAAAGATAAATAATTGAAATCATAAAAGATTACTGTTAAAAGGCAAAAGTATAATGTTATTTGATATATTAGTTGACAAATTCTTTCAAAATTCACAACAGTCTTTTAAAGTGTTAAAATTAGTACTGTAAATTTTCTCAAAAATAAATAGATTTGGTTCGATAATTATATGGTTTATTTCTTGCAAAGTAATTGTGAAAAACACATAACATCTCAAATTTAAATAAATTTATAAGATGAATAAAGTATTAAATTTTCATTAATCTCAGAAATGTAAATTAATAGGATAAATATTAAAGTTTTTTGTCGAATGCTTTTTTTCTGCTGATGGAAATTTTTAGACAGTAGACCTTCATGTTTCAAAGGTAAGAATTCAAAAAAATGTTAACAAAGAAATTTTCACGAAAGATTACATTTTAAGTTCAAAGATCAGCTCTTGAAGTATATATATATATATATATATATATATATATATATATATATATATATATATATATATATATATATATATATATATATATATATATATATATATATATATATATATATATATATATATATATATATATATATATATATATATTATATATATATATATTATATATATATATATATTATATATATATATATATTATATATATATATATATATATATATATATATATATATATATATATATATATATATATATATATATATATATATATATATATATATATATATATATATATATATATATGAATAGATACATATTCATTTATACATAAAAATTTATAATTTTGAACCTTAAACCTATTGATTCAGAAAAATTTATGAATAAATGAAATAAATTTATACAATAGAGCAAAAATGAAAACGTAAATAAATAACGAAATGCATATGTAAATGCAACTGCCCCTTGTGAATTTAAGTAAACTACATTTTGCTGTCATTTGATATTTCTCAGTGTAATCTTGTACATGTAGGTTGTGTGACTTGTGATAGATGATATCTTGATGATTCTGCTTCTAGCTGTTTTTACGGTGGCTACATTGTCAATTTTTGTATACCCATCATCGATGCATTTTTAAACTTCAATATTATATTGCAAGATAATCTACAATACCCCATTAATTAAGTAAAAATTCAATATGTGTTGTAATCTTGTCTCTCTCTCTCTCTCTCTACATATATATATATATATATATATATGTGTGTGTGTGTGTGTGTGTGTGTGTGTGTGTATGTGTGTATGTATGTATGTATACAGTAGAACTCCAGTTATCTTAAGGAATTGGGACAGAGCCTCATTCCGATAATCGAAAATTCGTTTAAATGGATTTTTTAGAAAATAGGGCCCATTTTTATTAATAATTGTATGTCTAAATTAAAAAAAAACTGAGTATTTAAAAAAGTATAAAATGAAATGAAAACACTTTGAAATGCTAAGTTAACAAGTGCTGTACATTAATACAGGGCGCTCCGTGGCTGAGTGGTCTAAAGCATCACCGCTAATCGCTTGAGAGCGTAGGAGTGTGGGTTCGATTCCCACCATGGCCCTGGGTGTTTTCTTCGTTATTCTTCTGTGGTTGTACATCTGTCATCGTGCTATTTGTCCTATTATCGACGAAGACTTACAAGCGGATCTCAAGAATCAAGCATACAAGTCTGAATATATGTAATGTAATAAAATAAATACATTAATACAGAATTCATGTACAGTTTTGTAAATGAAATACATTGCTTTTTGAACATCTTGGTTGTTTCACTTCATTCATTCGTTTTCGAACAGAAATATCACGCATATACTAAAAAACGGGAATTTGTAGGTGATTAAATATGAAATTATTACTGGTCTACTCAAAATGAAAAGAAAATTTCAGAAGAGATTAAAAAATCTGAAAGCAAAAATATCTTTTATATACATGCTCAAGACTTTTTCTTATATTTTTGATATACGATATTCATTATAAGAGAGACATCACGTTTATTGTATTCCTCATAATAAAAACGCTTATGTTGATAGTCGGGAATATTTTATTCAACACCATTAATAATGATTATTAATTATTATTTCTTTTTCTCAAATAAACTTACAGTGTAATGATAGATCAGGAAAAACAGCTTCTATTTTATAATTATACTATAGCTTATTCTTTCGGTGCTTATTAATAATGCATAAATTCAAAGTTTGAAATCTTTATTTTAGTGTATGTTTTAACATATAACCCCTTATTATTAATAGTTTGAGATATTTTTTTTATTTTTCTGTCTTTTGGTATTCATATTTTGCTATTAGTATTTTATAAATAATAAAATTTTCTTAATAGCTTATATATTTTTTCAAAAATGGGCTTAGATTTGCTTCAAGAGTAACCCAACTATTACACAAAATTTAAATATAAATATTTTTTAATTTCTATAAAAATTTAAAAAACTATTAAAAAATAGAGCACTTGCATACAGTTTGAAAATTTATTTTATTAATTTGATTACACACATATCAATTTAATTTTCATTGTTAGTGGGAAATATAGGAACAGAAACCAAATTATAGAATTTAAAGCGGATAAAATAAGAAAAGTGAAAAAAATTGAAGATTTTTTTAACAGTTTCACATTTGAAAATATTGTATAACAGATATAAATAGAATGGTCCTAGCAAACTTTACCACGAAAAAAGAGTCACGATAAAATAAAAACAATATCAAAACATATTTTAAATTTTATAGTATTGTAAAAAATATTCAAATTTTTCAAACACTTAATAAAATACGAAATGAGACTGCTTTCAAAATACTACACTTATACAATCATTTATTTTTTAATATATTTTTTTATTTTGTCTTCTTATCATTTAGTAAAAAAATCTTAAAGCTATCATGTTATTGAGCAAATTTTATAAATTTATCGAAATAATCATATGATAAAATAAACAAAAATAATGAATGAAAATTTAAGTTAGATTAATTATAACACAAAAGTTAATTGTATTAAAATATTTATAAACTGAATTATCATATATTTAAAATTTTCTAAAAATCAAATTAAAAACATTATTTTAATTTCTTAGTAGTAGAAGAGATACATATTGCGAAAACTCCTTAAGTCATACAAAATTATTTCAAAATAGATCTAAAATAAAACATTAATTAAGATATAAAGTTATTAATCTTTCTCGTTATTCTTTTTATAATTTAACTTTGATTAAGAAGTATAAGCAATGCCAAACACATAAAATATAAAGAAGATTTATATTAATTTCAAGGTCTGAACCACAGATTTATTATTTCGAGAAATTTCATTAAATTTTTGTTGCGATGATTTTTATTTTTAATTTTAAGTTTTTGAAGGAACTTTTCAAAATACAATCTTAATTTTTTATCACAGATTTATAGCAAAGATGATAAAAAAGAACGTGGTACATATGAATATAAGAATACACTATGAAAACAAAAAATATTATTGTTTGTAATGGGCTAATCATATAGATTATTTAAATTTTCAATGTATCTAGGCATTACGTTTAATAAAATGCAAATTTTATTTAATAATTTTATTAAATTTGATGCTTAGGAAAATTCAATTGAGGTTCTGTGCAATAACTAATTGAAAGTTTTTTTTTTAATTATTTCATAAATATTATAATCATGGAAGAGTATATACGTTAAGTTCTATTTCATTATCAACAATGAATTAATATTAAGTAATGAGAGATAATGAAAATTATTTTTTAAATTTTATAGAAGTAATTTTATAAAATATTAAAATACTCTGCTACTTATTTATTTATCTCTGCATCTAACAAAGATTAGTTTCGGATACAAAGTTTAATTTATCCTTAATATTTATCTGTAATAACTGAAAATAAAGTTAATTTTCTCTGTTTTACATATTGTATTATTTAAATACGTGATATCGCAATAATGTCAACCACACGTTTTATATATTATAAATTAAAATCATATAAGATTTTTAAATATATATATAATTCAATAGAATTTTAAATATAAAATTATATATATTTGGTCTACTCCCTGTTAAATCTCAGGCTTTTAAAAATAAAGGCATTTTTATTTCTTTTATTTCATAAATTAAAAATGTATATTAAAAATACACTTTTATCCGCTTATAAGTAATCATGAATTGCTTAGGAAACCACATCATTTATAAATAAAAATTTATCATAATTTTATGTATCTCAGGGTTTTATGCTTACACTTTTAAAATGTTCATCTAAATATTTTGTTTTTGAGCTTACTATAAATCAATCTTATTATAATAAATTACATTATTTTAATATGTTATTTATGTTACAAGATACATTTAAAATTCAATTTTATTACTTAAATAGCACAAATATAAATTTTTTCTGAAACATTACAAATTATAAAAACAGTCATTTTTTTAAAACAAGTTTATCAAATCAGCACATGAAATCTGATATTTCGTAATTGAATTATTAACTTTTAAAATTATTTATTGTGTAATTTACTTTATTATAGGAGATTTAATATTAAAACTTATAATTGTAAAACTTCTAACTTTTAAACAATAGTTTAAAATTAACTTAAAAATCATGTTCATTTAATAAAATCTGAATAAGCTTGATGTAATAATGATAAAAATCAAATTTTAATTAAACATTTGACTATTTTAACTGCTCATTCCTTAGAAAGTTTTTATCGTTATTATCAGTCTCTAAATCAATTAATATCATTTAATAGATTTTAACAAACATTTTAAGAATAAAACTGAATCATATTTTCTTTAAGCCTAAAGAATATATTAAAGAAAGCCTAATTATGTAAAAATCTGAAAAAGTTAGAAGATTATTTATTTTTGAAGATACAACTATATTGTGTGAAAAGGCCTTAAAAATTTGTTTTTAAAAATTGAACTAAGAATAATTGGTTTAAAGTTTAAATGATATAATAAAGATGTAAGAATTATCACATATATTTAAGGATAGCCATTTATGGATTTTTAAAAGACGTTGTAACTATTCAACAAAAATTTATTTGTCAGCATGACGTATGACGTATATAAGATCTAAAAGCCCGAGTTTCCATAACTTTTTAAAAAATAATTTATAAAAAAGTTTAATTATTAGAAAAGTTTAAAATAAAAATTTAGAGTGCAAAATTTACGCTAAAATTCTATAAACATTTTTTACATTTCTATATTCATTTTCAATATACGCACTTTTAGTATGAAAAGAACTTCCTATCAATTGGGCAGTTGTGTGACACTTTCCTGTCACAATGTGTATGTGTCTTTGGTTATGCTTTTGCATCAATGATTATTTCTTTTGTATCGATCTGTATAGTTAATATTATTAAATAACTTATGAATAGTTCAATTTTCATACTTGTTTTCAAACTATAAAGGCTATTGAATAACTTTTCTACATATTTTGTATAATTTTATTAACACCACAAACAAAATAATTAGAATTATTTTGTTTGTGGTGTTAATAAAATTATATTTATCACTTTAATATTAGATAAAATTTTCAGTAAATGGAAATCTCGATGAAAGAAAAAAGAATGACAGACAGAAGAAGGAAGGCAATGACTTTCAGAAATATAAACTTTTAATATACACTTTAAAATAGCTTTTAATAATTTTAAACTCCTTTTCTTCCTCCGTTTTTAAAAGAAATAAAATAACTAAACCTATAAGTTTATTATTTATTAAATTTTCGTAATTAATTAACATATTTCCTTTATATTCATGTGTTCAACATGTGAAATCGATAGCGAATATTACAAATTATCAAGTAAAATATAAATTAATGTTATGATTTTAGCAAAATACGATATACTTCATCTGTGGATTTGTTACCAGCTGTTATTTACTTATTTTTTATAATTTAAAAAATTTCAACATATAAAATTTCATGAAATGTTTGTCTCAATATAAATTTATAAACCAGTATATAAATTTACAATCAGATCCATGAGCCCATGCACTCTCAAAAAATCTTGAAAAAGGAGGGGGTCTCCAAGGAGCTCCTCCATCGGGAATTGAGTGCACTCAAGTAAGTGTTGAGGACTAGCCTCGTTGGAGTTGCACTTTTTACAGATAGGGAACTGCTTAATACGATGGTCAAAGGATAGACAGTCGATGTGTCCACTAATAAATCTACTGATCGCTGTCTGGTCAGCTCTGGAACCCTCAAAGTCAATGGCTGCCGACGGCAGTACCAAGCATGAGCAGGGGGATAAATGTCCATGTATTGATGTGTCCGCTAATAAATTTACTGATCGCAGTCTGGTCAGCTCTGTAACCCACAAAGTCAATGGCTACCTACGGCAGTACCAAGCATGAGCAGGGGGATAAATGTCCATGTATTGATGTGTCCGCTAATAAATTTACTGATCGCAGTCTGGTCAGCTCTGTAACCCACAAAGTCAATGGCTACCTACGGCAGTACCAAGCATGAGCAGGGGGATAAATGTCCATGTATTGATGTGTCCGCTAATAAATTTACTGATCGCAGTCTGGTCAGCTCTGGAACCCACAAAGTCAATGGCTACCTACGGCAGTACCAAGCATGAGCAGGGGGATAAATGTCCATGTATTGATGTGTCCGCTAATAAATTTACTGATTGCAGTCTGGTCAGCTCTGGAACCCACAAAGTCAATGGCTGCCTACGGCAGTACCAAGCATAAGCAGGGGGATAAATGTCCATGTATTGATGTGTATTAAACTACTTTTTAAATGAGAGTATATTTAGTTATTTAACAAATTATGTATTATTTTAATAATAAGATTGAGATTTTCGTATGCGTAAGTATGTGACATAGTTATACAGTTATGGATATTAAAATTCAATCCAATATTCGGTTTTTGTTTTCTCATCTATAGAATCATAAATCAGAACCACAATATGCCAGAATAATTACTTTATTCATTTAGTTACCAAATAGACTTAGTAATATTAAAACATAAAGCTGAGCAATAAAGAAATAGAAAATGAATGATTTCATAGTTTTTGCAGTGTTTTATTCTCTTCTGTAAACATTTATGGGTTGAAAAGATAGGTACAGGATTTATGTATCACCAACAAAGGTATTAGTACAAAGGCTCCAATTACTATTTTATGTACAATTTGGACAATATTTAATGAATTAATTATTCAAATTAACTGCATTTTTATTTGTTGAAGAATGATTTTTTCCTAACATTCATCTTTAATTTTCTTAAGCACTTTTGAGACATTTGGTGCATTGGGTATTTCTGTGACAAACGAGTTAAAAAGAACATTCATTTTTAAGAATAGTGAAAAGAAAATATTTGATAAAAGCAATTTTATATATTTATTGTAATAAGGAGAGTGGAAAAGTAAATTCTGCTTAGTGAAATTATTTTCAGTTAATTGATTTAAGTGAATTTAAGAATTGTTCTAATAATCAATCTTTAATATCTATATTTTTAATATCTGTATAAATATTTGGTTATTTAAACTCTAAGACGCCTAGGCATGTATAAACGCAATTTAAATTGGATTGCTTAGTTTCATATTATTTCGTAATTTATAATAAAGTAGTGTAAAATTTCTTACTATTATTTTTATTTAAAAAACAAAAGTTAAGTCGATAATTCTTTCCCAGTTCATTCCATATTTTTTTGAGAATTCAATAGTAATTTATTATCAAAGGGTTTTGTGATTTGCAATGCTTTTTACTACTGACAGTTTTTAAATACTTTGAACTAGTAAACTCATTCACATTCCAAAATTAACTGTGGCAGAATATTGATTATTGCTCACAAAGATTTTAAACTTATTTAATTAGCAACAGAAAGTGATTTCAAAATTAACAGATTTTTTATTGAAGCAATAGATTTTTCGCGACTAAATTAATAGATCATTTTCTGTAAACCTAAAGTTCAATATCTATTTCAGACTATAAATAAAATCAGTGTGACATAAAGACTATTACTTACCATCGCATAACTACTATGCATACACTACTTTGTATCCCCCTTGCTTAACAAATATTATAGAAATAAAAATAGTATTTATAAGATAATCATTTTACGGTTTTCCATTGCATTTTCTTTATTTAAGTAAACACACACACATAATATTTAAGTGCATTGAAGATACATTCTATTTATAAAAGATTTCATTAGAAATAGTTTTTAAATATTGTGACATCTAGTGCTAAAAAAATAAAAGTCATATTTTTAATATACCATTCTGAATAAAAGTAACTAGTAATAGATTAAAAATATGAAATAGATTTCATTTCGATTTTCAAAAAAGGTAAACATAATATTTTTAATGCAAGTAGAAGAGAGATATTTACGTTGATGGAGTTTCAAATCTATGATGATAAAAAATTTGAATCGTTTGACAATATCTAGAAAACAATATCTTTATTAGTCCTCTCAAAAATATAGAAAATACTCTGGGAAAGAATTTATCCTATTTGGTATAATAGAACCTCATTTATAAGGGAATAATTCTTTTATTACAGCAATCAATTATATTTTAAAAATGTAATATATTAAAATATAGTCTTTATTACAAATTTTATAACAATTTAGTTTATCTATTGACTTATATTTATAAATTTATTCTTATGAACTAGATATTTATTCTAATGGCTTGATGCTTGAATAATACTTGAATTGATGTCCATAATACTAGAAGAGATGTATAATTTTATTCAAGTTTAATGTGTGTATGGGATTTTAGACAAACCGAATTTTGCTGACTTATGATGAATATGATTGTTTCAGTTATGAATTTTTTATTTCTAGAATACTGGGAAAAAGTTAGTAATTTTGAGCCATGCTCAAGGAAAGTGATTAAAATTTGAAATGAATTTCGTCTATGTTTATAATCTTTCATATTTCATATTACTTTTTGGGCGCAGTTTGATCTGTTCTGAATCTTATGCCATGAAAATCAACCAAACATTTTTGTCACTTTGATGTAGGTACTTAAGGCGAGAATTGATTTAAGCATAAATTTTATTATTGCTTTGATTGGCTTTATTACTCTCTCTGTCATTCTCTGCCAGTTGGAATCATCCCATCAAAACTCTCAGGCATAATCCGTTTTTATATTTTTATTTTTCGCTGTTATTTATTGAATGTTATTGGAATAAAATAAAAAATTTTATCAATTTTATTAAAAAAATTATAAATAATGTAAAAATTAAGTTAAAAATTATTTTATTTTTTAGAACTAAACTAAATTCCATGGCACGACAGCCCATGTGGGCCAAGGCCTACAGTGCCCATAACTGTTTTCATGACCGAAGGCCCTGGGGTGCGAAGCATATGTCCCAGTTAGGTGGTCAGCCTAAAGTAAGACCCCCAGTGTTTAATTCCCAAGCATGCTTGGTACTCAGTGAATCGACCCACTTAAGGGATGAGGAAGTCAATCTTTCCCAGCCCGAGGATCGAACCTCGGACCTGTGTTATGGGAGCGTGAACCGCTGCCACTAATCCACCGGGCTTCTTTAATTTTTAGAAGTTATTCTAAAAGGGTATTTATTTCAAAATATTTTTTATTATACTTACTTGATTCAGTAATTCTTGTAATTAATTTGATGTTTTAATTTGCCTATAATTTTAAACATATGCTCGAGGCATATTTCGTTAACTAGTAACTTTTATATTAATATATTTCTTGTTTGACTTACACATGCATGTTAATTCTTTAAATTGGTATTTAAATTTAATAAAAATGAATTAAATTGAATAAATTCAGTTCTGTTCTAGAGAAGGATTTTAATTTCTTTTATCATTTTTATTTGTATAATTTTCGTTTTTTACCTGTCCAATTAATTTAATCTATTCAACAGAAAAAGTACACTTGCAAATGTTTTTTCATTATTTTTATTCATTAAAACTTTTTATAAAATTATAAAGTTAAAAAATTTTCTGTTATTCAACTATTATTAGTCTATATAATCGGAATACTATTGTCAAAAAGAATGTATAAAAATGTCAAAAAGACAATTGTGAAACGTAAGTTGTATAAGAAAGTTTTTAACTGACCAGCGAATAAAACTATTGTTTCTTAAAGATAATAAAATTTTATAAAAATACTGATGTAGATATTATATTAAACGCTTTATTAATTTTTTAGTAAAAATAAAGTATTTCTATCTGCAAATGATTTATATTTAACATATGATAATTCATTACTTAATGAATTACCTATTATCCACTTACATAATATTTATTTTATATTTAAATACGATTTCTAACAAAAAAGGACAAATATGAAATCTCTTTTGCATTGAAATATTTAGTTGGCACAAAACTGTGACCTTATTGTTATAAAATAATTTAATTTATTATATACGTTTAATGAATGATAGGAACAATTTATTGTTATGTGTAGAAGGAACATTGTATTGAAATAAAATTAATCATTATTGTATAGTTTGCTCACATTATTGCGCTTTCAATAAAGTAACTTGAAAATAAAATAATGGGAAAGTCTCTAAATTCCAAGAGAATTAGATAAAAAATGGATACATTTTGAGCAAAAGCAAGTCAAGAACGATTAACTTCAGAATCATCTTATTACTTCATTGGTCTCAAGAGGTTGAAATAATAGTGATCTAATTTCTTTTGTTTGTAAAGAGACAAATTTCATCATATAGTCTGTCTGATATAATAAAAAAACAATATAACTAAATTATTTCTGGATCAAATAATATTTTTCTCCCAAGAACTTGCCAACTGAAAAGTAAAAGAATTTTTCGCGAAAGTTAACAGTATAAGATACAGCAAACTTCACTTTATTAGCTGATCACATATAATTGAATTTTTGATATCTAGTTAAAAAAAGATGGATAACATAATATGACATTTTTCTTTAATTTTTCTAAGATATTGCATGAATCAAACTTTTAATATTTTTTAATAAACTGAGTTTTTTATCAAAAAGAGATTAAAACAGTTTGGTTACATATAGATTAAAACTTTGTTTTTTATTAAAATTTTTAAACTACTAACTTTCTTATTAAAGTATAATCTTAACTTTATTCAATTCTAGTAATGCTTTCTTACTGTAACTGTTTTAACTTATTGATCTTTTTTTAATTTTTACTTTAGAAGGTTTGTTGAAAGCGTCTCAATTTCTGAAAATTTCAGAATATATTTTATAATTATATCCTAAGATATTTTGAAAGTATCTGTTTTCGATTTATTTGTTTAATCTAATGAAATGACAATGGCTTCCGCTTTAACATCACCAGATCTATAAAGATTATATATATATATATATATATATATATATATATATATATATATATAATTAATTGACAGCCAAAGACAGTACTAGTTTTAAGCTATTAAGTTATCTGCAACACTAGGGCATATTTTAATTTAATAATTTAAACGAGTATATTCTGTTATGAAAGCTCATTTTATTTTAATTGTTTTGTAATAATTCGATATTTTTATGCTGAAAATTAATCAGCAAGTATTTTTCGATTTTTAGATAATTGAAATGTGTATAACTTCATATAATTTAGATATTGACATTGAAAAAAAATGGAAATACCTCTCTCAGAAATCAAAAAAGTATAAACAGTAAATGTAATGTTAGGTTAGACAAAATTCTAGTTTCACCATAACGAGAAGTGAAAAGTCAAAACAGAGAAATCAAAGTTTCACGTAAGGATTATAATTATAAATTAATAATTAATTAAATAATTTTACTAGCAATTTTGCTAAGTGTTAAAAATTTTACGTGATATATTATTACAATTATTAAATTTTTGAAGTGAATTGTGCATCATATTTTTAATTATTTTACAAGTTTAGCATAAGTTAAATTAATTTAATATAGAAATTGTCGTAGTGTAATACGACATAACCAAACCCTGAGAAAATAGGTGTGTGTATTTTTATTGCACTTTAAATTTAAGAGTTTCCTCTTTTCCTTTCAAACTAAGCGGGAATAATATAAAGGAAAGGATGTAATAAAAATTGGCACAATGATACAAGTGCAATAAAAGAATAAATTTTCCCTTTCGGAAGGGATGAGTGATCTGGAGGAAATTGCAGGCAAAGTATATTGTTTTATGATATGTATTATTTGTAAATCTGACCAGTCGGGAATGAGGGGGAGAGATTTCTGACCTATCCCATAGAAGTATAGGAGGAACTACAGAACTTTGGAAAACCAATGGTGTAAAGAGGAGGAGCTAAGCCGAAAATTATGAAGAGTTAAAAACTGCATCAAAACACAGAGAAGACACACAGAAGCCCCAGAGAAGCCCGACATAGAAAAGGAGTCCACAATTGAGGACTAGGTCCTCATTGAGCATAAGAAGACGCTAAAACGATGTTAGTTGTATACAAAATATAACGTCGCATTCCAGAAGGAACCCTGCCTCGAATTTCCAGAATGGAGCTGCAGATGTCCGCCAAATAGACGAACAGAATAGAAATGATAGAGTCTGAGGAGAGATACCAGAGACAGAGAGAAAGAGGGAAGGCTCATGAGCGAGGAGCAAGCCAAGCGAGATCCTGAGCCGGTAATGCCATTGACGTTAGGAGACCAACGGTTACTTCTAAAAGGGGTGAGTCTGATCTCTCGTTCCTCATTAGGCTGGTCAAATTCAGTGATGATATTAATGTGTAATTGTCATAAAACAAATAGTAATTTTAGAATCTCTATTGTTTAATCAAGAATGTTTTGATTGTAAATGTAAATTTCTCTTGTAATTAAGTTACTAAAATAAATTATTAAGTTTTATTTTGTTTTGAATTTATCTCTGTCATTCAATTATTTGAAAAACGAATCTGGGTTTCCTCGGGATTCTTCGAAAATTACCGAGTTCACCACAACAGAAATATTCTGTTAAAAATACTTTACAATTTTTCTTAAATAGTCTATTAATTATTTTAGAGTATATATATATATATATATTGTGTGTATATATATATATATTTACATACATATATATATATATATATATATATATATATATATATATATATATTGTGTGTATATATATATATATTTACATATATATATATATATATATATATATATATATATATATATATATATATATATATATATATATATATATATATATAATATACACACACTGAGGTTGCGAGTATGTTACTTAAAAAAGTTATTTAAATCTTAATAACATATTTTTATTAACATACGAAAATTAGTATAGAAAAGCATTCAAACATCACAGATGTCGCAAATGAGCAGAATGCCGCTCCTTCAGATTGTTGGCACGTTAACATTCAAAATGTTGCCTCTGCTGGCTTACAAACTTTAAGTATTTAGTGATGAGGCCACATGCTACCCCACAGTTTTTTACATCATGTAAGAAAACGTTTAGGAAAATGAACGTGTCGTCTTGAACGTGTGACAACAGGCTGCTTAGGTATACTGAACAACACAAATCTTAGGAATGTCTAGTGAAGGGAAGACTGGTTTAAGGCGGTCCACTGAGAATGTACATTTACGTCCATTTATGTCAAAATCAAAAGTCCTGTGATCCCTCTTCTGTACTTTAAAAGATCCATCATAAGAATTTTGAAAGAGGCTTTTTCACTACGTGGTGTCGTAAGAATACGTGTGAGCAATCTTTCAGAGGTGGATGTATAAAAATGGACTGAGTACCATGTCGGGAAGCAGGCGTTGGTTGAATGTCACAAAAGAACTGTTTCAATTCCTCCACAAACTGCTGAGGTGAAGATTCTGTTACCTTCGGTATAAAACTTTCTCCTGGGAGTCGAAGCGTAGTCCCGTAGATTAGGTCTGCTGCTGTAGGATTGATGTCTTCTTTAAAAGCAGTCTGAAAACCTAATAAAATGGTAGGCAATGCTACAGACCATTGGTCCATTTAACATGCTTTTATAGCAGCTTTGAGAGGCCTGTGGAATCCCATTCGCTTGAGGGTGGTAAGGCGAGGTCCGAATTATTTTAATCCCCATAAAATGGGACTGAGACTGGAACAGCTGGCTTTCAAATCGACTGTTGAGATGCGCGATGGGCAGCCAAATCATTTAACACAATTGTTATTAAAAGTCTCGGCTACAGTCCGAGCACTGATATCTGGATTGGAGACAGATTCCGACCAGCGTGTAAATCTGTCGATCAGCGTCAGACAGTAGGAGTTGCCTCTAGAAGATGGTAGAGGACCAACAATATCGAGGTGTACATGATCAAATCTCTTTGTCTCGTTAGGAAAGGAACCTACAGGTGTTTTAGTATGTCGACTGACTTCAGCTTTTTGGCATGGAATACAAGGTCTCGCCCAGGTTATGCAATTTTTATTAATAGATGGCCAAATAAATCTAGATTATACTAATTTTGTTGTACTGCGAATATTAGGATGAGAAATATTATGCAATACAGAAAACAATTTGCTTTCGAAATGAAATTGGAATGTAAGGTCGTGCAGTACCCACAAATCACAATATATTTGATCATGTTGATCTGCAATAAAGTTTTCTGTGATTCTAAGCTGTTAGGCTTATCCTTATTAAGGTTTTCAATTATAAATCCTTTTTCTGTGCCTTAGAAAATTCCATCGTAATCAATAGGATTTGGCATTGTTATGGCAGCGATCCGAGAAAGCGTATATGCTGCGATATTTTCTGATCCTTTTATGTGGTGGATATCTGTCCTGACCTGAGAAATATAATCTAACTGTCTCGTTTGCCTCGGTGAACTTTTGTCTGAGCATTGTCGGAAAGAATATGTTAATGGCTTGTCATGTGAGTTGTAATTTCGTTCGGCTGGATGGTCTTTCTTATGAAACTTTATGAATAAGCTTATTAATAAAGAACTGCACATGACAAAATAGTTTATTGTTGTATTCCTCTTAACTTAATTAAATACCAAAGAAGAAAGTGTGTCATAGTAAAACCAAAATTCTGAAATTACTGTAATAAAAGGCTACCAAATATTTTCTAAAATAATTACAAGTGATGAGCTTTATATACCATCGTTTTTAGTTTCAACTTATCAAGCAAATAAAAATCTTTGAATCTGATTCCATTTCGGCAGTTTTGAAAAAAAATCTAAGACATAAAAATAATCGACAACGTTTTCCGCAGAAAAATACTTACAATGAAGCTTAAATGACAAAAGACAGTCAGAGTAAACTAATATTCTATTTAATGTTATCCTGAAATTCTGAAAACATGAATGTTTGACACAAATTCTGCTTCAATAAAATTTACTTTTTTATTTCAAGAAGGTCAACAGTTGAGTTTCGTGATAAAAAAAACTCTTCAAATTGGTAGAATATCTATCCCATTTATCTGATCAAATTATGTATGACTTTTACCAATTTGTTAATTATAAAATACTTTAGATGGACTCTGAATTTATAAAAGTAATTTATATGGACGTGAAAAATATAGGAACATAAATACATTTTTCTTTAATTCTGAGAAATAAATGACTTGAGTTATATTTAGTCTTCGAAACATCAATTTGGAAAACAGAATGTTCTGGAGCAATATATTTCTCGACTAAATGTTCTGCAGCATAATTTTCAGTAACAATAACTTAAAAGAATTCATAACTTATAAGAATATATTACTTAAAATACGCTATAAGTTCAAAAGTAAGAAATAACATGCACAAATGAGACTAAATTAGAAATTGAGAAATAAATTGTTATATATATATATATATATATATATATATATATATATATATATATATATATATATATATATATATATATATATATATATATATGTATATATATATATATATATATATATATATATATATATATATATATTATTAAGAATTTTTCATTAAATAAAAGTCAAAAAGATTTTCCTGTAGTATAAATGTGAAATTATAATATTTAGTATAACTTAAAATTATTTAAAAATGATATCAATTTTGAAGATATTAATTTCCTAATTATTTTTAATGGAGGTTTAAATAAAGTAAGAGTTTAATGTTTACCTAACTTAAATATAATTTGTAAAAAATTAGAACTCATAATTGTATTTGACTTTTATTAAATGAACAAAATGAAAATGTCAGATTTAATTCGTAAATTAACTAAGTTCCTTGTTAGTTTAATTTATTTGTAAATATTAGATTTAGCAAATAAAATAATGAGAATGTGTTATTTAGTCTCATGCTTTTTAAGTACGTGTTCATTTTCCTTTAATTAAAATGTTTGTTTGATGTTGTTTCAATATTTGAATTTGATATTTATTTTTCAAACAATTTGCAGATTATCTATTTTTCTCAGAAAATGTAAATAATAATAACTTTATTTTTAATAAGTCATGGAAACCTAATCTCAGTTCAAAGTAAAATAATTTATTTTATCTATTTTTAAATAAATTTTTTATTTTACACATTATAGTGACAAAGAGTGAAGTATGTTTTCAATAAGCGTTAACATTTTTGATTACAAACAAAGGAAAATATTGATTTTTTGAATTTATTTTAAGATTAACTCTGCATTTATACAGAAATTATTTTAATAAATGAATAGTTAAGAAAGATAATTAATAAAAGCAGTTTTGTATCTAGTTATAATAGTTTAAATTCCGTAAGAACTAAATCAATAATTAAGAATTTTTTATTTTTTCCTCATGTAATGAAATGTTTGCTCAAAATATTTTTTCCTTAGAAACAATTTAAGATATTAAAAGTTAATTATAATTTCTATAGCATTAAAATTAATGTATATTTAATGTTTATTTACATAGATAGTGTAATCATTTCATCTTAAATTTCTGAAATTTGAATATTTTAATTAAAATTTAGAGCAATAATTTAACATGTATGACAATGTATCATTTTAATTTAAATATTATGTATTTACTAAATCAACAAATTTGAGTTAATGCCGTTAAAAACAGAATTTGATTTGAAATAAATTTTAAAAATAGCAAATACCATAAATATAAATAAGTTTTTTTTTATAAATCAGATCTTTTTAAATGAACAGCCAAAATCTAAGAAGCATTTCAACAAAAAGAAATTCAATACAATATCAATATTTTATTCAATATTCTAGATAAATTACAAAAATTCTTAGAAAATCACCAAAAAAGTAAATTGAAAAAGTTTCTAATAATATAAGTACTTAATTTCTTTATCATGATTTTAAGTTGATTGATAGAGATGTGTGATGATGTAGTTATGAAAATTTATTCAAATAAATTTTCTTTCAATATATCATATTTTCTATAAAAGGTAGCAAGAATAATTCTATATCAATAATTTCCATTAAGAGAAATTATAATCGATTTAGTATAAAATATTTCAGTAGGTTTCGTTAATATAATTGCAAATATTATATTTTAACTAAAGAATACTTAGCTTTATTAAGATCAAATTTGCTTTAAATGTGCTAATTGATTAACAAATTAGATGATAACCTGTCTTAAATTTTAAATAAAAATGTCACTGATATTGAAATTAAGTTATCTAATTCTCTATTAAAGCAATAAATTATTAATTTCCTTTACTGCTAATATGTGTTATAAAGATCCTCAAAATGTTGAGTATTTTATAGTGTCAACTTTTAGTTTATTACGAATTCAATGGAGCCTAATATTAGAATATAGGATGATTACATTTATGGATCTGGTACTTGTATAATTTATTGAGATGGAAAATTCTTTTTATTATGGTAAAAGCATTTTTGATGTTAAAGCATTTATTAAATTATATATACTAGTTAAGGACCATTTTCATGTCAATTCTGAGAGAACTTATAATATTTAATTAGCAATAGAATTAAGCATTCTGTGAATGAATATTATATTCATATAAAGGCTATAATTGACTTTTAGGATCTGCGTGGAACTAAGAATTTAATTTCTGGAAATTAATGAATTGAATTTTTATCTTCAATTTAAAATATTGCATGGTCTAAAATTTCGTGCAGAATTAATTTAAATTTTCATAAATTTATTTCAGTTAATTATACATTTTTTTAAATAAAAATATACATCTTAAGAAAAGTTGATTTTAGATAATTTCTTTCATTTTCTATTTCAAGACAATGACTTCAGACACTTGAATTTATTTTTGTTTTCTTCTAATAAGAGAGATTATTTACTGGAAATCAGTGTTTACCAAAAACTCAACATTAACAGAAAATATTTTTTTATTTTCGAAATTTATTCACTTAGAAAATAATAACTCAATAAAATATTGGGTATCAATAAATTAGGAATAAAAAATTGATTTTTTAATGATCTTATTTTACATTAATTTTTATAAAATGAAAATGTTCTTAAATTTTTTTTATTATGAAATAGAATAAAAATATTTTATATTAACTTTCTGTAAATTGCAAAGTATTTTCCCTCATTAAAAAATATTTCACCTAACATAATCTTCTTCATAATAAATCTTCCAAGAAAATATTTTCTTAATTTGGAGAAAAAATTAAAAGTGGATGGTTATTAAAGGTTTAAATAATTCAAAAACTTATAATAAGTATTTGAAAATACTAACAAAGGAAGAAAAATAAATTTTGAGCAACAGTTTTAAAAGTTTTAAATTTTATTACAATTTTTACATAAATTTTAAGACATTTTATATCAATAAAATTCTGTAAAATTAAGCAAGAAATAAAAATAAAACATTTTGTTATGTTTTATTAAATTTTCATTTTTATTAAAAATTCACAATGAAAAAGAAAGAAAAAAGTATGAAAAAGTTTTAACAAATATGCTATTTAAAGATATGTATGAAAATATTTTTACTTCATTTCGATATTTAATGTATTTAAGTCTGATACTATGTACATATTTTCTTGCATTTAAACTTTTTTCAAATTAGTTTTATTGTTTATTTATAAATAAAAGGACAAATAAATTTTAATATTTATTCTGTTAAATAAGTTTCAGTTCAAAAATCTATTTAATAATAATATTTACTTATTTATCTTGTAATTTATACAGAGGTATAAACGTTTTATGAAACTTATTTATTGAATTCAGTTAAAATAATGCAATTTACTTCTAATAATCATCTTTACACAAAAACAATATGACTATGAGCTGAGATACTTCCCGAGGAGCTTAAAGACTGACCTTATAATACTATTCCATAAAGAGGTCAAGGAGAAATTCCAAGTGAACTTGTATAGACCCATTACCCTACTACCAACCTCAGCGAAAGTCTTAGAGAAGCTCAAAACGACAAGGCTCACCTATTACCCAGAATCTAATAACCTCCTGCATAGCGCCCAGTACGGTTTCAGGCAGGGAAAATCCATTGAAGATGCCCTCAGAAAACCCATGTTGAACATACAAAATGCAAATTACAACTCCAAGCATTGCTCAATTGTCTCGATTGATATTAAAGGGGCATTCGGTTTGGTTCTACACGAATCCATTAGACAAGCGCTAGCAGGAAAAATTTGCCCAACCAAAATAAGAAACATCCTGTTCAGCAACCTAGAAGACAGACTACTAGCCATGAATACTAACCAGGGAGAAACCACAAGTTGGTTGCCCACAAGGCTCAAGCATTGGTCCAATTATGTGGAACCCACTAGCTGACGAACCACTGCAACTGAACTGGTCAGCAGTATGGAAAACAATAGACCCAAAATCCAACGTTACCCGGAAGGCATTTCCCAATTATTTTACATTTTCAGTAGCAGCAAGTAACGAAAGAAAGTTGGGGGCAGCTGCAACTGAGAAGACCTTATACTCTTCAGGCAATGGACCAAGAAACATCAACTGAGAATCTCCATAGAAGAGTCCAACTATCTACTACTCACGAAACTACAGTGCGGCCCACAAATAGAAAGTAGAGTTGCAAATTTGTAACTAACTGTTCAGAAATGAAATGGTGCAATATTTTCTATTTATTGTATAAATAAAACTTTTAATGAATTTTAGGCAATCAGTTAAATAGTGGAAAAGTAACATGAATGAAGTAACATGTCTCTATTAAAAGATTAAAAATTAATGTTATAATTTTAGCCTTATATGATTTTTCCCAACTTGTAACATTAGATTCATTATTTCCATTTGGAATACCTTTCTGTGCTACTCTAAGTTTATGAAAGTTCATTGCCATGTTTTTATTATTTACAGTTTCAAATAAAGCTAATCTAATTTTTAAAAATGCTACTAATGTAAATCCGTCTCTCAAAATTATCAATTTAGATTTAAAGTTAAAGTGTATCAAGTCTTTAAAATAAAAAGTAAATATGAATTTTATCACAAATTTTAATTTTTCATACTTCAGCATAAAATTTTTAAATTTTCAGATTATCAAATGTAAATTAACTGGATAAGAATATTTAATATATTGAAAAGCATTTATTTGAAATAGGAGGGTTAGAAATATAAAATTAAAATTAATTACTTTTTTTTATTAATAAATTCTTAGAACTTTGTCGCTAAAATTGGGAAAGAAATTCACTTTATTCATTAATTTTTAAATATTCTATACATGATTATAAGTGCTTGAAAAATGTTGGTGAAATCATTATATTATTTATATTCTACTAACAATTTAGCCAGAATTCATAGAATGTAAGGATCTCCATAACAATCTTAAAAAAGAAAATTAAAATTATTTTTATCACAACTTTATTTAAAATGAATACATTTTTTTTAAAAAATAGGATTAATTTTTGAACATTGTCATTCATAATTTATTCAAAATTTTTTCTAACTTTTTAAAATTTATACTTATAATGTATGTAATTAGCAAGGGTTTATCTAATGCTACTAAATTGTAGATATTTTCTTTTGGCAGAAAATTATGAGAGTTTAAAGAACTATATTTATTTTAATTCTCTTAATTTAATCCCTTTATTGTTTGACCAGTTTTTGATACTAACTTATTTTATGATGGGAATAATAAAAATGTTAAAGACCCCTTGTTTCCATGAAAAGCATATTAGATCTCGAATGCATGCATTGTAATTTATTAATTTCATAATTGTTTTGGGCATTCACAGTTTCGTTAGTCAAAAATTTGCTTACAATAATATTACTAATTTTAAAATATTTTAAAATAGAGACATTATGTAATTCCTTAATTGAATACATTTCCATTTTATAAAGAAGTGTATAATTCTGTCATAGTGATTTTGATAATTCATCATTTAAAGAATATGTAGTTTTATAAAAGAATACTTAGAATAAAAAATTAAATAATTTGTTTCAAGGAATTATTTTAAGTTGTGCAACACATTAATTATATTTTATTTAATTATATTACTGAATCTATTGTAAACCTTAAGCGGTGAATGCTATTTGATTTCATTAGTTGCTATTAATTAGCAATAATAAATTGTACAGGATGTTATTATTTTGACCTTTTGTAATTTAGTGTAACTACTTTTCTTTTAGGAGAGATAATATTTTATTGCTCTAAAATAAGGAAAAAAAAAAGATTCTGTAAATACTTATATTTTGTTTAAAAAGACACAGATTCTGGTAGTTTGCTGAAGAGATAATTCCCAAAAGTTTTGACATATTTACCCTCATAAATTATCACCTTCACAAACGTTTGCTGAGTAATAAACATCCTCTAAGGTAAATAAGTCTACCTTCTTTTCTTTTCAATGAAAATATGTTTGTTATGACATTTAATGGCCTTACTTAAAACTCATATAAAACTGATTTTAATCATCAGTTTTCAATAAAAATTTTGATGTATCCATCTCAAATGCATCTTCTTGAAGTAAGCATTTTGTAAATAACTGGTAGTACCATCTCATTTTCTTTATAGTAATGTCTTACCTAAAAAATTGAATGTTGAAAACTACTTCTAGAGGCTGTAGGAAAGAGGAAAATGTGACTTCATATCCATATGCATGTAAATGTAAGTGCTGTCATCTTTTTTCATATGTATAACTTTTCGTCGTTAATTAAATCATATTATGTATAAAATTAAAGGGGTGATTTTTGTGTTAAAAAATTTTGGAATAACAGCGAGAAGAGTATTTAGATGAAGTAACTAATCATCGTTAGTTCAAATACTCAATATGTTTCTCACCCTATAGTGAAATCATCTCATTGTTATGAAATATGGCATACATTTTCATTATTAAGAATGTTTTATATAATTATTTAAATTTATGAATTCACTGAAAGCCTAATGTGCTCAAATTTTCTTCTGACAAAGAGAAACATAAAATTAGTATCTTTGAAGTAATAATTAATATTTATGAAATGAAAGAAAAATATGGTTCTTCACTTTTTTCTTATCCAAGTGCCTTGTAAATTTTAATTTTTTTAAGTGATTATTTTTCTAATTACAAGTATCGAATTCTTTTTGAAGTATACCTGTATAGTTGATACTAAATGTTTATTCATTCGCTTGGCGCCTAATTTTTATATTTTTGAAAATAATTTATTTAAGTCTTTCACTGTGTAGGATAAGTGTTACTGTTTTACATTTCATGATACCATATTAAGAGATTTGAATTAAGATGTAAGAAATCTCCTTTTCTTAAAAGGAAGATTTATTTTAATTTTAATATTATTAAAAGAACATTTATTTGTAAATAGTACATTCATGGACAAATTGATATTTAGAATATTAAATTGAGTGGTAAAATTTTATTCAATAATTTTAATCACTGTGTGTGTACAACTAATGAGGTCTTAGCTGAAAAATAGTATTTTGTTTTTCTGTTCAACATTTCACAATTTCAATTCCAATAGTGGGCATAAATATTTGTAGTAGTTCGGAATTAACTTTAAACCGTAAGCACTGGTTTAATTAAATCTCATGGGGAAACATTTGATGTGAGTTCAGCTATAAAAGTTAATTTCTAGATTCTTATTGATAATTATCTTGATTGTTATCAGATATTAATTGGAATTTTATAAGTAACATTTTTTTTTGGTTCAAAGTGGTAACTTCTCTTTGTTAAAGTTTTTACAGTCTCTTTCTTTTCTTTTAAATTTGACATAAATAGATCTTTTATAGTATTTTTCAAAACGATTCTTGTTACTTTTAATTAATTTAAATATATTAATTTATAAGAGTAATGAGAATTAAAATATATCATTAAAAGCAAAAGGATATTTTATAAGAATGTATTTGTACACTATTTAAAAATTCACTTTACTTATGAAACAGTCATAAATATGTTTGATTTTATTAAGATTTATTTTATTCAATGATATTTATCTATATCTTTAGCATTTATGATAATGATCCAACATTGTTATGTTATACGCCTACTAATTTTAACCTAAAATATAAATTTATGATTCATGATATAAATATATTTATAAATATGTTATACATTTGAAATACATCTAGTTTACTTTTTTTTAAATTCAAAATTTATCTTGAAAACTGTGAAACTTATTAATGTTTTTCTATTAATCAAAATTTATTAAACTTCATGATTTTTGAATTTTTGCTTCAGTTTATACATGAACTGTTGACAAAATTAAAAATGTTCCTTTAAAAATATGTTATGCATTTTATTTTCTTCCTTTTAAATTAGTTGAGAAAATTAATAAATTAATTTTAATGAACTCAAAAATCTTAATATTTATCATGCCGCATTATATTGAGCACTTGAAAAAACATAAATTAAAAAATGCAAATAATATAGGAAATAATTTCTGTAAATAAATATTGCTGAAAAAATTATTGTCTTCATTTAATAATAGAGCATAATATCAATAAAATTTTATTATATATTTCATAATATATTTTCAAAGAAAAAAAGCTTTACATTTTTAAATGATACAAGATTGTTTTTAATTATATGAAATTAATGAAGTTAATAAATATATAATTCATTCACTCTGTATTTCAATGAAAAGAAATTATTTGCATCAAAACATAATATAACAAATATTAAAATTAATTCTTACACAAATATTAAAATTGTTATATATACTTTACTATTTATCTCTGAAAGTTAAAAAAAATATCAAACTTATCATAAGATTATTTTTAATACTACTCAAACAAAAGTTCATTTCATTTCAAATCAATTGATTTCTGAGAAATATAAGTTGATTTTGGGAGTAGAAAAATTAAATGATATGATTCGAAGTACCTATAGTAAAGAGATTACTAAAATAAATTATATAACATATTTTATTTTTTTCACAAACATTTTTTAAAATTTTATTGCAATATTTTCTTAATAAAATAAGATAATTTATTAAATATAAAAAAAACATTAACCAAACAGCAATTTTGCGTAATGAATTACTTCTTTTAGTTCACTTAATAAGAATTTCAAATATTTGTACAGAAAAAAATGTTTGAATAGTAAAATTCAATAACATTTATATTGTTTGTTAACAGAAAAGCAAGTAGTTATAAGAATTATCTCCTTTAGATATTCTTTCCCTATTTTTATTAAGTGACTTTGTTAATTTTTCTGAAATAATATCCACAGTTAGTGTTGTTTAATTGCATGTTTGGCATTGATTCATAAAAAAAATTGGATTTTGTATTAAGCATAGTTTCTTTTTTGCCAATGATGAATTAATTTGGAATTATGATATTAATGAAGTTTTTAGAAGCTGAATTAGTAATTTTAATTTTATTGATATGTGTTTGAAATACAATGTAAAGGAAATACTTAACTAAAAATAGTTATAATTAGATATACTAAAACTATTTGTAGACTTTGAAAATAAATTGTGAATATATAAACTAAAATTGAAGAAAATGATCACTGTCACAGAAATAGTAATCTTGCAATTTTGATTATGTAAAGAATTAAATTATGACGACAAGAATAAATATAGCTCAACATAGCTTATATTCAATGACTCTTTGCAATATTATGGCTTAGAAATAGTAAAAGTTTTTATACAATTTTTTAAAATTAAACACATGAATATCTTGGTTTTAAAACGAGTAATTAATGAATATTCATAAAGATGATATTTTAATGGAAAACAAGACTAATAATGTTTTAATTTTTTAAAAAATACTGGCACATAAAAATTTTGAAAATTTTTCGATTCATATGAATTATTTAAGTAAAGTTATTTTTCAGTGGAATGAAATAAACATGTTTCACCTAATACTTAAATTCTGAATAACGTTAAAAATTATTTCAGAGAATCCAAACTTATTTACTTTTTTAATTATACATTTCATATTACTTAAATGTGTTCCCAAGTTTATGAAAAAATTATTAAAAATTTATATTAAATGAAAGGAATTGACTTTATGCGCTATAAAATGTTATATGTGGGTTTATGTGTAGGTTTATATATATATTTTTTAAATCAATTTTGAGTGTCAATTTATTGTTGAAAAACCTAGACAGATTGGAATTCACAGTGTAATTTTCTTTAATTTTTTCTGTTGTATTTTTGCTTTTAGAACAACTTGATTTGGTATTTTGAAACAGATTTTGAACAAATACAATATCAAGTAAAATTCAAAAATTAATCATCAATCGAAAAGACGTGAAGGGTTTAATTTGAATAAAAAACTAAGGCTGACGTAATGTAACTTTTTCTAAACTTTTAATACAAATCATACATATTTGTCATTATACAAATTATATGACAAATATTTCTAGCAGGTGATAAATTATTCGAAAATATATGAAAATTTATAAATTTTTTAAAAAACTAAGGAAAACGTTATTATAAACAAATATTATTACGGAAAATTTACTTAGAATTCCGAAAGGTATTTGGAAATTTAATGGTCTAAAGAAATTTAATTAAAAATGAAGGCGAGTGATATTTTTTACATTGATGTTGAATGAAATTTTATATAGCATTAAAATGATAACAATTCACGTAAATTAACGGAGTTACCTTTTTCTCATCCCTGAAATCAGATTGAAGTAATTCGTATGAGTTCCAAAATAAGTATAATTGTGATAAGAATAAAAATTAAATACTTATGAATAATATAAAATGCATAAATATTTTCTAGCATTTAATAGTTTTACACGTTTAATAATAATTGAAAACTAAGAATTAATAAACTTTCTTTGAAAATCTAAGAAGGAATTGGAAAATATATCATTCACATGTAATCTCTTATATATAATCATAGACACCATTTTATTCTTTGCAAGTAGTAACATTTATTAGTATTTGAATTAAACGTAATGATGGTCTTTATTTTGTTGCTCCTTCTAAAAGCCATAATTGAGCAGATTTTACCATCCAGCCTCGAACTGAATAATTTTTGTTTGGATCATTTATGGCCATACCATTGGAACTGAGTCATCAAGTAGAATCATGGAAGTTATCATTGGGATCATTTATGGCCATACCATTGGAACTGAGTCATCTAGTTGAATCGTGGAAGTTATCATTGGGATCATTTATGGCTATATCATTGGAACTGAGTCATCAAGTAGAATCGTGGAAGTTATCATTGGGATCATTTATGGCCATACCATTGGAACTGAGTCATCAAGTAGAATCGTGGAAGTTATCATTGGGATCATTTATGGCCATACCATTGGAACTGAGTCATCAAGTAGAATCGTGGAAGTTATCATTGGGATCATTTATGGCCATATCATTGGAACTGAGTTATCAAGTAGAATCGTGGAAGTTATCATTGGGATCATTTATGGCCATACCATTGGAACTGAGTCATCAAGTAGAATCGTGGAAGTTATCATTGGGATCATTTATGGCCATATCATTGGAACTGAGTTATCAAGTAGAATCGTGGAAGTTATCATTGGGATCATTTATGGCCATACCATTGGAACTGAGTCATCAAGTAGAATCGTGGAAGTTATCATTGGGATCATTTATGGCCATACCATTGGAACTGAGTCATCAAGTAGAATCGTGGAAGTTATCATTGGGATCATTTATGGCCATACCATTGGAACTGAGTCATCAAGTAGAATCGTGGAAGTTATAATTGGGATCATTTATGGCCATACCATTGGGACTGAGTCATCAAGTAGAATCATGGAAGTTATCATTTGGATCATTTATGGCCATACCATTGGAACTGAGTCATCAAGTAGAATCGTGGAAGTTATAATTGGGATCATTTATGGCCATACCATTGGGACTGAGTCATCAAGTAGAATCGTGGAAATTATCATTGGGATCATTTATGGCCATATCATTGGAACTGAGTCATCAAGTAGAATCGTGGAAGTTATCATTGGGATCATTTATGGCCATATCATTGGAACTGAGTTATCAAGTAGAATCGTGAAAGTTATCATTGGGATCATTTATGGCCATACCATTGGAACTGAGTCATCAAGTAGAATCGTGGAAGTTATCATTGGGATCATTTATGGCCATACCATTGGAACTGAGTCATCAAGTAGAATCGTGGAAGTTATCATTGGTAGTAAAAAAAAATGGCTTGCGAAGTGGTAGGTCATCTTTTTTGCAAATATTTATATGTTTGTTAATTGGAAGTCTAAAAGATAAGGAAAATAATTAAGTTCATATCGAAGGAATACAAAACTTTTCTGTATTTTAAAAATTAAAATTTATTTCAGTGAGAGTTTAAAAAACAAGTCACTTCAATTAAAGAACCAAACCTTTTCTATCTATTTTACCAGAAGAAAAGATAAAATCTTTCTAATTATAATGATATATTTTTAAATTCTTTAAAATTAATTTAAAAAATAATTTTTGAATTTTATCCAGAGTTTTAAAAATTTGCTAATATAAATTATTTAATGTCAAATATACAGGCAAAACATATAATGCATATGCTGAAGTTGTATTTCAATCCAGAAAGTACAGTCCTCATATAGAAAGTGCAGTTTAAAAAACTAAATGATACAGCTTATGCTATTGTTGTTTTTAATTTCTTAAATTTAATTTATATTCTTCTGTTTGCACTCATTTTTACAGCTCAAATAAAAATATATATGATAAGAAAATAGTTTATTGCATTTAATTAATGCTATAATGATGGAACAGTAACTAATAAAAAGGATTTTAAAATGTATCCATAATTTAACAAATAAATATGTGCTTAAATATTTTAATAATAAGTACATTTTAAATACTTTTGATTAAAGAATTTCAAATATTATATTATTCGAAAGTAAAAACACTCTATTATGCTTACTTCCAGTTTTTATAAATAGTAATAAAGCGAAACTGTAACCAAACAAATATGATTTTGTAAATATATAGTGAAATAAATTGATTCAAACACAAATAAATTTGCATACAAGTTTCAGAGTTAGAGTTCAATATCTTGAAATTTCATTTTAAACAAAACAGATAATGTTTTGTTTCCATCAAACTAAAAAATCATTGATTCGCAAATGAACTAAAGTGTCTAACAAATTTTGTTATAGAACAAATTTTCTAAACAACAAAATAAAATAGGACATACGATTAATAAATTATTGCTCATTTTTATGCATATTTCAAAATAAGCGAAGTATTTATCTCTTAAAAATTAAAATGATCGTTTGGAATAATATTTCATTTATTTAGATAAATAATAAATTGTTTTTATAGCAGAGATAAAATGCAAAAATCTAGAGTTTATGTATAATTTCGCAATTACTTTAAGAGAAACAAATTTCTGTGCCGAGATGAAGATAAATATTCTTTGATTTAGTGCAATTTATTTCATAACGAAAAAATTCCTCCTAAAAAGAGCACATTTAGGGATATACTTAAAAAGTATTTAATCTTAAAATAAATTTGTTTCTTCTGCTTTGTGTATGTAATTTTAAATCCCTTTTGAAAAATTACTCCAAAAGAAAAAAATTATAACAAAGATGTTTTTATTGAAGTTGAAATACCCTTTTAAATTTATATATGCATAAAATATGATATAAGATGTAAAAATTTAAACAAAATTATTTTTCATCACATAACATTATATTAGTTAAACATTAAAAAAATAACGGAATTTATGTATGCAGTTAGGCATTTAAATTTTGTCAAATCTGAATTTATATTCAAGTTATATTAATATTTCATTGATTATGAAGCATAAGCCAAAAGTTAAAAAGTTATTTGTTACATTTATGTCGAATTTCAAAATTTACAAATTTCTCTGATCTTAAAAAAAAAAGAAGTTAAAAGCTTTCATTGAAGAATAACACATATAATTACGCGATGAGTAATATTTTTCTAGAACGCAATGAGTAAATACTTATTTTTGAACGTTTTGACAAATTTAGTTTATGAAATAAATTGTAAATAAACAATTTTAAAGTTAAAGTCTGGCGAAAGATTTAATTTGTATAAGTATTATATTGATTTATATTAAAGGTAAATATTAATAAAGGAACCAACACACATACAATAATTTTAATGAATCAGTTTTTATTTAACATTTATAAAGACTAATTTAAAGTTAAACTTTTAAAATTTTTAAAATTTTAAAGTTTTAAAAGGAAAACTATGAATAATAATCCAGCTTGTTTCTTTAAAATGACAAATATATCGATGCGAGATAGGAATGTTTTATTAGATTTAACTTGATTCTTAAGTATAAAAAAATATTGGTGTAAAAGATCAATACTAAAGAAAAATATCTGTTTAACAGTTTCAAATAAAATGTCGAAAAAAGGTTAATCGTTAACTTTTTTTTAAAAATGCGAGTCAACATTTGTTTCATTATCATTTGTAAATGAAAATCGTTTTACGAAAATGCTCAACAAGTTCTTCAATGCATTGAATAAACTATCGAAAAATGTATTTGAATGACCTGTTTCTTAAAAACAATATTATTTTTTATTTCAAAGCTTTATGATATTATAATTTTTCTTTTTTATTTGAAGTTCTGATGTTTTGTAATAATAATCTCTTTTTCAAATGTATTTGTGATCTAGTTTTCATAGCCAACATAAAAAATCTTACCCATTAAAATGTTTCCTTTTTCGTATACCCATAAATAATCTACAATTTCAAGTAAATAAGCCAGACATTTATTTTAAATCACAATTAATTGAGAAGAGGTCTTCAACTGAGTCTTTTTAATAAACATCCACATACAGTGATGGATATATATCACATTCATTAAAATTAGTATATTTTATGAGAATAAAATGTAAATACATTTTTTCTTGTGAACTGCAAAGAAACGTTTTAGCAATGAAGACTTATTATGCAAATGAGAAACAATTTCTAAAATATTGTGGGTAATTTCTGAAGATACAAATATGTTTTTAAATACACAATATCGTGTATTTATTGATTAGATTGTATACAATAAGTAAATACTTCTATTAAATATATTATTTATATAAAAAATGTTCCTATTTGTCAATGAATAAGTTGTAAAACTTTTCAACTTCACTTTTGTCATCATAAGTTTTTTTAAAACACGAAATTTTATTCAAATTGAATTTTTTTATTTGCAACTTTCTCTTATGAGTCATAATATGGGAAAGTCACAACCAAGAATTCCATATTTTCATAGTAAAAAAATTGATGAATATTGTATTTCATGTAGAAGATAAGAAATTTTGAAAAAAAAGATGCAAAATAACTTATTTCTGTTAATCTCTAATAAATATGACTAATTTTGGAAGCACAGGAAGTTTTGAGATAAAAAATATACTATGCTGTTTTACAATTGTAGGATTCATATTGAATTATCGATGATGATTATATTTTGCTTCAAGAAAAAAGGAAACTTTTGTTAATGTGTGTCAATGCCTTCAAATCTATAATTAATGTTTTGAACAATGTACCAAACTTTTAAGGTAAAAATATTATATAGGTTCATATACAATTTTAGGATTTATTTAAACATGTAACAACTATAAAAACTATGAATTTATCTAATAATTTACTACAAATGCTGCATCACACACAACTGGAGCATGCAGTTGACCGAAGATATAATGAGTATATTTAGTAAACAAATTAATTAACATAAATATAATTTTGAATTATGATGAGATTTCTTAAGCGAAATTTTTATAATTTATCTTATTAAAAAATCTGTTTTTATTATTTTTACACATATATATGTACAAGGTTTAGAAGCCGACGTTTACAATATTTTGCTAATGAGGGTAACTGTATAAGAATTGTGATTTTGCTTCTCAGTGTTGCCATGATGTTGCAAGAAACAATAACTTACTGCACAAGAATCTGTTTCTTAATTCTTGTGCAACAAAGAGAATTAATTTTATATATTAGAGAATTTAGAGAGAGAATAAGAATATTTTTCCCTAAAGAAGCATGCATTCACAATGAATGCACTCATTCAAATTAATAAAAATCTAGACTTTGTAATATTATCTACGAATTTTTCATGAAGATTCAATCTACCCTCCTTATATGAGCTATGAGCTGCTTTTGTCTTTCAATAACTCCCAATCGCTGCTTTTATAAGAAATGACGTGACGAGTTTGATGGCCAATACTTCTTTCCCTATGCAAATTAACTGCATTATTCAGGAAAACGATTTGTATCTTCACTTTCCTTACAGATTTGATTTCTGAAAAATATCCATCCATTTCTAATTTTATATAGCATTTTTTATTAAAAACAATTTCCATTTAGATACGGATATATTTTCATAATATTTACCTGAGTAAACATAGTTTTATTGAATTTTGATTTAAATCAATTTAATTTACAATTACTTATTAACCAAGTCAACAGAATATCATTAGTTACAAGCTAAAGATAATAACTTATTTAATTAGAAAATGCAGAAGATTAAAGAACAACTGAGAAGTTGCAGGAACCAATAAGAATGATGTCTCCACAATTGTTTGTTATTTTATAAAATGTTTTAATGCGTTCAAGATAGTTTAAAAATTTTTCTCAAGGTTTTTGTATTAGTTTTAAATATTGAAATTAAGTAGAGAGTTATTAAATAATAAGGCAAATCATTCGAAACACAATAAACACATACACATTTATAATTAGAATGATCTAATTGAATAAAATAATTAGAAAGTGACAAAAGTGTGTTATAATATAATAATTGTATTTTATATCAAAATCAATCTTACTCAAAACTAATTAATTTGTTTTTACTTCTTTTTCGGAAGTAATGATTTTATTTTATTTAAAATGCGAACCAAGAAATATATTTTTTGTCAAAAAATGTTTTTCACTTTTTGCAATCAACCAAATGTATACTCATTTAATCTGGAAAATATATCTGCCTTAAGTTCACATCTAAAATTGATTATTGGAAAAGTATGTGAAGGCAAACTTTTATTTGATTTCATAATGTAAATGTTTAATTTAAATATTGGGATAATAATGTTCCATATTTTGTTTAAATCAACACTTTGATTCTTATTATCTTTAATTTTTTTATTCTATATTATCTTTAATAATAAAATGAATTAAATATTAATTTCTGCTCTTAATATACTTCGAATATAAACGTAAAGTATTGCAAACCTTCAATCTGAAAAAGAGTATGAAAAAGTAACTTTCATTACATGAAAGATTCAAAATTGGTATTCCTTAAATTATTAATTTCATTTTAATAAGGTAATAAGGTAAACTTCATTTAAATACAAAGTTTGAAATAATTCTACTTATTATAACACTAGTATTATTTAATTTTGTTGGAAATATGTATATATTTTAAAATAAAAATTTAGAAATATCCTTGTCTTAATATATGTTCAAGTAAAGTAGATGTTTAATGGAATTATAAATAAGAAAAAAATACTACCATTTTACAGTAATATAAAAGTATAATTTGACATGATTATTCTTAAGGAACATTTCATTCACAGCGTAAATTTTATCAGCATGTTGTACCCTGAACTTCCAAAACAATCCATGTGACAACGTCGGTATTCAAATATTTAAGTTACTAATTTACTCTGTTTATAAATTATTAGGGTAAACGTTAGAACTTTTCAGATTAGTACGTAAATAAATTTGTGTATTATAATCTTAATATATTCGACGAGAAGTGATTGACTTATTTTCATTGAATATTTTTGAATTTAGCTGATGATGATCAAAAAGTATATTATTATATTTTTATCAGAATCGAGAATGGCATGAGTAAATACTTGTATATACCTTAACAACATAGAATTTAATTTCATTTTTATAATGTTGAACAATATATGATTGAAATATATTTTTTAAATATTTCTTATAATAACTATTAAACTAAAGACAAGACTCATAAGTGTAAGGCTAAGAAAATCTATATTAAGAAAAAGAGAGTCCGATGTGTACCTTTTTATAGGTGCTAAGCTCGTTATTTGCTTTTTGTTAAATTAGAGGTTATCACTATTTGACATATAATATTTATTCGAGAACGCATTTTTGGAGAGAAATAAAAAGCTTAAGAACTTAAAATATTAATTTTTTTTAAAATTTGTGACTTAAATTGTTCATAATGTTATAAATTCTTGTTACAAATGTTAGTTTTGGTTATAAATATTTTGTTTGTTCTCACACTGAAATTTCTTACTATTCAAGAACGTCACAATAATAATAAATAAATTCAAATTTATTTTCCGTATATTTTTAAGAAATTTAATGATCAATACATTTTACGATCAATACATTTAATTATGATGATCAATGCATTTAATTATTTTTCCTCACACTTTTTCAGTTATTTTTAATTCTTTAAATTAAATTTATTAACTTTCTCTTTGTGAAACTCATAAGAAGTTATCACTTGCACAATAATTTGACTTTTAAGAGATGATTGAAGTAAACTTTTTCTTTATTAATTTCTGAAAAGTTTATTTTCACCTGAGAGAAAAAATAATTTTGAAGTAAAGCTCTATAGAATGGCATTATTATAGTATCTGAAGTATTGATTTTACGTTAACTTTAAAATAAATAAAGTAAAATAATTGTAGTAGTTTTGTTCAACACTTGACACGAAAATCAAAGATAATGTTAATTTCAGTTTATATTAAATTTTAGTAGTAACGGGTAATTTCATTCAATGATTCCCTTAATGATCACAATCAAATATTTTTTACTCTTTCTCTTATCAAAATTTTGTTTTTCCTAATTATCTTTGTCTCAGATATATACAACACATTATAGAAATACTGTTTTTTGCATTTGAACATCAAAGGAAATAGCATCTTTGTCTTTATGTTTATTTTCAAAATTCTACTGCATATCTTATGCTAGAACACACAGAATACATTTCAGATATACAGTTAGTATTCAATATATCTTAATGTTTTTTAGGAACATGCATTTTATAAAAGCTTTCAGGAAGAAAATATTTCTAGAAAACATGAAATTTTAAGCAAACATATCCTGTTGCAGTCACTATTACTGTTGAATGCATAATGTATTACTAAATATTTTACATAGTTTACATATACATAGTTTATACACATTATATATTCTTTGTGTATTAATGTATTTAATTGTTTGCTTTATTATATGAATTGTACATTTATTCAGTAAAAAAATATGAAAAGGCTGAAGACATCCAATCAATCGAATATTTTATGGGATTAGATAATGAATGGATTTTTTACGTTTTATGTTGAAGAGAAAAATTTTATTTACATTTTAATTATATACATGAATTTACATTAAAGCATTTTTTTTTGAAATACTGACCTTCTACTATAGTTTATGTAAATACATTTTACCCTTAAAATGTCCTTGGAAAGTTAAATAAGAATTGTTTACACTATAACTAAGATCATAATTATTTTACTTTCATGTTTTAAATATTTCAAAGTATTTAATGGATACATTTTAAAATGTATAGTTAATTTTATTAAATGTTTTATACATATAATGACATATTGGACACAAAATATACGATATTTGAACCCAAATTATCATTTAGAACAAACGTAACGATTTATTGTCCTTATAAAATATTAATTATTTGGACTCTGATTTGTCCGGGGCTCAGAATTTGGATTTTTGTGTTTCAAAATTCCTTCAATATGAACCAAACTAACAATTGAATGTTTGAATATATGAGGTGTTATTGCTGCACCAGCATTCATCCAATTACGTAGCCCTGAGTTGAGCCTCTACCAGTTAGATGAAAACAACCGGGTGAAGTCTATGTGACTTTGAAGCAGGGTCCAACAGAAGACTCCCAATACTTGGCCTGCCACCTCAGAAGTATCATTTCACTTGGAGGACATTGCGACCATGCCCAGTCGCCTTTAGCTAACACGAAGGATATTCGGTTTGGAGCTCGCTACCTCCTGACAAGGAGAACGACGCCCTATCCAAACAGGCCACCGCAGCCTCTTGAACTAAAGAGTATAAAAAATATCTAAATGGCAACAGCTGACTGAGACAAAAAACGTCAAATAAGAAACAAATTCATTATTTTAAAAATAGGAACTGCAGGTAGCATAGTATTTAACTAACCTTTCTAAATACAGTTTTCTGATAGCGATAATTAAAATTTTGGATTAGTAATTATCGTATAGATTAAGTTGGCATACATAACACTGTGAAGTGTTTTCGAATTGAAATAAATTGTAAACTAACTGAATACTAGTATTTCTTTCACCAGGCTCTTAATTTTAAAGTACGCCAAATTTAAAATATATATTTTCTCGATTTCACATTATATCTGAGTAAGAGTTTCGCCGAGCTGGCAGCCGAATGGTTAGCGCTCTTGCCTTCGGTTCAACGGTTCGTGGGTTCGAATCCCACCTTGGGCATGGATGTTTGTAGTGGTTCGGAATCCACTTTAAGCCGTAAGTCCCGGTCTAATTAGCCCTCGTGTGCAAAAAATGACCGTTGAGCGACAAACAAACCAAACCAAACAAACCAACTGAGTAAGAGTTTTTGGTTTGATATATTTTTTGATCATAAGAGTTCTAACAGCATAAAATTTTCTGCTTATGCCAAAGATGCTTAAATGCGATTAATTCTTTTATCAATCGGATTCAAGAAGCTGTACAGGTAAATAAGAGAAGAAATGGAATTTCTACTGAGGAATTTTGATTTTGCAGTGAATAACACTGGAAGTTTTTAAACTTATCCATCAAATTTCATAATTACAGAGCTTAGCAAATTCTTCTATTTGTAGTGACATTTACATACAATTTTATGCATTTAGGAATAAATTTAATTAGCTTGTAAAATTTAGTTAAAAATGCTGAATATTTAGAAGTATTTATCACATATGTAATTAATTGCTAATACTATATATGACAAGAATTGGAAAGTTTTCGATTTTTAATTATTTTTCCTGCAAAAACTAGAGGAGAACGCAAAGAAACTTTTCTGTAATCTGTAAATAGAACAAAATTTGAGTGGTTTTCCAACTTATTACTTTAATGAATTTAATTTTATATCTAGTCAATCGGTTCTATTTTGAATAAAATAAAAATATTTTAAAATAAATATTTTAAAAATTAAAAATTTAAAAGAAAAAAACTAAAAAATTTGAAATTTGGATTTAGGAAATGAAAAGCTCCGTAAATGTAATAAATTGTTTTCGGTTAATCATATTTCCTTTCATACTGTGAAAAAAAGATTTAAGACATAAAAAATAGTAATTAGTAAATATTAATAAAAGAAAATAGCAATTAATAAATATTAATAAAAGAAAGTAGCAATTAGTTCATTATGAATGACGCAAATAAAGTTTAGCAAATTGCAATTAAAAAGAATTTCAGTAAATAAAATGGAAGTTTTCCTAAAAAGTTTGAAACATACATAAAATAAATTAGAAACTGAAACGGTTTATTTTGTTTTTAAATAAGCACTTTTGTGAGTAAATAATGACCTTACTAAGAATTTAAATTTCATTGATTGAGTTAATGATAAATTGCTGAATATTATATTTTTTGAAAAATTAGATATTTCTTATTTTTATAACGTTTATAACATTGATTATTTAGTTAAGAGGAAAATTTTGAACATTGGATACTATTCTCTAAAAATATTTTTGTTCTTTCATTTAACACAGCAAAATATAATAGTTTCTTAGTCCAAGCGTTTTTAACATAAATTAATAACAATTGATTAATCATAAAATTGTAAAAAGCTGAGATTTGCACTCTCAAATATTTCATAGAAATGCATTAAAAGTTTTTATCTAAAAATTCAAAATATATATGAATGATATGTAATTAAAAAAATTTGAAAGAATATTATTTGATATCGAGCTGAATGAGAAAAGATATGCATTAGTGTGTGTTTCTATTTTTTATGAAAATATGTTTTCTTTATCTAAAAATTTTATTTTGTTTCGCAAAGAAATATTTAATGTGCATCATTAAATGGGAAAAATACTGCTATTTCTTTATATTTTAAATGTTATTATTAGTAAAAAATTTATTTAGAATAAAAAAGATTAGTAATTTTTTATACTATTTAAAATTGTAATGGTATTTATTTTGCTTTTATATTAAATTTTAAAGTAATTCAAAAAAATTACATAATGTCTACATTAAATTTCGCTTAAAAATAATTGATATAATTTTTAAACATTAAAAATAATTGAGCTGCATACACAAATTAATAAAAGTCCCTAAAGTCAGAAAAAAAATTTGAGATATATTTATGAATAACTAATATAAAGATTAATATAAACTAATGAATGTAGTTGAAACTAAAAGTTTATTTTAAAGTTTTTAAAAATATTAGACAATTTCTTTTTGGAGAGAATAGAAAACATACATAATTAAAATTCCTCTTTTATTTGTTATGGATAAGGATTAGCTGTAAGGGTTAAATGAGATGAAATGATTAAATGATTACAACTAAATAAATTTTTTCAAACAATAAATGTATAGCATGTAAATGATAAGCTGCATTGAAAACAAAAATTGTGTTTTTATTTATCATTCCTCCTAGCATATAATTATTATGTAAATATAAGCATTATTTTATAATATAAACATTCAATTAATAAATTATAACTATCCAAGCAAATAATTATTATGTAAATATAAAAATTTAATTTTTGTGAAGATATCAACATTTATTTCAGTTCGTTTTTACTTTTAAGTCAATGTTTTGTATTTAAAAACATTCAAAAACTAGAAGATGAAATTATATGTATAAAAGATTCTCACACACACACTATATATATATATATATATATATATATATATATATGTGGGACGGGAGTGGCCAAGGCGAGATTAACTAATTAACAATTCTTATACAAAGCCTAATATTTAATTAACATGTATTTACAAATATAAATATATACAAGTTTGAGATATTTACAATTAATCATCTTAATAGAATGAAATTTAAAGTTCAAGTTTAAAGTTATGGGGGACAGGAGCAGTCGTCTTGCTGCTATCAAAAAGGAACGTCTTCGCGTCTTTTAGATTATTTCTCTTCTGCCCCGCTCACTGGGGAAGCTGTTGCGCCTCTCGAGCTCCTTCTCAAGTGGGCACTTGAAATAGTGACGTCGGCTATTAAGTGGTTCACCCACCACAGTTCGGCCGTCCTGAAATCGGCTGGCCCTCCAGACGACACTGCAAATACATAAAAAAAGAAAAACAGCAAAACAGGGAAAGAAACAAGCAGAACAGAATAATTCTCTGAAAAGAAACAAATTTTATATTCATCTTCTTAGATCTGAAATAAAGAAATGAGTCAGTATATCTTTTAGCTTCATTATAGTCAGTTGGACTTCCGACTATCCTTCAGCACAATTCAACTTTAATTTAACTCCAACTTGCATAACATCCTCGTCTTTTGGCATACTATACCAGGGTTTTAGGAATTCAGCACAAGTCGTGGTACCGTTAGGTCCTTCATGACTTCCTTCTTTGATTACATCATAGGTGTTGCCTCCTTTAACTTTAGTAACTCTGTATGGTCCTAAATATTTTGGTTTCAGTTTTAAGTGGGGTCCAAACTGAGTTCTCTTAATAGCGACCAAATCGTTAACTCCATAAGATTGATGGTTCTTTTCTTCTTAAATTATACGTTTTCCTGTTTTCTTCTTGGATCTTGAAAATTTGTTGTTTAGCATGTTTTCTGAGTTCATCTCTTTGAGCTTCAAAATTAGCTTGAAATTCCTTTTCAATCATTTCTTGGAGCTTACTAATACCTCCAACGTTCATCTTCGTACCAAAAAGCAACTCAAAAGGTGTGGTATCTATGCTTCGTTGATATGTTGAATTAATCGTCTGCTGCAGTTCGTTCGTAAGTTTATACCACTGAGCTGGATTCTCTAAAGATAGCTTTGAAAGAACTGATATGATTGTTTGGTTGATCCTCTCAACTTGTCCGTTAGCTCTTGGCAAACCAGTGGTTATTAAATGGTGTTTAATATTCTCTTTAGAGCAATAATCTCTGAATTCACCAGAGCTAAAAGCTGTACCTCTATCAGAAATAATTTGGTAGGGATTTCCAAAGACTGATTTTAGAGTTTCTAATTTCGAAATGACTTCAGCAGATGTTGTGGTCTTCGTAGGAAAAATCCAAACGAACTTAGTAAAAGCGTCAATAATTGTTAAAATATACTTATAATTTTTATGTGTGCTTTCTAAAGGTCCTAAATGATCAATATGGTATGTGTATAGTGGTACGTCATTTTTATGCAATGGGTGTAATAAGCCTTCTTTCTTTCCTCTTTTGTGATTTACAAGAATACAGTGAACGCAATTAGATATGATATTTTCTACTTTCTGTTTAAGTTTGGGAATGAAATAATGGTCCTCAATGCTTTTCTCTGTATATTTGATTCCAGTATGTCCCTTTTCATGCGCACTTCTAATAATTTCCATCTGCATACTTCTTGGCACAACCACTAACTCCTTACCATCAACAAATTTATAAAGAACTCCGTTTCTCTCAAAATAATCTTCATAACTAGAGATTTTTAATAATTCTTTTATCGTTTTTATTTCATCATCATTATCTTGGGCTGATTTTAATTTCGGTATGATATTATCGCTTGAGATGCAAAATATGTTTACAGGGGATCTGCTTAGTGCGTCAACATGAGTCATTCTTGTACCGGAGCGATGCTCAATACTATAATTAAATTCTTGGAGCAATAAAGCCCAACGAGCAACACGAGTTGACAAATCTCTTTTTTGCATAGTCTTTTCGAATGCGGAACAGTCAGTGACAATTTTAAATGGAATTCCTAATAAGTAAACGCGGAATCTTTTTAACGCTTCAATAATTGCAAGAGCTTCAAGTTCGTAACTGGAATACTTCTTTTCGGCATCTGTTGTCTTTTTACTCATGAAATAGATGGGATGAAAATTTTTATCATTTGGGGATTTCTGTAATAAAATAGCTCCATATCCTTCTATGCTGGCGTCACAATGCAGTTCAGTTTCGTAATTTGGGTTGTATATACTTAACACAGGTTTTTGAGCTAAAATTAACTTTAATTGATTAAAAGAGTTTCTTTCCTCTTCACCAAATTTAAATTTCCTATCTTTCTTCAAAAGATCACTCAATGGCCTAGCAATAATGGAATATTTTGGGATAAATTTCCTGAAATATCCAGTCAATCCTAAAAAACTATGGACCTGTTTCAAATTAAGTGGCTCAGGGAAATGAAGCACAGCTTTAGTTTTCAAAGTAGATGGAAAAATTTTCCCTTCTTCGATGATATGGCCTAAAAATTCAATGCGCTTCTTCAAAAAATGGGATTTTCTAAAATTTATTTCTAATCCATATTCGCTCGCAAGATTTAAGACTTTTTCAAGCCGTTCGACTCCTTCTTCAGTTGAGGAAGACAAAATAATTATATCGTCCATATAAGGTAAAACAATACCATCATTAATCAGTGGTCGGAAAATAGTATTAATAAATCTTTGAAACACAGCTGGGGAATTACACAGTCCAAAAGGAACCTTAAGAAATTGGTACTGTCCTTCATGAGTTACAAATGAAGTGTATTTTCTACTATCCTTCTTTACATCTACATGGAAAAATCCATTCTTGAGATCAATTGTACTAAACACACACGATTCCTGCAATCTATCTAATATATCTTCAATCAATGGGAGGGGAAATCTATCTTTTACAATTACTTTATTTAATCTCCGATAATCTATGCACAAACGAGGTGTTCCGTCTTTTTTCTTTACGATTACTACTGGGCTACAATATTCTGAAGAACTGGGTTCTATTATACCTTGTTCTAACCATTCATCTATTTGGGTTTCAACTATCTTTTTCTCTGAAAATGGTAATCTACGGGGTTGATTAGATATAGGCTCATTACTTTTTAACAAAATATCTAATTGAACATTAGTTGATTTTGTTTTATGTGGTACATAACTCGAAACTAATTGTTGCAACTTATATTTAAATTTTTTGGAATACTAGGTTCAATGTTCAGTTCAACTTCATTAAAAGTTAAATCAACAGGTAGAATTGATAAAGTATTAATTTCTTTTACACATTGATATTTATTTTTAATCTTAATTCCGTTTTCATTAATTAAGGTTTCACCCTGCATTAGTACATTCATTCCTATGATGGCATCATATGACATAACATTATTTTCAACCACATAAATATCTTCTTCACACTTAAAATCATCTATTTTAATATTTCCCTTAAAATAGCCCAACGGCTTTACAACACATTTACCAAAACCACTTAGAGAAGAATTTAACGGAAATAACTCTACAAAATTTAATTTATCAAAGACAGATTTACGAATCAAAGTTACTTGGCTTCCAGTATCTATTAATGCATTAACATTCAAATTATTAATAATTACATCATTCAGTATTGTTTTAACATTAACATTCATTGTTGCTACTTCAGGTTTAGAATTAGTTTCTGGACACAATGAAGCTTTATGTCCAAAATTATTACATCGAAAACATTTAATACCCTTCTCTTTATGTTCACAAAATTTAGAAATATGATTTTTCTCACCACAATTAAAACAAATTTTATCTTTACAATCATCAAAATCACTGTATTTCATTTTTCCAAAACCATCATTGTACCTTATTTTATTTACATTTTCATTCTTAGAATTAACTCTATTACTATATTCATATTTTGATTTCGTTTTATCAAAATTATTATATTTATCATGAGAATTATATTTTGTTTTCGTTTTATCGAAATTATCATATTTAAAATGAGAATTATATTTTGTTTTCGTTTTATCGAAAGCATTTTTACTTTTAACAGAATCACTTTTTATTACTTCATAAACTTTGAGTTTTTCTTTAAATTCACTTAAATTCTTACATCCATACAAAACAATTTTGTATTCTTGTTTATCATTTATTCCATTAATAACATAATGCATTAAGGCAGATTCTTCAATTTTACCGCAATTGCACAACTCCTTCATTTTTAAAAAATACTCCTGAACAGATTCATAATCATGCATTTTCCTTTTACGCAAAAGCTCATGTAAGTTAGCTGAGTTTATTTCAAACGAAAATTCATCGATCAAGGCTCGTCTCAATTTTTTCCAAGAATTTATTTGTGGTTCTGTCCGAACGAATAATAGAGCATTTCCTCCTAACGATCTTTTAGCCATAACAAATTTTTGTAAGTCTGATAAATTAAATAATTTCGACATATCCTCAAAATGATCAATCCAATTAATTACATTTTCATGTGATTCTGCATTAAATTTAGTAATAGTGCTTTCGATATCTTCATAATTAATATTAACACTTGGAATAACAGTATGTGCATAAAAATCATTTTCACAAACATTTTCATTCTTCTTAAAATAGTCAGATGCACTTTTCTTTTTACTTATATTGCATTGCATTGAAAAATCATTTCTACTTATTTCTTCTTCCACTTCACTTTCTGAGTCAGCAGTTTCCGAATCCTCTTTAGTGTTTTGAGCTAAGAGTTCAAGGTCACATAACAGAGACAAAATTCTTTCTGCGAGCTCTGCTTTGGATCCTTGAAAAGAAATATTCAAAATGTTCGATGCAGTAATAAGTTCGCCAAGCGAAAACTCATTGTTTATATTTTTTAATTTGTCTCGATACTCATTACTTTCGATATCAAAATCAAAACCATCAAAATTTCTAATTCTTTTACGATTTAATCTATCTCCATCATGATCAAAAATCAATCTATGCAAAATTGTGATTTTATCTGCTTTAAAATTTTTCAATGCAACGCTTATTTCTTTTATATCGTTTAATATCATCATGTACTTTGAAAAATGTTCACGTACCTCTCAAAGATGTTCGATGAGGATCCACGTCTTTCTCTCGTTCCAAACCGATACTTAACGTAACGTCTTCTTCTAATGAAAATCCTTCTAACTATCTGATGCGATATCATTCAAACACAATATGAAATTTTCTGTAATTCAGCTAATTATCTCGATCTCAATCCCGCTTCTGAGTTTTGTGGGACGGGGAGTGGCCAAGGCGAGATTAACTAATTAACAATTCTTATACAAAGCCTAATATTTAATTAACATGTATTTACAAATATAAATATATACAAGTTTGAGATATTTACAATTAAGCATCTTAATAGAATGAAATTTAAAGTTCAAGTTTAAAGTTATGGGGGACAGGAGCAGTCGTCTTGCTGCTATCAAAAAGGAACGTCTTCGCGTCTTTTAAATTATTTCTCTTCTGCCCCGCTCACTGGGGAAGCTGTTGCGCCTCTCGAGCTCCTTCTCAAGTGGGCACTTGAAATAGTGACGTCGGCTATTAAGTGGTTCACCCACCACATATATATATATAATTTAAAAACTTAATTCTTAAACTATGTGTCACGACAGCAAATGTGGGCCAAGGGGTATAGTGCCTATCTCTATTTTCCTGCCCGAAAGGCCCTGGGGTGCGAAGTATATGTCCTGACTAGGTAGTCAGCCTAATGCTCAAATCTTGTATTAAGTTTCCAAGCATGCTCGGTACTTAGTTTAAAGATCCACTAAAGGGATGAAAGGCTGATTCAAACTTGCTGATTCAACCTCGAGGATCGAACCTGTGCCTTGAGCAAGTGAAACACTACTGTTAATATATATATATATATATATATATATATATATATATATATATATATATATATATATATATATATATATATTGTATATTTTTATAAAAATCAAATACCAGATGTAGAAGAATACATTGAAAATACGAAATAAAGTAAACAAATGGAAAAAGGCTCAGTATATAGCTTAAAATTTCAAAAAAAATTGAATAAAGGAAAATTTAACGAAAATGGAGCGAAATAACAACATGGCCAGCTTCTTCAGGGGGTGTTGACCACATTGGTACTAATTATGGCTTTTCTGCATTGGCCCGAGAGAAAGTCTTAAAGAAGCTGATACACCCCAAAGCCACACCAAACAGTTCAAACCAAAATATCAAACCAGAATAAAAGAAGTAAAAGTCAACCCAAAATAAATAAGCCAAAAACCAGTGTTTCCAAAATACATTTAATTTATAGTAATCAAAATTAAAATTAAATCCAGATCCAAATCCAAACCTGCAAGAACCGCACCAAATACTACGTGTAAGCCAAATAAATATACATAAATTTAAAGACTGAGTGAATTCGGTTCGGTTCTGATTATTATTCTCAATTTGGTTTTTGACTTAATTTTATAAATATATTATTATTCTCCACTTGGTATTTTTAATGTATTATTCTCCCTCTAGTATTTGATTATTATTCTCCATCTAGTATTTGATTATTATTCTCCATCTAATATTTGATTATTAATTTTATAAAAGTGAACTATTAAGTATATTTTAGTAATTGTATTTTAGCTGCTTTTGCGCTGAATGTATAAGTGTTATATCTATTCTTGTATCGTTCAATTTTTACATATGTTACTTCTAATCATGCTTTATATATATTTATACGAGGGTTACTCTGAAGTTTTTGAGATACGCGCTGACGAGAACTTACAAAATGAAAATAACGGTTTAGTTTTAAAGTACAAAGTATTTTAACACAGAAGACGATTTTTTACTGACTTACTTCAACTTGTTTAGCGTGGAATAAATTTTAAGCATAAGAGAAAATGGAGTTGACGCGAGAACATATTCACGCTATGATTTTCTACGATTTCAAAGCAGGATTCAATCAAGAAGAATGCGTTCAACGGTTGCAATTAGCATTTGGTGATGAATCTCCAGCTCGTGCTACTGTATTCAGATGGTTTAGAGAATTTAGATGAGGTCGCAATTTTCTTTAGGATGAAGAACACGCAGGAAAGCCGCCGTCGGCTGTAATCCCGGATAATGTTTCTGCCATGCAAAAAATGTTAATGGATGATAATTGCTGTACCTATCAAATGATACAGAAGGAACTTCACAGCCATACACAAAATAATTCATGAAGAATTACATATGAAAAAAGTAGTTTGCCGTTGGGTTCCCCATAATCTAACTGAGCATCAAAAAGAGGAGCGTGTCAGAATCAGTAAAGAAACTCTTAATATGCTGAATGATGGTGGCCACCGCATCATTTCTAAAATTGTAACAGGTGATGAAACGTACATACCGTATTTTGACGTTCCAACACGTCAAGAAAGCAATGTATGGGTCTTTAAAGATGATACCACACCGACTATGGTGAAAAAAGTGATGTATGCCGTTTTCTTCAGAAATACGGGATTGGTCAAAGCCATCAAGTTGGAAGGACAGAAGACAGTAACAGCAAACTGGTATACCACTAAATGTCTTCCAGAAATTCTACAAGAATTGAATGTTAGGAGACTCATGCTTCACCATAACAATGCATCTTCACATACAGCCGGATTAACAGTTGAGTTTCTTAAACAAAAACAAATTAAAGTGATCGAACATCCGCCGTATTCACCTGATCTAGCTTTGTGCGACTTCTGGTTATTCTTTAATCTAAAAAAGAACTTACGTGGACGTCGTTTTCATTCAGAAGAAGAGATTGATGTGGCTATAAATGCATTATATATATATATATATATATATATATATATATATATATATATATATATATATATATATATATATATATATATATATATATATATATATATATATACACATTTATATATATATATATACCTATATATATATATATATATATATATATATATATATATATATATATATATATATATACTGCTCAAAACAATTAAAGGATATTGCGGTTTTAGGCGGATCTTGTGGCTGGGAAACTTTTTAGCTGATTGATACGTGGTTGACAGACGTAGTAGGTTATATGAGAATAAATTACACATGTTTGGCAGAAAAAATGCATTTTATTGTGACTTTGTGTACAAAAGGAAAAAAACACAATTTGTGCATATGAGAAAAAAGAATAAGAAAAGGTGTTGTCTTCAAAGGAAGTCATTTTCAGTAGGGGTATGGTTTCCACGGACGGTCATCAACGTTGAGCACCTTTGAGGCATGGAGTCAATGAGGCTATTAATCACGAGTTATTGTATTCTGTCTCACTCTTCCAGAAGAGCACTTCCATGTTCTTGGCGAGTTTGTGAGGGTGGTTGGTGACCAGCAACTCGTCTTCCTAGAGCGTCCCAAACGTGTTCTATTGGATTCATGTCTAGAAAACACGCTGGCCATTCCATTCGTACGATTCCTTCCTTGAAAAGGAAATCCTCCACCAGGTTAGCACGATGTAGTTTGCAGTTATCGTCCTTTAAAATGAAGTCATCTCCGATTGCTGCAGTGTAAGGGCCTACAATAGGTCTGAAGATTTCCTCCCTATATCGGCGACCAGTCAGAGGTCCATCTTGAATGATATAGAGGTCTGTGTGCCCGTCAATGGAGATGCCACCATACACCAACACTCCCCCACCGCCAAATCTGACACTTTTGTGCACGAACGCTGGATTATTCCTACTGTCACAGTCCCTCCAGATGAAAATACGCCTATTATCAGGATGAACAGAAAAACGGGACTTGTCAGAAAAAAACATTGCTCCATTCATTTCTCCTCCAGTTCACATGCTCTGTTGCCCACTCCCTGCGGTCACGACGATGCCTTGATGTTATTTTAACACCTACCATCGGTCGGCGAGCATACAGACCTACACCAAGGAGCCGGTTTCGGACAGTCTGAGTTGAAACCGTGGTGTTAGTAGCCAAGCGAAGGTGTTGTTGGAGAAGAGTAGCGTTAATATTTCGGTCTCTCCGAGCCGTTAACACTAAATAACGATCTTCATTGGGCGTTGTTGACCGTCTACGACCTTTCCCTGGTCTTCGGCCTGCACTTCCAGTCTCCAAAAAATGGTTCCAGATCCTGGAAATCACACTTTGTAACACTCCAATGGCTTGTGCTACTCCGGCTTGAGTTTGGCCCCTTTCTAATTTACCAACAATTCTCCAAGCTTCTGAATCGGTTAAATGACTTCACTGAGACATCGTATTCATCGAAACAAAGCAGTCACTGAATACCGATCATCCTTGTATTCATTGTCTTTTATTCAGTTGAAAGTCAAATTTCATTCACTACCGCTGAAGTGACGTTTTTGACGTCGAACTCAAAATTAGCATACTCCACAGTTTGAAAATCAGAAAAATTTTCCTTTGTGATTCTCTTCTTCCATTTTCAACAAAAAAAATTTCGTTTATATCTTTATTTTAATTAAAACTTACAATATCCTTTAATTGTTTTGAGCAGTGTATATAATATTAAATTTTCAAGGATAACATCAGTAAGCTGTCGTATATAAAAAAGTTTTAAAACTTTATCAACATATCCAATGGTACAAAATAATTTAAATAAACTTATGATCAATGTTTTTTATAATTACATTATTAATTATTTCTTATATGAAAGTATGGAAATCTATAAAGAATAATTCCATTTTTACATGGCAGCCTTTATAATATTTTTTCAGATAACTGTGATGAAACGCATGTCAGAAAGCTGGAACCATGAAGATTTCTCTCTAGTTTTCTGTAATTCAAGATTTCTTTCAAGTACTTATGTTTCTGGATTTAAAGAAAAATGATGATGATAAAATTTTATTTCATAGATTTGTACGTAACATGGACAGATTCTCGGCAAATAAAAAGATTTCAAAATTTGGTGTAAATTATCTGCAGTGATATGTGTATGGTAATAGAATAATTTTTGATGTGATAGAAAATTATCAGTTCAGTAAAAGTTTCATGTGAAATTGTTATGAGCATTAATTTCAGTAAATTTGATCACTTCAATTAAATTTTAATCCATAATTCCAAATCTAAATAATAATGGCTCAGTTTTTATTTTATATTGAATATAACTAAGAGCAATAATTTGACCTCATATTTTTAAATTAACAAAATAATATTTTTGCACATTATAAATATTTTATTACTTAAATTTATATGTGAGTTTAAAAAATGTGAGCATTTTATTATTGTGAATTTCATACGGTTGCATATTATAAAATACCGTGGTTAGTTTAAATAAATTGGCAATTTTCTATGCATGTCACGAAATGTGCCAGAAAAATATCAACTATTCATGAAATTAAACAGAATTGCATAAAGAATTGAATTTTCCTTATTTAAATGAGTTTTTCCTCCGGGCGTATATACGCCATTCCAAAGCACGCTTCTTTGCAATACACTGTTGTGAGTAAAACTGAACCCACACACACATGGCCCTTGAAGGCAATTGAATGTCTTTAGCATTGTTTAAGATAGATTCAAAGAAAAAAGAGAAATTTGGAGATCTTTTTTCTTCAACAGATAGCATTACCTGTTTGAAAACCGGTGGCACTGTGGAGTGAATCTCGTAAATTTTCCTCGGCAGTTAAGGGGATAACTTCATGTATTACTGTGATTAATAAAAGAAGTTTTACTCTTTTAAAACCAAGAAAAATAATGATAGCTATAAAAAGATTGCGACTCCTACTAACAGTTTGTTAGCCAATGAGAGAACAGAGTTGTTAAGTATGTATACACTGAATGAATATTTTAAATGAAATGATATTAAGGGTTGAAAAAGTTAACATTTAACTCCAAATGCTCAATTTCATATTTTAAGGAAGGTTTCGACAATGACAGTTTTATGGGTCGCACATTATATTTCATTAAAGTAAATGAATTGCAATAGCTGGACTTTGAAATTTTTTCATTGGAAATTAAGACATCTTTGTAATACTGATCATCCATCAAAAAAACTAGAGCCTATCTATAAAATATCCGACTGAGTTAACTCTTTAAATACACAGGCAATGAAATTTTCACATCAAAGTGTGTGATTTTCTGGGACAGATTACGTATACTTTGTACTAAACAGTAATACCCGCTACATAAGGAATTTCTTGACTTGAGCATAAATGTTACTATCTCGGAATGCATAATGTGTTCTGATGAAAAATTATTTCCTAAATTATCTTCCTAACTTATTTCTTTATTTTTAAAATTAGCCATAAATTATTTAAATTTTCTTATTATTAAGTAGCAGGAGGAATTTTGATTCATATGTAAGCGTTAAATGTTACAAATAAAAGTATTCAATTGACCGGTTGATAACACTTTAATCATGTATCTCGAAACAGGATTACAATAAAAAACAATTTCATTGATTACTATTGCTATTTTCAAATATATGAAGAAAACTAAGCTTTTGACTACAGAGATTGTCTGATTATTGGCGATTATTGATTTGAAACTTTTAATAGTTTTACATATTTTGGGTCAATCATTGATATTTAATACACAACTTCAGAAGTAATTAATTTCAAAATTGTAAAAGGGAATAGATGCATTTTTTTTGTATAGAAATCTTTTAAGAAATAAACAAATCCCTAAAGTAATCAAATTAAAGATTACAAAACAACTATCTAGCCTCGAGTGACATATGATTGTGAGATATGGATTTTAATATTAAGAGATATTAAGGGATATATGAATGCAAAATATTAAAAAAGATATATGGACTGATTCATGTAAGTAGTAATTTAGTGAGAATAAGAACTAATAAGGAAATAAAAGCACACATTAAAGGCAAAGACATATATATATATATATATATATATATATATATATATATATATATATATATATATATATATATATATATATATATATATATATATATATATATATTAAAGCACAACATTTATCTTGGCTGATAATCATGAGGCAAAATTTTTATACTGAAAGCTAATGTGCAACAGACCGAAGTGAGGATCAAAAAGAAAATAGTTGGATGATGTGCTGAATCATCTAATTTGTTTGAAGATAATCAACTGGAAAAAGGAGACTGGAGACAAAGTCGTCTGGGAAGAGATTGCGCAGAAGACCAAGACCCATCCCGAGCTGTAAAGTCAATCAACCGAAAGAAATATTGTCATTATAATCTATACTTTGAATGCCAAGTCTATTATTTTGTAGTATTCCGTTCCGAATGGTTGCTGGGATCATCGACGTATTGCATTCATAAATGTCATTCGTGGGAAGATTACTATTTCATTCGCCTTGATTATAACACAAAATATTGATCTTCTGTAGATATCATTCTCTGAAGCAATCAGCCATTGATCATCATATAATTATTACAGTGATTTTTTGTTTTCCCCATAATCCTAGAAAAACGCAATAATAATGGATATACACAGTTCTGTGTAAAACAGCTTGTCAATATTTGTTGAATTTTATACAATGTATTCATTGGTAATTAGATTTCCGTAGTATGGAAGTCTTACAAACTATTATAGTTGAAGAAGGTAATCTTAGAAATCTAATTTCTTAAGAAACCACTTTCAACGTCTTCTTTTTGTTTTTAACTTAACACTGAATTTTATAATCTTTTTAACAAGAATTTCTTTTAAGCCTTTCTATATGAAGAAAGCTAAATTTATTTTTAAAATCTCTTTGAAAAGCTACTAATTTGTTGCAAGACTTAAATGAAAAGAGACTATAATTTTTTCTATTTCAAAAGGGAATAAGAAGTCTTTTTATTGTTTATGAAATAAAAAATGTATAGGACATTTTTATATACGACCTTACTGCATTCAATAACCTTTTTGTTTTGTATGGATGTGACTGAATACTTGTACTTTCTAAAAAATTAAAATTTTAAAATAATTGTAGTTCCAAAGTAAAAATATTTTATCATATACAAAAAAACTCTTAATTATAAGGCCTTATTGATACGTTCTTAAACTGACATTAATTGGATGTTAAAAATATATATTTGATTAGAATTCAAAATAGTTTTTACAGACAGTTTCAAATTTTCTTTTATTATTATTTTTTTTACTTACTTCTAAAGTATTTTTTGAAACAGATTTAGACTGTAATAAATATTTCAGCCCTTATATATATATTCGATAACTTAAAAAGTTAAATTGTATGGTAAAACTTTTTTCCAAGAAAATTTAAATTTTTAAACCTTCAAGACAATTAAACTTTATTTGAATAAGAACCTCATTTAATGAGAAGTCTCAAAATGATAGCTAAATTGATATCTTGATAACAATTAAATTTACAAATGGTTTACTAAGCAATAAAAGAAATCTAACAAATTAAATGAACCCAAACCTGGCAAAAGTACCACCCAATACAAGAACAAAAAGTAGGAGAAGAAAAATAGCCACAACCTGGACCATTAAAGAAGGAAACTGATTATTTGTTCATTACAGCAATTAACCGACATGTTTCCAATTACACTGCTGGCCACCGTAAATGCATCTCTCTGAAGGAAGCATACAAATAACATGAAATTTACAACATGCATTAACGGAGGTGATATATGCAAATGATTAGAATTTTTATGCAGACACAACACGTGTGCCTGCGGTGCCATTTCAAAACGCTTTTTAAGGCTTGGAGATTTCAACGATTTCAAATTCAGCAATTGTGTTTTTCTTGTTGGTTTTTCAAAAAACAAAGATCAATTATGCCTCGTAGAAAACAGAGATGATTTTTGATCAAGTATCCGAGCCCTAAGAAAGTCGAAAACAAGAAGGAAGGACGAAGGTATGTCCTTTCTAGAAAGTCCCAAACAGTTCAAAATGTGCTCAGCAGAAGCTTGCTGAGCTTGACATTTTGAACAGGCTGCAAAGATCTTGTACGCGTGGAAAAGATTCTCTTAGTGTGGTCACCAAAGGCGTGAATGCCATTCCATTTTGCCCAGCTAAGACCTGCAGGCAAATGAGCAAAGTTGACTTTTTCTTTTGGGGCTTTCGTCTTGCCAAGTTTCATCAGCTTCTCAGACCAACAGAAGCTGCCGCTCTAAGATAGAGCTCCAGCTTTCGGTGCTCTTATTTGCGGATTAAAAGAGGCTGCATCTCACATTCTCATATATTTCTTTGTGAAAAATTTAAATAAATTTCTTATATACTTTTAACTATATGAACTTTCATTATATATTCGTTCCATCAGTAAATTATTTTATTTTGTTTGCCGAAGTATTTAAATTATTTTTACGATTTCTTTAAATATTAATAATTCATTTAAATGATTAATGCTTTTATCAGTTTTAAGAATTCTGCACTGACAAGATATTTTTAAATGTATATCTGTATAGTATATTTTCAGTAAGACAATTTATATTGCACAAATTTGGTTCAACAGAAAACTTAATTCTTTTAAAATTCATTTACAAAAAACCTTCTTATGCCGTCATATTTTTAAATTATAAATATATTATCTATGTGCCTATTTAAAGAAAACTGCTTTTAATATAGAAATTAATTCTGGTACTCAACACACATATCCATCTGGTTAACTGCTTGTTAAGTTTTAAAATTATATTTTTTATACATTCAGTTACTTTGAATTCAAATTACCCTTTAACACTTTCTTTAGTAAAAAAGATACAACCTACTACATGATCAGAAAAATATGAAAATATCGGGACATATTTATAAATATGCAAATGAAATGCATTTAAATTACAGTTAATTCTATGTCTCAGTTTAAATTATTAAAACATTTTATTTATACATTTGATTTTAAAACAAATTAAAAAAACATTAAATATAAGTTTATATGTTCATTAAGGATTTTAAAAATTGTATTAATATTTCAAGAATTGAACAAAACCTTATATTTTGAATTGTTGAGTTTAGAAAAAAAATATAATTAAAAAGCGAAATTTTTACCATATCATACTTTTTACTAAGACGATTAACATTTTGATAGTCACAATTTATTCTTAGTGAAATAAAAAAAACAGTAAAGTCATTGTTATGTTAATAAACTCTTGATATTTAGAAGACATATTTAATATTTTAATGATAAAGACACATGTCAATTAAAAATAATTTCAACTTTCAATTCTAAATCTAGTAAGTTCTAATCAAGAATAATAGATGGCGCTTTTATTTAATTCCTATTTGAGGTGCACTGATAGACTAAGACTCACACAGGTTAAATTAGGAGATATAGGAGTTTTTAGTTTTTAAAACTCTGAAAATAATGCTTAGTACTAACTCTATAATTACATTGTATGATTGTGTTTTTGTTTTTAAAATTTTAGTTATGCTTAATATATAAAATTTAATTAAATCATTTCCTTTCAATATATGAAGTTGCCTACAAACTTATATATATACAAACTTAATATTTTGCTTAATCTGAATATAATAATTGTAAAAAATAAATTTTTAGCAAAAAATACTTTTAAATTTAAAATTATTATAAGTTTTCAATATGACTTCAATTACTAAATTTGAAAAGCAGCAGGAATTTTAGAATTTTAAGAATATTTCTTGAAAATTGATCTTTTCTATGAAATTGCATCTGCAAAATACATTTACAAAAATTGTTGAAAGATAAATTTAAACAAATATGAAAAAAAATATGCAATTTAATGAGGAAATTAGCAATTAATTTATGAGGTTACCTAAAAATGTATTTTAATAAATATTCATAAATATTTAAAAATAAATTTTTAATTTAAAATGATGTCATTCTAAAAATTCATGATAATTACTAGTTTGAAAATTAATTTTGTAAATTTAAATGAAATAAAGTTTATTTATTTTTTTTTGCAATTTCATGCAATTATCTTTTAAATCTATTTTTATCTTAAAGTCAACGAAAAATAAGAATTTCGAAAATAAAAAATTAAATATTTTAACCTGTATTTTAATAAAAACAAGATTTATCATTTGCTTGTTTTTTATTAATTATATATAATTAAGCTTTAAATAAGAAAGAAGGAACAAGAGTTAAATATCTCCTTTTTTATAACTAATTAAAATAAAATGTACGTATTACAGCAATGTTTTTAATAGCTTTATTTACAGTAATTCTTCTATGAAATAACTTTATATGAACGATATAATGCTAGTTGAAGATGCTTTTTTGTTAATTAATAACTCTGATGTAGGTAAACTAACATTGCAGGTAATTAGCACGTTATTTAAATGTTTATTAATGGGAAAATTAATTTTCTTTTCATAAATGCTTGAATAAATAATGAACATACTTTTTAGGAATTTATTAAATAAAGACTATTTGAAGATAACTACCGTTAATATAATATATTTCCATAAATTAGGCTGAAATATTAGAATAAATACATCTCAATCAACTAGGCATATTAGGGTTTTTTTACGCAAAACAATTTCAGAATGAAGCAGATAATTGAAAAAAAAATTATGTTGATGAGGAGTTCACATATCTCTTTGTATAATACAGTGAGATGTTATTTATATTAGGTTGGTGCGTATGAAATGTCGGATTCTTAAGTGATTGTATAAAACTGCATATCTTTCTTCAAAAGCTGTTTATTCAATCAAAGTATGCTCCATTCGCTTCAATACACTTCTCCCAACGAGATTTTAAAGCGTAGATGCCTGTCTTAAAAGAATTTTGGTCTTTAGAATTAATAAACTCTGATATCGAGTTTTTTAGACTGTCTTCATTTTCATAGTGTTTGCCCCTTAAAAACAGCTCTAAATGCTTGAAAAAATGAAAATCCGTCGGCGAGAGATCCGGTGAATATGGTGGATGCTGCAATGATGAGCATACGTTTAACCGATCCAGCTTATTTCGCTCTGTCAGTGCGTGCGGTACCCACTTGTCCATCATTCTTAACCTTGCCAATCTCAGAAAGGTGTCTCAATATCGTTGTATGGTCAACTTTCATCCTGATAGCAAGTTCCCTCGTGGATACGGCTGGATCCGCTTCCACTAGAGCCTTCAGGTCATCATTCTTCACAGACGTTTTGGGTATTCCGCGCGGCTCATTTTGCAGTGAAAAATCGCCAGTCCGAAATTTTTCGAACCAACGCTGCACTTTCCGATCGTTAACCATATTCTCCCCAAACGCTTGGTTTATGTTGCGTGCAGCTTTTGCAGCACTATTACCAAGTTTGTACTCATATAAGAAAATGACGCGAATGTCAGCAGAATTCATATCGGCAATAAACTCAAAAGAAATAAAAAAGGGAAGACCTTCGAGAAAACCTATTTTGCTGAAATGAGTCTCTGGCAATGGACAATACGAGTATGAATGAGGTTATGCCAAATACAAAAGTATAACGAAAACAGGGAGGAAAACGTCCGCATGTAAAGAGAATCCGACATTTCATACGCACCAACCTAATAAATTTCCTTTTCACTGTGAATTGATATGATAGACAATTAATTAGATGAGGGGAAATATTTTAAAGCATTACCTCGAAAATTTAAGTGAAATTGTAAAACTCTTCATTAAATGAAATTAAAAAACTAAGTTAAGTTACAACACATAATAGTCTTCGGGTGGTTCTAGACCATATTAGAATGCTTCTTGTAATGAAAGTAATGTCTTTAAGTAAATGAACTTTTATGCTCTTCATATTGAAAATAAAATCATAGGAACAGTGTAAAGCAGTGTTTCTCAACCTGTGGGGCACACCCCTCTAGAGGGGCGCAAGCACACTAATGGGGGGTCAAGCATATCCAAGAGCAAATGTTATTAAAAAAAAACTGATTAAGTGACTGAAAGGAAAGAACACACACACACACACACACACACACACACACACACAATACAAAACAAAATACATTTCGACATATTTAATAATTAACTTATTAAATTAAAACAACTTATTAAATTAAAAACAAATTTAAAAACAAATTTAATTAATATTAGTGACTTCCTTGGGCCTGTCTTTCAGAGCAAAGTTTTTCGAAGGAGGGTTTAATAGTAGAAATAGACACTCTCAGTTCTTTTTCTATATTTAGCTGAGTTCTATATTTTGCCTTCAAAGAAGCCACTGCAGAAAATCCAGTTTCACAAAGGTAAGATGTTGAAAATGGTAGTAGAATGCGAAATGCCCTTGTTTTTAGTGCAGAAAACTCATCATCCACTCCTGCTCAGAATTCAAATAGTGTTTTAATACGCAATTGTCTTTTGGTTTCGCCGCTTTCCGTGAAGTCAATGAAGGTTTCTTCCTCTTCAATTGCCAGTCCTTCGGGAGTATTTTGAAATGGATCCCTCACCCACTTGTAACTTGATATCAGTTTGTCGTCAGCAAGTAATTACTTTTTAAAATTGTTTGCTAGCATTGCCTAATGATTTTTATTGGTTATCAAAACAACTTTTACATGTTGTTCTTCAGCCTTGCAAGTTTTAATACAATCATTCAAATTTGCAAACATTAAGTTTCCTTGCTTTAAATTTCTGCTCCACAATTCCAATTTCCTACAAAAAGCATTAACTTTATCACTCGTATCCAATATGTGTGTATTTACTACTTGCAGTTGAAGATTCAAGTTATTTAATTTCTCAAATATGTCGACCACACACACACATGTAGCTCAATTTCATCATAAATAAACTATAGCGAAAATTTTCATCTTCTGATCTGTTTTCCTCTTCTAGGAAAAGGGCGATTTCTTCTCTTAATTCATAAACACGTTGCAAAAATTTCCTTCATGATAACCATCTTGTCTCGCAATAAAATAGAAACACTGAATGTACTGCACTCATATCTTTACAAAGTGCGGAAAAGATTCTTGATTTCAGGGGTCTCATTTTTATATAATTTACTACGGTTACAACCGTAGTTAACACAATATTCAAACCAGGACTCATTTCTTTGGAAGCCAAAGCTTCTCTGTGGATCGTGCAATGTGTCCAGACGCACTGTGACGATTTTTGTTTCACAAGTGCTTGAATACTTTTGAATCTTCCGGACATAGAACGAGCACCTTCGGTGCATATTCCGACGCAATTTTTCAATTTTATTTTTGCCTCGTTCATAAAATCATTTAAGATAGCAAATAATGCGTGTGCTGTTGCTTTGAGTTCTATTGATTTTCAACAAAAGTAATTCTTCTACTACTGACAATCATCACAAAATCTAACATAGGCAATGAAATGAGCATCTTTATTACTATCTGTTGCCTCATCGAGTTGTATTGAAAACAATTTGCCACGCAACTTCGACAAAAGCTGACACTCTACATCTTCAGCTATATCAGAAATTCGACGGGCAACAGTATCATTTGAAAGAGGTATAGGGGCTGCAATTGTTTTGCAAAATTATCTCCAAACATAATTTCTACAATTTCAATTGTGGCTGGCAAAATAAGCTCTTCACCAATGGTGTGAGACTTTTTACATCTGGCTATATTATATGAACCTTTGTAAGAGGCTATTAAAGATCTTTTATTTACAAATTTTTTTAAACAATGATTTTGCTTTTCATATGATTTTAATTTTAATTCGAAGAAATCTCTGGGTTTGCTTACGTACTCACTAAGAAGCGTTTCCAAATGTCGCTTAAGATTTTTAGGTTTCATGCTGTCTGCCACCAACATTTTTGAGCAAATGATACACAGGGGCCTTTCTTCTTCATTTACTTCAGTACTAGTGAACCCAAAAATTTAGTATTCTTTAGAATATTTTCTTGATTTTTTTTTCAGAACCACGCTCGTCTATGTTCTTGTTGATGCTTGTCTATCGTGTAATGCTCGCTTACGCCCGCTTAAAAATGTATCCATGATTCTGCATACGTCTGTTGCCGTGAATATTTAATACGGTGAATTGCAATTACACGAAAATATATGTAACATTCAGAATAGATTCAATAGCGATAGAAGCATCGACTCGAGTGAGATTGTCTGGAATTGAAATTGGCGTCATAGAACTTTCTTCTTCTCCCTATGAGAAAACATTTGTTCACATCAGCACACGCTCCTAACTTAACTTTCACCCTGACCAGACAAATTCCAGACAAATCAAAACTTCTCGCGAAACCGTGAGAATGCCCAACATGGCGGGACGCAAGAGCAATAAAAAGGCATAGGATTCTTGTTTTTTCAATGCTGAGGATCGTAGTTGCAAAATATCCATAAATTTCTGTATTCTTGTTAATTTGTAAAGTTTAAAATTAAGGTTGTAGTGTAGGTTTAGTGCCAAAATACTCAAAATACATTATTATTGTATACATTTTATTGTATGTGGTGGGGAGGGGGCGCGATGAAAATTATGATTGAAAATTGGGCCGTGAATACTAAAAGGTTGAGAAACACTGAAGTAAAATAACTTTAATTACTGAAGTATTGGATAAAAAAAACACCAAAATAAATAAAACAATATACTAAATGTTAGTTTGAAAAATAAATTATATTTCTTTTAAAGAAAATTATTTGTAATTTGACTTATTATTGCCTCAAATGCTTAAATATCTTTCATTCTTCTCTCTCTCTTCATTATAATTTCTCACATCATAATTTCATTGCTATTTTTCAATATGATATTTGTGTTGAAAACAATAAATTGTCCACCGCAGCAGAGAAATAATATGTGTTGGTAAATAACTTGATGATGCTGCGTGTCTGCTCACAATTAAATTGATTAACACTTTATGGTTATTCTTTAAGCTCAAACTCTGCTCCATCCACCTGGATATTGTTATCGATATATATATCGATATTGTTATCGAGTCCTCGATATTGTTATCCAGTTATCGACTGGATATCGATATTGTTATCGAGTCCTCAAGTTATTTTTTTATTCAACGGCGGGCACTTGCGTGACAAACCCTATGCCACAACAAGGCCAGAAACTGTTACTCATTTGTCATTACGCAGTGGGTACCTGTGAACCAAGTCACAGAAACGAGTACCGTTGCCCACGCCATACCACCACAAACCAGTTTATATATATTTTATGGGCCACATTCATACATCATCACAGAAGAAATTACAGAGAAACACAGAAAGAAAGTAACATCCATTCCCGAACCGGGATTCGAACCCGGTTCCCATAGCTCAGGCGTCAGGAGCGCTAATCACTCGGCTCGAGTCCACAAGAGAGAGTTTTGAATACCAAATTAAAACTTTAAGTTAATTTAGTTTGTATTGCGGTCTGACCTTTTGATTACTGCATGGTATGTTTATTAGAATAATTTTAGATTATGGATAGTCATCTTTTTATATTAAATTTAATATTTTCTGGGAAGTAAATTTTATCACGTTGAACAATATTTACTAAGAAAATGATACTTGTTATATGATATATGACATAAAGTCTGAGAAACTTTCATATAAGCACTTGGCAAATTATATTTTCACCAGTTTCGTTTATATATACATTGATATTTTATAAGTTGGCTTACATTCTTACATCTTTATTCAAGTTGATTAATGTTTCTCATGTGCTATCTGATAAATAATTTTCTATAAATAATATTTATTACCAGTTCCTTTTATCTATACAAAAAATTTTCAACTTCAAGGTTAAACAATGATTTGTCTGCTTACTACATTTTTCATACATGATTGCAAAAAGAACCCAGTTGGATTATGACAATTACTGTTGTTGTTACTTATGACACTTGAACCCAGCCAAGCTCCCTATGCCGTTGGCTATGCAAATTTAAGTCAGAAGGGTACATCTTTCATTTAATCAGAGCACCACGAAGGTGAAAGTACGACTTTATTCAAAATTCCTACGATAGATGGCACCATCAAAGGATCCACTCCCTTAATTTTGACATTGATATTTAGGGGAAGGAATTTTTCTCCAGACCATGACTCCCATTGTAATAATGGTAAACCATGGTAACTGCTCAACGATGGACCACAGGACATTCGATTCCACAGGTGTAACGAGCAAGTATGTCTCACGTACTCGGTGGGTCTTTGGTGGCACTGGGAATCGAACCCCGCTCTTCCGGTTGGAAGGTCGAAACCCTAACCACTAGTCTTCCATGGAAAGGCTTGAGTGAAAAGCTTTAACTGGATATTCGTTCATTTGAGCTTAAGCAAATCTATCATGGTATGAATTTTTGCATTTATTAATCATTTGAAATTATGTCACAAATAATAATTATTATTATAATAACTTAAAGTTTTCGTACTTAATCTGAAAGCAATGAAATCATATTTCTTGTTCTTCTTCTTCTTAGAGTTGGGTGTGTATGTCATTGAGCACCTCTGCTTTTATCAGCATTTTGTACTGTTAACTCCAAACCCAATGTTTCTTAATTCCAGTTGCTCACCAGAAGAAGATGGTTTGGAAGTCATTTCTACCTCCTGTGAAGGTTTCATTGCTACCCTTTCATTAGATTGTCTCTGAGTTCCCTTGTCTTTTTCAGAAAGGTCTGCTTCAAAAGTTTCTCCTGCAAAAGCAGAAATGTTTGTTATTTTTAATGTCTTTTCAGCCATATAATAACAGTTAATAAGCTCAGGTAATATGACAGTCCACCCAGCATTGCCTGAGTTACTGGGCAAGGCAATTTACTCTAGAAGTTGGCCAGACAACTAGAGGCTCCGTTAAGACACCAATACCGCGGTGCCAATTAGCCCTAGGCACGGATCGCATAACACCAGGGTTTACGGGAGCTGGTTCTCGGCCTCTTATTCTATATTCAAGGCTATCCTGTCATTCCTACAGGGCGTTCAGTTATCCACCACCTACTGACGCGCCTGGTGGCTAGCTCAAGCCCCAGAGGGGTACGCATACCCCCTGGTTCCAGGATATTTCTTGTTACAAAATATTTTTGATAAATTCCTCCATTACAGAATCTCTAAAAGTTTGAAAATGAATATTTATATATTTCTGAATTGGTGATTGAATAACCTTTTTCTCGGATTTTCAGTTAAGCTTTTCAGGAAATTGGTGTTTTCCTCGGCTATGAGCATTTATGGAAATTTAGAATATCCTTTAAATTATAAATAATGAAGGAATTAACCCAAGAAAGGAAAAGAAGATTAAAAATCTCTTCATATTGATCATTGGTTGTAAACTTTTTTATAACAATCATAATTAATGATACCAGCAAAGTTCAATAGCTTTTAATAAAAATCAGTATATGAAAAAATGTAAATTTTTGTAAGAATTTGCTAATATAAATGGTAATTTTTAACTATAAATTTGTAATTTTTATTTTTAATATTATTATTTAAAATATTCTATAGTACAACTTTTGATTTATTTGTCTGATTAATTTGTATGCATGATTTGTATTAGCAGTAAACTAAATTAAATGTTTATAAATGAAAATGGGATGAAAAATATCATATAAATATACGAGTGCAATTTATAATAATGGAGTACAAATAATAATGCTACACAATTTGAATTTAATAAAATAATGATATAGTATATATATATATATATATATATATATATATATATATATATATATATATATATATATATATATATATATATATATATATATATATATGTTCATTTTAATAATAATAAGATATCAAATTTACAAAGTTTTCTTTCAGCCTCTATTTTAAGTTTAGTACTTTAAGTTATTTAAAAGAAATTTGCTGAAAATATTTCAAGTTAACTTATGTAAATGATATTGTACTACATACATTTACAAATTTTACAAATTAATGATTTAATATTCATATAAATTTCATGCTTTGTAGTTACGAAGAATATAAATTAATCACTAAAATTATACACATAATAAAAATACCCCAATGCTTAAAAATTACATTTTAATAAAGATTCATATTGAATATTTAAAATATGTTCAATATGAATGAATACGTAATGTCAAAATTCCTCAGACTATGGAAACTTTATTTTGTGACAGGGCATACATGCGTCTTTAGTCCAGCTGCATGAAATATTCACTTGATGTTTAGAGAATTTATAATTAACAATTCTCTTACCCAGTGATAGGTAATGCATAAATCAATTCATACTCTTGCGCTTTAATTCTCTTATTATAACATGTTTTATTCATGATGAGTATTAATAACCAGTACTTGAATAAGATTTCATATTTAGAGAATACTTATATTCACTCTTATAACCTTACCCACTGTGAAATTGAATTGATGGCTTATATGATATGCATTTGCATATTGATTTAAATATTATTCTATTTATTAGTCATTCACGACAATGTTTGTGTGAATGTGTATTCAAGCAATGTACTTTGAATAATTACAGTGAAATACGCCGTTCTTTCTCTCCATCATTGTGTTAGTTGAGCTGCATGATAATTCATTTAAAATAAATTATTGCAGTCCCTATTAATATCTATAATATTTACTCCTTAGAAATCATTCTAAACAAAAATAGCTATACAATTGAAAACCGTATAGAATTATAAGTTAAATGAATTTATAATTTATGACATTCTTTATTTCATATTTTAAAATAAGACTAATGCAAGACTTAATTTTTGATGCAAATAGATAGTATTAAGTAATAGTAAAATAAAAATAATTTGAGTAATGGAATTTTATTTCAATATCAGTGACTTCATGATATGGTTAAAATAATAAGATTAAACATTAATTTCTGTAAAATGATATAAAATATAATTATAAGCCAAAGTAAATCATTAAAAATGCGTTTATTTTTAATAAAAGTAATGAATATTTTTGATAATTTTTCATTAAAAATTTGTTTCACATTCAGATTTTTTGAAAATATCGAAGATGCTTTTCATTTTATTGAATTTTTAGAATTCAAATTCCAAGATAGGCAATAAAAATTACGCAAAAAATTGCAAGGGCCACAGTGGTGTGCTTGGTTAAGTAAGTGGTCTGGTTGTGCTCATTATCGGAAGGTTCTGAGTTCAACTCCCAGCCGATGGAAGATCCGCCGTGTTCACTAAAGGCCGCTAGGGCATGTTAAAACTGAGCGTTCAATATTCGTTATATATTATTAAAACATGAAATAAATCACAGAATTACAATAAACAAAGTGACATCAATTGTTAACATTTTGTTAAAAATATGCTTAGAAGAATTATTGTAATTTATTGCCAAGAAGTGAACATTTTCAACAAATTTAACATTAATAAATTTTTATTTATTCAATCGAATTAAAATTTAATTTGATTGAATAAATAAAAAGACTTAGATATTTATTTCTTAAATCAATTAAATAACGTGTAACTGCAGTTTTACTATTTTTGAAAATGCTTTAATTTATGGAAATTTATCTTTTAAAATCATTTCTATGCATGATTAAGTATTTTTAAATTTAATATTCTTTTATTATATATATATATATATATATATATATATATATATATATATATATATATATATATATATATATATATATATATATATATATATATATATATATATATATATATATTACAGTAAAAAATGTAATGACTAGCTTGCCCTATTTCCATTTAAAATTGGTTTATGCGTTGCGTTGGAACAAAAACGAATTTTATTGCAATTTCAAAATCATATTTACAAAAACTTAACCATGCGTTTCAAATTTTTTCAATAAATATGCAAGAAACTAAAAAAGAAAATTGCCTGTTTCATACACTGCTGACCACAGTAACTGCAACACCCTGAAGAAAGCAGACAAGTAACATTAAATTTACAACATGCATTAATGGAGGTGAGATATGCAAAAGATTAGAATTTCAGCGCATCACGCGCACCTTTTGCATCACTTCAAAGCGCTATTTAAGGCTTGGAGATTTCGGTAATTTAAAGTTCGGCAATTGTGTTTTTCTGGTTTTTCTTCAAATAAACGATCCATTACGTCTCGTAGAAAATAGCGATCTTTTTAATCAAATATCCGAGTTAGATAGATGAAGGATAGTGGCCTACCGAGACTGTGGATAATCTTTCAGGGAAATCGGAAGTCGTGTTGGATGAAACCAATCAACTGAAATGTAGATATGTGATCGTTGGATGCAGTAGGTTACGACGGACCGACATGCTCTATCGCATCCACCTCAGTGCACCACTTCACGTGAGGACAGGCAAATTGTGTGCATGGCACTGACGAATAACTCAACCACATCACATACCATTGCATAGAATATTCAATCTGTAACGTATCGTCTAATGTCTGCGTGTACTGGTTACAGCACAGTGGCCTGCCCGCAAGATGATCATTGCTTCGTCTACCCTTGACGCAGAACTGCAGACGTCTACGGTGTCAATGATGTGATGAAAGAAGGACGTGGAAGGCAGAATGGAATGAAATTGTCTTTATTGACGAGCCACGCTTCTGTCTGCAAAACCACGATGGTCGTATTCAACGCCATGGAAAGAGGATTCTGACAGATGCTTTATGCATCACCACGCTGGTCTTGCACCGGGTATTATGGTATGGGGTGGTATTGGATATCACTCTCAAACTTCTCTAGTATGCACTGCCATTACTTTAAACGGCCAGCGTTGCATCTTCAAGGTGTTGAAGCCAGTTGTCCTTCCTTACCTTCAGAGCTTGTCCACAGCCATATTTCAACAGGATTGTGCACGATCACACGTGGCACGCATTGTCCAAGGATTCTTCGTCAATCGCCAGATTGAATTGCTTCCCTGGTTGGCTTGCTCTCCGCATATTTCGACGATAGAAAATACATGTTGTCCATGGTTGCTCAATGATTGACCCAGATAACATCCCCAGCTGCCACACCAGATCAACTTTGGCAACATGTGAAAGCTGCTTGGTCTGTTGTACCCCAAGAGCACATCCAAAGTCTCTCGAAATTAGTGTCGAGTTGTGTGGCAGCGGTGATCTTCAGCAATGGCGGCTATTCTGGCTACTGTGAATTTGATTTCACAGAAATCTATAAATTTAATCATTTACACTTGGTCAACATGTTATCTTAAAAATAAATTTTGTTGTGATATCTCTTGTCTTTCTTGGTATTGCAATTTAGGTGGCAAGCAGTGTACCAGTAAAATTTTATTTTTGAAAAAATTGATGAAACAAAATTTTTTGCAAACAAATTATTGTATTCAAAATTTATCAAAATTATTTATATTTATTTAAAACTGAAATAAGTTTCTTAGAAAAGATAAACATAAATATTACTATATAATATATCATTAATATATTTGTACTCTATAATGCACAAAATATATTTTCTAAGATTTAAAGAGAGTATAGCATTATAAAATGTATTCGGTTGTTTTTTTAAATATGACTTTGAAGTAAATAAAAACATTTATTATAATGGATTTATTTCAAAAAAGTATTCTTGGGAACATTTATTTAATGGGAATAAAATATTAAATAATTTTGTGCTTAAATTCTAATTGATTTATTAGTTAGGGACTTATATTTATATTTTTCAGTAGATGATTTCATTACGTATAAAATACATTACTAAAAATTTTGTTTCCTATCATTAATAAAAATATTTGAAAAATTATTTTAAATTAATTAATTAATTTGAAATACAAGTTTACAAATGTACTTATGAATTTATATATGAATAATTGATAGAAAGTAAAGATAAATTTAAAATGAATGATATTAATTAGTTGAATAAATTTTAAAACAATTGAATAAATAATTATTAAACTTATATTATTGATAATATAATTAATAAAGTTTGTTTAAACAGTTTTTATGCACTTATAGTAGAGATAGATGAAACATAAAACAAATATTTAAAAATAAATTCATAAACTTACCCACATAGATGAAAATATCTCAAAACAAATTAATGATTTATAAAAAATTGGACTATTAATTAATTTTGAACTATATATTTTTATGATTCGACGTAGTTTATTACTCGCTCTATGATCCTCTTTTGCATATAAAGGATAATTTTTTCGGGAAAAAGGAAATAATAAATTATAAATTCTCCTAAAAATTTACTTTGTTTTCATTTATTGGAGTTCATTTGCTAAGTAAGTAGCATTAGCAGAACAGTGACTAATTTAAAATTTTGAATATTTAATGGAAAACCATTTTACTTTGATGCTAAATTGTAACAAAACTCCAAGATTTTAATTTATTTTTATTCGCTTCTCCACATCTTTGAATAAGAGAAACTGCACGT